>KE372698.1:40888-69917 GCA_000418225.1 Zizania latifolia | reverse complement strand
CCGCGCCCCGCCGGCCATCCCTGCCACTGCGGCGCCGCGTCTCGCCGCCTCGCCTAGCCGTCACGCCACGTCAGTCGCATCATGCGCCCGTGTTGCTAGCACTACGCTGTGCAGGAGAAACCAGGGAAAGGGAAAGGAAGAAATAGGAAAGAGGGAAGAAGGAAAGGGATAAGAAAGAGAAAAAGAAAGAAAGAAAAGGAGAAAGAGAAAAAAAAGAAAAATAAAAGAAGAAAGGTTTTTTTGAAATTTGAGAGATTTTTCAAGGTTACTCGGTCTGTAGCATACAATCTATATTTCTGTTTTCCTTAATATCATGAGTTACAATTAATTCATTATTTTATAACGAGTAAAGGAATCCTGCATTTCTATGCGAGAAAAGAATTATATTATCCTAGCAATATTAGCCCCAAAAAGGAACAATCTATTTCTCAAGTGATTGGTTGTATTTCTCAACTAGTGTTGGTTCATTATGGGGTTACAATGTTATATTTTCTCTAGAATTTTAAAAAGAAATGGGATCTTAAAAGATTTTGGAATTGAAAAAAATTATAAATTTGGAGAGTGTTCATTACCTAATAGATAGTTTTTTTCGATAAATATTTGTAATCGTATTTGTATCCGCTCCGTATTCGTATCCGATAATATACGTTTTAGTATCCGTATCCGGAGTATTCGAATCCGAATCCGAATCCGAATCTAAAAAATATGAAAAAGATACGATATTACTAATATCTGTCCGTATCTGATCTGTTTTCATCCTTAGCTGGGAGGGTTCATAACGAAAACTGACTTGTTTGCGGTTTTTTGTTACTGATTGGTAAACCGTTATATAAAATTCAAGCCGAAGTTCGAAATTTTTGTAGTATTTATTCGAATTTCTCCAGCTTTCTTCAGTTCTGTTCGATAGGGAAATGGTTATCTGAACCATAGCCACCAGCTAGGTCGTCGTCTCGATTGGCTAGTTGGCAAGCTAGCTAGGCAGGCATGTTGGTGGTGGGGTCTTCTCTTCCTCCGTGCATCGCTCGTTCGCTCGTGCAGTTGGTCCCGTCCTTCTCGTTTAATAACACTTGTCTCTTTATTACTCTTCCTACATAGCTAGTGGTTACATTCACCTAGATCACTGTATATACAGGAGCCTCTACTGTAGAGTATCTTTATCACTAATAGGTGAGTCATATATTAATGATAAAGTCATATGAAAGTGATCACAGAGGATCTCAATTGCCAAAAATATAAACCTTATATGTATTTCAAAAACTCAATATTTTTAATTCCTGAATGATAATTAAGTTAAAACTAATTATTTTTATGTTATATATGCGATATATTTGAATTCATATATAAAATATTTTTATATGATATTTTTATAGCGGTTGATGATATATTGTGAAATAAAAATTATTGATCAAAACTACATGTTAAAAATCATGTTAAAAACTTATACGCTATACATTCTCAGACATAACACAAATAGTACTTCTCACACGTCAACCATGCCCAGGAAAGGAATCAAAGAGTAGAAACAGGCTAATTGCTAGCACTGGATTAAATTAAATATTATATAATATAAAATTAAAAATCATCTACTATATAATAGGGATACAAGTTTCTGAAGAAATTATGCTTTCGATTCAAAAGCGTGTTACCAATAATCAGGTGTCTTCCAAAAACCCGCGTTGTGCATGACACGTACATTCGTACAACCTTCAAGAACCATTCATGGAGGGAACAAGATAAAGAACAGCTACCTTTCCCAGTTTCCCTGTCACATCCGGCAACCAGCAGGCCACTCGCGGGTGCCGTCCCGGATTCGAGGCCATTACTACTGTACACCCACCTAGGAAACCCTGCTACTAGCTCAGGAATCCTGATGCCATGCTCGTGGCCTCGTGCTCGATGGATCCGTCTTGTAGCGGTTGTTTTTGGAACAACGGAAATACTACTAACTGCTGTCCATTGAAAATCTAAATCCAACAAACCATGCGGATTGTCATGGCTGGGTCAGTGCATATTTATCTGTGGAGTGGAGGAAAGTGGAGGAAGTGATGTATGGTAGGCTTGGTAGCTCGATCCATCACTGGCAACTTGCCACTGATTGCGCCCGGAGTTCAGGAGCTCGATGCGAGACCTCACATGGACGACGGGAAAGGAAATGCTGTCAATCCTGCCGGGAAAAAAATAGCCTGCAGGCCGGCTGCAGCGCCACTCCTGCAGCTCGCCATTTGATTGCCGACGCATGGCGCATAGGGGTATCGGACGATCAACCACGCAGGAGCCAGGTTTCCAATCTTCTCGACAGCTCACGGCGCACGAACGAACGGCTCGCAGCCACACAGCTGGGCTCCCGCACGCATCGCCGCAGAAGCAAATCCCAATCTTCCCACACGCCGGAAAAAAATTGCCTGCAGCTCCCTACGACTCACGTAGGGATGGCAACGGGGACGATCTCTGGCGGGAGAGTTCCCTGTACCTTTCTCCGATAGAGCAAAATTTTCCTGTTTCCTGTTCCTAACTTCGACGATAAATTTTCCCTATCCCTGCTCCCTGTCGGGTTGATGGGTACCCGCTGGAAAGAAAATCCCCGTTAGCAGTGTGGTCGGATAGCTGCGTCGGTGGCGTCAAAGCACGGCAGGGGAGGCCGGGAGAGGGCCACAGTCGGTGGCAACGGTGGAGGCCGAGAGCGGGCCACGCGATAGCCACGACAAGGAAGGGTGATTGGGGCCTGCGACCGAGTGGCAGCAGCGACGGGGAAAGACACCTAGGTGGCGACGGTGATGGGAATCTTAAGAGCGCTAGGCGGTGGCAGCGGGGGTCGAGACTTGATGAGTCGATGGGATGAGGGCGAGGGGAGTGGCAGATAGGGCTAGGGGTTGGGGGCAGGGCGGCGGGGAAGCGGTGGCGCGTGGGCGCAGGTCGTAGGGGAGCGGTGGTGTGTGGGCGCAGGCCACAGAGGAGGGCGTCAGGGCGCGACAGCACGAGCGTTTGGCGACGTGGAGATAGGAGCTAGGAGCCTAGGAGAGTTTAGGGTTTCCTTAGTTTCTATAGTATATATATACATATGATGAGGATCCATATGTCAGTCCTTATCAGGCTCCCCGACGAGTAACGGGGATGGAGGAACCTTCCCTGGCCTCGGCCCCACTAGCCCTGATGGGGATTGGTTTTTACACGTGAATCATCCCTGCAGGGAAAAAAAGGTAATACCCGCCTCACCTCCTCGCGTGTGTTCGTCCCGGAGGGCATCCGCACTGTTGTGCCGCGTGGGAGGTGGAGGCAGGTGGGACGAGGGCCAACGCATGTCGTTCAACCACGATGTTGTGGTGGGTTAGGAGACGGCGTCATCGATGTCGGCTGCGGAGCCGGCTATTTCGAAGGAGTTTATCGACTTTGAGTTTAATCTCGGTGGATCTGCGACCATGTTACCCGCTGATGAGCTGTTCTCCACGAGAACCTGCTGCATCTTAGGCTGCATCCAGTGGTGGCGCTATAGATGGGGCGGGAGCGAGAGCGGGATAGCACGCCGGTTGAGATCTCGCTAATGTTGGAGCTCATAAACACTGTGCGGCTAGTTGTTTCGAAGGGTTTCAACCCGTACGTCTTCTTCCCCAAGTTGTTAGCATGCTTTAGCTAGTGGAGGGAGCTGTTTTGGCTCAAGAAGGTATAGTCCCTACAGAAACCATCATTGTCCGTGTCTCCAATTATCGTGGGCCGTGAGTACGACGTCGACTCCACCGAGAGCCTCAAACTCTTTGGCGACAACCGTGAACCCTGTGAACTTTACACGTTCGAGCACAAACACATGGAAAGATCATCGCGGCTAGCAATGGCAGTTACATTCTGCTCTGAGAAGAAGGATGTCTTATTGTCCCTTGACCTCAAGTATGGGACGACCGTCTAATGGTGTATTGACATAAGCAATCATCAACTACGTATTTGGGGGAATCACACGGTGGTTTAGAACTCGACGGTGTTGCCACAGGATGAACCGCCGAGCTCGTGCTATCGGTGACAGAAAAACATGAGCCCGTCTGACACGATGCTGCTGACGCAGTCGTCACCGTCGCCGCACTCGAGGCTGCTTCCCTCTTGCTCCAACCTGAAAATCTCAGAATGTGAGAGTGGTAGGAGGGCTTGGGCAGGCGGACGAGATGGACTGACTTGTGCGGTGCCAGCGGCCACTCTGTGCAGGGGCACCATGGGGGCTGTATGCTGCTTCTACGGCCGCTGCCGATGCGGAAGATTAGAAATAAGGCTTCTTCTGCAGCCGCTGCTGACGCGGAAGATTAGAAACTAAAGCCAACGCATCCTGCCGAGCCTAGCCATGTGGGAAGTGGCGAGTCGTTGGTGCTGCAGGAGTGACTGCTATGGGCTCTAGGTCGTCTGATGTCCCCCACGCGCCACGCGTCGGGAATCGAAGGGCGGGCTGCAGGAATGGCACTTTGGGAACAAAATTTGGTGCGGACGGGCCGCACAACCTCTCAAATGCGGATCTCTCATGGATTAAAGCCACGTTGTCTCTGTTTTCATCCAACGGTGAGTGGTCACTGCCGCGCGAGAGAGAGGCTGTCCTACCGTCGCCGGAGCTGCTGCCGTCGCCGGACCCTCCGATGTCTCGTGCCGCCCCTCTGAAGGCCGCCGCGGCCGCGCCGGTGCCTGCCGTCCGCACCGCGCCGCCCCTCGGAAGGCCACCGCGGCCGCGCCATCCCACGCCGGCGCTCGCCACCACGGCCGTGTCGTCCCGCGTCGGCGCGCGCCGCCCCCCGTAGGCTGCTGTGGTCGCGTCGCCGCTCCAGCCTCGCCGCCCCTTCGGTGTTCCTAGCGACAGCGGCAGCGAGCAACCCCTGCCGGTGACGACGGCCCCTCTGGCGGCGGCGAAGGCCTCTTGTAGTCTTTGTTCTGTGGCTAGAACGTCGACTATTGGATTGAAAATAGCACAACGTGGCTTTAATCCGTGATAGGTCCCCATTTAAGAGGCCGTGCGGCCTGTCCGCACCAAATTTTTCCAGCGCTTTGTAGCCTACCTGCACGCGATTTTTTCCCGCTGAGTGGAGGGAGTAAAATACTCTGGTTGATGAGCCGCCCCTTTGCTTAACAAAACGAAAATGCTTTATCTAAAGCGTCTTATACAACGCAAAATATCACAAAGTGATTCAACACTTTAGTGAAATATATTTTATCAATTTTGTCAAAAATATTTTAAACAGATGCATTATTCGACGATATTGTTTGCAACATTAAGAAACCGCTATATACAATACCAGTTAAACCCTAAACTCTAAACTAATATTTTTTAGTGTTACGTATAGTAAATTTTTGGTGTTATAAATAATATTTTTTAATGGTACATCTGTTTGAATTTTTTTATAAATTAATAAAATATTTTTTACATAGCGCGATTTTTTTGCGCTTTCTAACCGTCCAAATGGTGAGGTAACTGCTAACCGGAGTCGACGGACAGTTGTCCGACTAGATTTAGGGATTTCACAGGCGAAAGGATAACTCCGGTGAAAATTGTGCCGGGAAGGGGCGGGGATGGCTGTTGGCGGCGGCCGGACGCGGTGGTGATGTAGTGATGGGTGTGCTACGGGAAGACGACGAAGTAGTGGGGTGTATATCTCGCGGAGGGGAATGCATCATCGCGGCGTCTCATGGGTCTGCGGTATCGCAGATTTGCTTCACGGGATTAGGTTGCTTTTGCTGTTGGTGCGACGTGGTAGTTGGTAGAAGAAAGATTCGATCTTTTATTAGGAATATTTTGGCTATATCATGCGTAATTTAATTTCTAGCATGCACTGGTGTGCCTGAATTGCTGTTTCTGATTATTAAGGAGAAAGTTCTTAGGAAATAGTAGGTTTTAATATCTGGATTTGTTGTTAAATAAAGAGAAAATAGATTGGCCAACTGAATGCTGATAGTGCAAAGTTCAATTACTCTCTGAGGTTCAAATGCTCACATTGAGAAGAACTGATCATCCCAGCAATGACGCATTCCCCGTTATCGCCTTTCAGGACTTGGTGGAGATGGAGTGCCAGAGATGGAAGGGCAAAGGCGTGAACATCAAGTACGAGGTCAGACTTAACAGAAAGGGGTACAAAGCAGGGGCGCTCAAGGAAGGCTTGAAGCACGACTATGTGAAAGAGTGCGAATACATCGCCATGTTTGATGCCGACTTCCAGCCAGAGTCTGATTTCCTCCTGAGGACCATTCCGTTCCTCGTGCACAACCCGAAGATCGCCCTTGTTCAGACTCGCTGGAAATTTGGTCAGTAGTCAGTGCATATGTGTTCTCTTGTTGTACCCCTAAACAACTCAAATTATAGTTTGTCGAATGAGAATGATATAGTGTGATAGCTTAACTGATGTAACTATCTTCCTGTTGTGTATGCAGTTAATGCTGATGAGTGCCTGTTGACAAGGTTCCAAGAAATGTCCTTAGACTACCACTTCAAGTATGAGCAAGAGGCAGGGTCTTCAGTGTACTCGTTTTTCGGCTTCAATGGTACAAGTCTATCTATCACTATCATGTGTATAGATGGTCCAAGCATCCAGTCAGCATATTATGTAGTCATTTGTTGGGCTTAAAAGATAACGTTTTCACCTTTCAGGGACAGCTGGTGTCTGGAGGATTGCAGCAATCAATGATGCCGGTGGCTGGAAGGACCGAACAACTGTGGAGGACATGGACCTTGCTGTTCGTGCGACTTTGCAGGGATGGAAATTTGTTTATGTTGGCGATGTCAAAGTACGTCGATGATCCTTTACTTTCTTGTGAGAAATTTGGGATCTTGACAAGAAACAAACCTAACGGTACACATGATACCATGCTGTTTTATGGTTAGGTCAAGAGCGAGCTACCAAGCACATTCAAGGCATACCGATTTCAGCAGCACAGATGGTCATGTGGACCAGCAAATTTGTTCAAGAAAATGATGGTGGAGATTTTGGAAAACAAGGTTTGTGTTTTGACCAGGCTGCCTTTGGTAAACGAATCACATCATCTTATTGGCTTACATGCTTACCCTTTCCCCCTGTGTAGAAAGTGTCATTGTGGAACAAAATCCACCTCTGGTACGACTTCTTCTTTGTTGGGAAGATTGCTGCTCACACAGTGACATTCATCTACTATTGCCTTGTGATCCCGGTGTCGGTTTGGTTGCCTGAGGTCCAAATTCCTCTCTGGGGGGTAGTCTATGTTCCTACAGTTATCACCCTTTTGAAGGCCGTTGGAACACCGAGGTAACTAGCATCCCGATGTTCAAGTTTCAGAATGTCAGTATT
Source organism: Zizania latifolia (assembly GCA_000418225.1). Lineage (NCBI taxonomy): Eukaryota > Viridiplantae > Streptophyta > Magnoliopsida > Poales > Poaceae > Zizania > Zizania latifolia. The sequence continues at coordinate 62,640 of KE372698.1, read as the reverse complement.
AATGTCGCATTCAATTAACACCAGGAAGTTCCTCTCTTTTAGTTCATTTCATCTTGTGATCCTCTGGGTTCTATTCGAGAATGTCATGTCGTTGCACCGGATAAATGCTGCAATAACTGGTCTTCTAGAGGCTGGACGAGTCAATGAGTGGGTTGTCACCGAGAAGTTGGGAGATGGCAACAAGACAAAGCCAGCCACCAATGGATCAGATGCTGTGAAAGTGATAGATGTGGAGCTAACTACTCCTCTTGTACCAAAGCTCAAGAAGAGGCGAACAAGATTCTGGGACAAGTAAGCCACGTTTATTTTCAGAACTTTCAGAGTTAATACGATAAATTCATTTGAAGTACTAAATAGCAAATACAAATCTTACCAACTCGTGAGAACACACGTACTTCAAAGGAGGTATAACTTTCTGGTTTTGGTTAATATCGATACATGTCTTCTTCATATCAGGTACCACTATCCAGAACTTTTTGTTGGAACCTGCATAATTGTGAGCGGTTTCTACGATGTGTTTTATGCAAAGAAGGGATACTATGTATTCCTCTTCATTCAAGGCTTAGCTTTCCTCGTTGTCGGTTTTGAGTATATCGGTGTGTGCCCTCCCTGAGCAGAACAACCGGTCATCGATGGAACTGGCATGCATACTTCAGAACAAAAGTTCATCGTGGATCGTTCTTCGCATCAGTCTTTGGTCAGATTTGATCCAATCATTCTTTACTGCCAAAAAGGCAATGGAAATAACCCCCGGTCATTCTTTCAATAACACCAGTATTTACTGAAGCATCATGACAGAAAAGAGTGGTGCAACAGCATTGGATTCAGATCATGGATTCAGATCATGTAGAGAAGCATTACACACTAGCAAGAATAAAACAGCTGTAAATGTAATAGCATGCCCTGCTAATTACTGTAGATCTCCAAATCAGCCTACCATGTTTTTTTTGCCAATCTAGTGATGTATACTATATTCAAAGGTGATACAGGGTTATCAGCACCATCAGTCTATATCTGGTGTACTAGGCTAAAACCTGTAAATGTAAATTGTTTCTTAGCAACAATAATTCTGTCAAATTCAGACAGATCTTGGAATGGATAAATAAGTATAGCATGTACAAAAAGGCTCCGGAAGCCAAGCATTGCATTTGCCTCTGAAGTCTGCTCTGAAATTTCACATTTCAGTTGATGTGCCTCATGGAGCAGTGGGCCTAAGATAGGCAATTAGGCATCGTTTCGGAATGTTGATACTCTGCTTAAATGTGAGTTTGACTGTTTCGAGTTGTTTTTCTCTCCTATCCATATGGTACAGACTACAGAGATACTCAGTTTGTTAGTTGAGTTCAATCTTGCTATGCTGTTTACAATCAGATGTAGGAGTATTACAAAACTTAATTACAATGTTTTTAATTGGGTCATGTGATTATACGAATGAGTTCTTATTCTTTGAGTTGTTGACAGCGCAATTGTTACACGGGGCCATTCGAAACAGATGAACGGGCAAGATTATCCGATTGATTAATTCATGCATTAATTAAAATATTATATAATATAAGATGCTTTTAAAAAATCGTATATTCATATTCAAGAACATAGTAAGAATAATCGGTTGATAATCTGCTCCTTTAAGATATAGGCTCTATTTGAGATAACTTAAATCAGGATTATGATTAAATCATAAATGGTTGGGACTGTTTGACAAACGAAACAATTATTTGCAGTTTAAGGATTAACCATATTTTGGAAATGAACTAATAAACATAATCCTATAAAGACCCGATCATAGACCTCTGGTCAAGTTTTGCACCCGTAACCTTCGAATTAGCTCCAATTTACTCGAAATTTGGAAAATAATCAATATTATATCATTCATTCAATAACATGCAGTCTTTTTACTCTTAACGCTTGATACTCAATCTTAATAATTAGGTTTTTAAATGGTTTAAATTATCTAACAAATAAATTAGTTAGACAGCCGAATCATTATCTATTTATCTGACAACTAGGATTTTAAGCTATCGAACCGAGATGACCACGATGAGAATTTCAACATACACTGGACCGAAAAGTTTATTACCATGGGCCGATTAGCCCAACCCGGCGTGTTAGGCCCAACAATATCTCGTTCCCAGAACTGCGCCGCTGCCTACGGGGAGGGCGAGAAGATCACCTTGCTCGCCGCCGCCGACTTCCCGCCGTCCTCTGGCTTCCCCTCCCGCAACCCCAGCAGTTCTCCCTCATCCCAGGCCCAATCCCAAACCCGATGGCAGTCCTCGACTCCGTCGAGTGCTCTCTGGGCTCATAGCCAGGGCGCTGGTTTCCCTCAAGTCCTGACACATCCATGGACTGCCACCGCTAGAGGCCTAGACCGACGGGGCATGCCGAGGTCAGCTACTGGGAGTACAGGATGGCCGTGGAGGGCGTGGATTTGGTCGGCGCCGTCTTCGGAGGGATGTTCAACTTTGCAAACACGGGTAGGGTTAATTGCTTCTTTACACTATTATTCTTTAAGTTTCACGTCGCCATTACAATTCAGTTATTTATCGTGATGCTATTACTATTCTGTAGTACTTACTGACGCTATTTTCTACACCCGAGACACATATAGGTCCACCTGCGATGCCAATTTTTCCATATTGCTAGTCTTGCCCCTGCACGCAACGGTTATTAGCTGCTCTGTTTTCTTTCCCTCCCGCAAACAGTACCAAGAACCCTAGAACTCGCACAAACTCCTCCTTCTCCCTCCATAGAACCTAGAACCCTAGAACTAGAACTCTGTACAAGTTTAGGGTGAGTGGCAGTTAGTCATCGTCGGTGAGCAGGAGCGTAGCTCAAGGTGAGAACATTCCTCTCATTGATTACCCGTAATGCTGTATTCTTATGATGAAACTATGGAGTAAGAGAGCAGAGACCTTCAATTGAATTTTTTACATGTATCCAAACAACTTCCATGTTAGATTTGGTGCATTTGATTGTTCTTCGGGTATGCTCTAGGTTTAGCTTTACAGATTTTTTATGTTGTTTGCATAGAATGATGACACTAGTGGGTACTTTTGGTGACATGTCGACTACATTAAGTATGTGCGTGCAAAGCAACAGAAGCAACTCTACTTGCCTAGTGAGCATGCAGTTGTGGACGATGCAATGAAAAGGACTCAAGTCAGTGGAGATTGGAGGCAAGATATGAGGGAAATAACTCAACAAATTAGTGAAGTAAAGTAACAGCTAGGAGAGCTCATGCAACAAATTATTATAGGAAAAAAATATAATTGTAGTTGCTTTGTATGTAGATGTCTTGGTTGGTATGTTAGTTACACAAGTTTGAAAGTGATCCTGCAATGCGTAGTTTTAACTTGCTTAGAAATGAAAATGCTATCATGTTCATCTGTTTTTGTAAACCGAAAATGTGAAATGTTATCATTTGATTGCTTCAGACAACTCTTGATAGTCTGGAAATGTTTCTGTTTGCAATGTTAGTGTCACAAGATTCAAGATTTTTTATAATCAGAGCAAATAATCTGGACCTTGCCTATTTTAACAGTTTCTACTAAAAAATTGTATTGGTTCTAGCCATTCAGGTGAAAACAAATTGCAACTTGAATTGTCTAGGTTTCACAGAAGAACTGGACACTAAAGGAATTGCATTAATTTCATAGAATGTAGAAATGTCACATATTATCACAATTCAGTAATGACAGATAACTTTTTCACATAGGTTCAAATTGACAGATAACACATCCACTACATACAATTCAGTACACAATAGGTTCAAGACATGCAATTCAGTACACAACAAGTTAAGACAACCACTATATTTTCAGTCAATCCCTTAGGCTCTTGACTACAGTAGGTGGTGGAGCAGCAGCTGATGGACCCTTCTTCTTCTTTGATGCAAGCTTCTTCTTTAGAGTCTTCTTTTTCTTCTCTGAAGTAGAAGCGCCTTCATCTCCATCAATTTCCTACCTCTCTGCAAAGTTCAGAAATGATATTAATTGTAATGACTGAACATGAATGAGCAAATGAGCAAATTTAGAACATAAACAAGTGCCATACCTTTCCTTTACATCTAGTGCATTTGACATTCTTTTTTGATGCATTTTTAAGAGCTCCTCTAATCCTTGTGACTTTAGGTCTGTCTGGTGCTCTTTTTTAGTGGTGGACAAACACGAAATCCTAGGTTAACTTGAGGCCATTGGGATCTGTTTGGCATGGGTGAAACACCTCCTTTATATGCTGCTCTAAACCTTACAACTGAGTAGTAGTCATGCACAAATGATGATATATCAAGCTCTCTATTGGAGCATATCCAAGAAAGTGCATGTTTATAAGGTTTTTCTGTTAGTTGCCAGACTTTGCATGAACATGTATGCTCCTTGATGTCCACTAAGTGCTTTCTAGTGTTTTTGGACTCATCCATCAAAGTGACCTTTGCATAGTCATCACTACTTCTTGCCACCTTGACAACTCTTAGGTTGTTACTTGCTTGATTGAGCTCCTTGGGCACATGTGGCAGTATGCCATTTTCCATCTAAAGTGCTACATTCCTTCTAAGGTATCTTTTCTCCATGATAAGCTCCCTTATACCATCAACTAGTTCATGAAGCAACAAACTCCTCAAATGTTTAATCTGTTTATTGAAGCTCTCTGAGACATTGTTTGTAAGGTAGTCACACTTGTTGAATTCTGAGAAGCCACATCGATACCATATCCTATTGTGATTATTTTCAAGGTAATATATAGCATCAGGAGAATATTCATATATCTTCCCTATGTGTCATCTAAACATGTACTCAGTGTAGCTTCTTGCGGCTGGATAGAGGTTCTCACTGAAAACATCACCTTGAAAATGCTTAATGAAGTTGCCATACAAATACCTCATGTATTCTCTATGCTGAACTATAGGAAAAACTATATTGACTGCACTTTCCAACCATTTGCATGCATCGATAGATATGACCAAGCGCTAAGGGCAACCTATAGCTTTCTACAACTGCTCCATGAACCAGCACTAGTTGTCTTCTGTCTCTGAATGAAATATAACAAGTGTTACATAATACGACCAGTTGTGGCCATCCACTCCAGTTGCACTAGTCAGCTGGCCAGTATATTTACCTTTTAAACTAGCAGCATCTACACCTAAGTATGGTCTACACCTAGCCAAAAACCCATCTATGCATGGCCTCATTGTAATAAATAACCTCTTGAAGCACATCTCATCTTCAATCTTCTCCAACTTAATTTCTATTATACTGCTAGGCTGACTGAGCTCCATCTGTGCTTTCTAGATGAACAACTCTTGGAAACTTTATTAATACTTTTCATGGATCTTTTCAAGAGCAAGCTTCATATTTGCCTATGTCTTGGAGTACTTGAGCTTTATTCCATATGTTGACTCCAATTTCTCTCTGGCTTCCTTTGCCCTCTTATTTCGATTATTCTTCAACCAATGACTAAGTCTGTTTGCAACCCACTCTTTACTTGCCATCTTCCCTTCAACAAGTTTTCTATTTGGACAAGTATGATCTGTAGGTAAAACTTTTATCTGTACATACCAATTAAACAAATCATTACTCAATAATCAAAAGCCATTATACCTGAATTGTACTGGTTCCATGCAGCCTAGAAGCATGGATGCGTCATGGACAACTACTATGTGCACAATTGGCAATCAACCTTGATGTCAGCAAACACTACCACAAAAATAGTCTTTAGTGATGGAGCTTTACTGACGAATAATTAATGCGCGTCACTAATACACATTTAGTAACGGGCCATTTTGGACGTGTCAGTGATGTTGCCTTATTAGTGACGGATCATAATTTGGTCCGTCACTAAAGAGGGGGCAATCCCATTAGTGACAGGTTGAATTACCACCCGCCACTAATAGGTATGACGGGCGGCAACTATCGCCCGTCACTACTGATCCAGTGACGGACGGTAGTTTCTACCCGTCACTAATGGCTAGATCATTAGTGATAGGCAGAAACCATCGCCCATTACTGATGATGTTTATAAATAGGCGGACATCAACAAAACGCTTTTATATCGCGCAGAACCCTAAATCGTAGCGACCACGCCTTCTCCTCCGCTATCGTTTCGCCGTCGTGCTCCACATGTTCCGCCGTCACGGCCTCCGTCCCCTCACAGCCTCCTCCGTCGGTCTCCATCCCATCGTGGTCTCCTCCACCGATCTCCTCTTCCATTGCCGACACTCCTCGCCGCTGCCTCATCTCGTGCATCTTCCTCCTAAGGTCCTCCTCAGCCTTCTCCTCCTACTCCTCCGTGGAGGCTAGGGTTTGTTGCTTTGTGAATATATATGTTGCTTTGTGGATATGTTGCTTTGTGAATATGTTGCTTAGTGAATATTTTGCTTTGTGAATATATATGTTGCTTTGTGAATAACTCAATGAAGAGAAGGCTATTAGTATGAGGGTTTGTTGCTTTATGAATATATATGTTGCTTTGTGAATAATTCAATGAAGAGAAGGCTATTAGTATAAGGGTTTGTTGCTTTGTAAATATATATATTGCTTTGTGAATATATATATGTTCCTTTGTGAATATGCTGCTTTGTGAATAACTCAATGAAGAGAAGGCTATTATAAGTACGAGGGTTTATTTATTAGGGTTTACGCAAGTATTATTGTATTTTTTTATCGTCGTCAAATATAAAATGAATTAGGGACATGGTAAGCCTCCCAAGTAATCAACATGTCACTCCCGTCGAACAACATGCTTCCAGTAGTAGGCGAATCCATATGGTACCAACTTATGTTCCCGATAGTTGCTTCATAAAGATCAATCATCTAGTCAATGGCGGGCGTTATCAGGTTTATATATTGTACATTGCATATTATGTTTATGTGCTAATAAAACTAACAAACTGATGTGATATTATCTTACTGTTGTAGTTTCTATAAATTTTTTTGGCGATATCAATAATATTCACGCTGGTGATATCCTTAAGATATTAATAAGAGATGGGTGTACCATAGAGGTTGAGGTTGTGAGCTGTGGAGGCAAGGTATGCCTCCACAAAGGGTGGCCCAAATTTAGTAAAAGAGCCGGCCTAACACAAGGGGACTATGTTATAATGACAATGGGACTGGCCTTATTGACTGTTATGGCCAAATTTTACACTAACTTTGATGATGAGAAGGCTCCAACGACCATAAAAGTGGCGGAGGACAACGATAGTTGTATCTATAGCAAACTGATATTACTTACTAGACATGCATATTTTGTTTATGTATTTAAATTGGTTTTTTATAATGTCAGGGGAGGGTCCTAGCAATGTTGTGAAGAAGGAGAAACAGATAGCTAGGGAGGTCGATACCGACCAAATGGACCAATTGAAGCACATCTGTTATTTTGACAATCCAACAGATATAAATTTAGCAAGGAAGGCTCTCTTGCAAGACATCTCGGTAGGTTTATCCTCTGAGACTCGGTTATATGTCTGCATAATAAATAACTTGATCATCAACAAGAAGTTGGTGGTAAGATTTTTACATATATCGGTGGTTAACTCGATCATGTATGCACTTGGCTTTGTCTAACTAGGTTTGTTTAAATTTTATTGTTATAGTACTTTTCAAGATAGTACTGTGAGAAGTACATCACACCTCACCTACACTAACAGACCACCGAGATTCAAGTGGCAGTAGCAAGGTCTGAGGCAGTCCCAATCATGGTGCATAAATCTACAGATAGATGGTGCTACCTAACTACTGGTTTTAGCCAATTTCTTTGAGATAACGTGTTAGAAGTTGGCATAGTATATGTCTTCTATTTTAATATCAACGATGGTGCAATTGAGGCTGTCATGTATGTGGTGTAAACCTGGGGTATGATGTCTTCCTATCCATCTTCCTTTTTGCACTAATAACCATTGAGCATATTGTACTAATTCTTTTTTCTTTAGGGAGAAGGAGTACAGGGTGACCATAAAAGAGGCTACAAAACTAGACATGTACAACCTTAAGCAATTTATGGTGGGTAGACGGAGAGAATCTCCGTAGGATACTATTTAAGCTCTTGATATCACTCTTAGAGAATGCCCTAGTGGAAGTTAGAAGTTAGCTAGAAGTTAGAAGTTAGGGAATGCTCTTATAGAACTTTATTTTAGCCATGCAATTTCTTTGAGATAACGAGTTAGAAGTTAATATGTGTGATATTAATTTAGTTATGAATCTTCTGTGATGAATTGTCTGTGTTCTATTGTCTGTGATGTGCTTTGGAATGTTGGATATGTTGGTTGCCAAATCCTAGCTTTGATTCAGGATGCAGCCCAAAAACAATTTTTTTTCAAAATGATCATAATATTAGTGACGGGTGACAATAATCATCCGTCACTAAAAGACCCTTTAGTGATGGGTAAAATTATGATCCATCACTAAAGGGCCATAACAGGTGACGGGTAAACACCGTCACTAATAATGTTACATCACTGACGCGATAAGAGTGACGGGAGACTTGCCCATCACTAATAAAGGTTATTACCCGAAACTAATAGGGTTTCTATAATAGTGAAACTCAAATTCTAATACAACTGCATGATTCCTAATTGCTTTCCTGAATGATTGATATCAGGAAATAATGTACCCTTCATAATTTGTGGGTTATTAGGGTCATGCATGACATTAGGAGCTTTAGGATCTGCATCACTGACCTCTAGTTCAGTATCAACATAGGATGGACTAGCATTGTTAGTTGGCTATGTGCATGGTTCGGCTTGAGAAGATGGTTCAGGCTCTTGGTAAGTTGATACTGAGAAGTAAATGAATTCATCATCAACATCAACATACTATTCCTCATCATCAAATATGTCAAGCGTTGGAGCATCTGCCTCTTTAGGTGCATGCCTTTCTTTTTGATCTGTTGCTTTAGATGTAGAGACTCCAGCACCTTTGTTAGTTTCAGTCCCACTAGCAATTATTGGTGGCTCATTAACCCTTGTATCATCAAGGGGTGGCTCACTAACTAGTGGAGGCACAACTAACAATATCATGTTCGAAAACACCTTTCTCAAATACTCCTACAATTATTTCATACCTCATCTCTGGTTTGTACATGTCAAACAAATCAAATATCTACTGTTCACTAACAAGCCTGACATCCTCCCCATGTTTCTTGTAAAAAAACCACACTGTTGAAGAGTATGTACTGGACCATTTCAACTTAGTGCTTAGACTAGACATGAGCAAATCTAGAATGAAAGATCATGATACGGATCAACCAAGTGAACCATTAACCGAAGAGCTTATAAACACACAAGAACAAGCTATGAAGGAGCAAGAGCTATTTACACCATTTCAAGGACCAATTACGTGGAGTCGAGCAAAGAAACTAGAACAAAAGGTAAACTTATTCTTAGCTGATACATATTTTAATATTAATGAGAATTTTATACTGCCTAAATTTTCTACTTTGCTCTTGCTTAGGTTTATTGGTAAAGAGGAGTCTTGTTGGATTTCAAATACAACAACTCACTGATTGCGAGCTCAGGAAAATGGTCCGGTCAGCTGTTGCTTTTTCCCTCCATGGTGTTATTTTATACACTGGTCCGATCATCTGTTACTTTTCTCCACGGTGTTACTTTACATCATATATAATGGTCCAGTCATCTGTTACTTTTCTCTATGGTGTTACTTTACACCGTATGTAATGGTCCGGTCGTCTGTTACTTTTCTTTCATGATTTTACATCCTATTGTATGCTGACAAATGTTCCAACTTCCAAGAGATAGGTGATCCAACCTATCACAATTCAATAGCCATAATGCATATGGTTGGAAATATAATCAAGTCTACTTTCACCTCCAACAAACAGATCATCTTTTGTACTTCCTAATAAAAAGTTATGGCTATTATTGTAAAGACTGCACAGAAGCTGAAAGGCTGTGCTAGGCTGTTCAGGAATTCTTTCTAGAAATCTTTGAGCTGCTAACTTCTCAAGAACCTTAAGAGACTTTTGATATCCAGCTAGGAGTGTTGTTCCTAGTATAAATACTCCTCATTGTCCTTGCAAGAGGAAGACTTTTGATAATGAAAAATAGAACCCCTTGTTTAGCTATGTGTTAACAAATTGAGAGTGAAATCTCTACCCCTTTGCTCTTGTGATTTCCTTGTGGAATTGCAGAAGCGGACGTTCGACGTCTCTCAATTGGTGCTCCTACTTTCTTCAAGGTTTTCCTTAATTGATTATAGATTGTGTTGGTTGGTAACTTAGAGTGTGGTTGGACGAACCTTTGATTCAGGCTGTCATAATCGAGACGGTGGTTGGCTTTGAGTACGATCGTCAAGTTACACTGTTATCTTGGCTGCTTGTAGCTAGTTATCTTGGTCTCTTTGAAGCTAGTTATCTGTTCATGATCCTACACCGTGAAGATCGTGACCATGCCCTGTACCAGATCATATCTCCATTTCCCACTTCACCTCTCTATGTTTTGAGTAGGTTTTCCTACTAGTCAAATTTGTACTCACAAAAGTTAAAACATTTATCTCTAGTGCGAACAACCGGTGCTTATGAGCATTTGCGAATAGCAATAAAAAGAATCAAGGGTAATAATAGTCAGGACCAATTGACCAATTAACCCTAATCCCTAAGCAGTCAGCAAAGATTGGCTTCAATCCTATGCTAGGCCTAGAACTTACTTTAGTCATTGTCCATCACCACCGGAATAACTCTAATCACTAAGTAGTCAACGAATCAAGTGCATACCTTTCCAAGTTGTCATCCATCGCCGGCAGATTCTCCATCGCCGTCGGGTTCTAGGGTTCTTGATACTATTCAGGGGGAAAGGGAACAGAGGACTTCGATGCATCGGGCGGATAGGCGGCTGATAACCATTGCGCGTAGGGGCAATACTGACAATACGGAAAAAATTAGCACTACTGGTGGGCCCGTACGCATCCAGGGTGTAGAAAATGACATGCTAGTAAGTACTACAGAATAGTAATGGCATCCCGATAAATAGTTGAATTATAATGGCACGGCGTGAAACTTGAAGAATAATGGTGGCGTTCTAGATTGCTCTTGCTTGTAAGCTTACACTATTTGTCATGGTTAAAATTTGGAGGAATTTACTGAATTGTTTCAGAGGAGTTTTGCTGAGAAATGAGAGGATTACCTTGCACAGTCACCTTCTTCCTGTACTGCGTGGTGGATTACTCATTTCAATGCAGTTGGGTGCATCGCGCTCGGCAATCCATGCTTTGATTCGAAAATTACTGAACAAGATTGCTTTCTGACAGTTCTTCTTTCACACTCATACCAGTTAAGGCAATGCTTTTGGTGATTAGTACTTCCCTTTCATGGAAGCTCGTGACATGCTTTTCAGTTAAATATGTTGTGAATCTAGCATGGAGTGACACCCTTTTCTTTCTTAAAGGAATGTGAATGAAACATAGTAATTTGCTTGTTCTTTATATAACCTTGGCACCACACTTCATAATCCATACACTAAAGCCAACATATGGATGCCCATATGTGGATTTCCTCCATGGCAGGACATATCACATAATTTCCTCTTTCCAATCAACGGCAATTCCAAATAATGTTGTTCATTGTCCAACTTGTAGGTCCTTCCATTGAATTATTTGTTCTTATGTTCTGGGTGTTGTTTGAGAATGTCATGTCCTAGCACCGTTGTAAAGCTATCTTCATTGGCCTCTTCAAAGTAGGAAGGGTCAACGAGTGGGCTGTCTTGGCTAAACTAGGAGATATACCCAAGACAAAAGCCTAATACTGGCATCACTAAGAAGTTTCAGTTCGATGCTTGCAAGTGCTTATTATTAATATTGCATATCTATTATCTCTTTTCACTAAACTACTTTGTTGGATATATATTGAGGTCAAAGCTATAGGATATCAGGATCATAAGTGCTTGTCTGAGAGATAAACCTCTCGATAGATTGAATGCCTTGACACTGAAGTCCAACGCTATCCCCACTGCTAAAACTGTGCCATACATACACACAAATTAACAAAACAACACATATCCGATAGTTAAAATTATGTGTGACAAGTCCATTAACCAATTAAGTTTAATGTAGGATTGGGAATCCCACATCCAATAAGAGTGGTGGTTTCTATCCTCCAAAATTATTATGAAATTTTCATACTCGTTCCGAATGGGGGTGTGAAAATTCTTGTTGTTTTACCTCCATTTGTTTATTTTTTTTGAAAGAAAAACCATCTTTCGTTAATGGAGTAAGACACTAACTGGGTTGCGGTCATCTGGAAAATTGAAATATCATTTTTCATGAAGATTTCTGTTTTTGGTGAAAAAATGTGGATAATGTTAGGGAATAGAAATGAACTAGACATTGTCATCACAATCAGTATAAAGTGTAGATGACAGTAAAAAAAATTTGTGCAAACGTGGGCCTTTCTTAAATCACCCCTATTAATTAGGTTGGCAATCAGGCCAGTATTTTTATTCGCTGGTACTCACTTTCTATAAATATACATACTTGAAGGACTAATACTCTTTCATGTACTTCTATCCTAGGTCCATCGCATTCCTGGTAATGGATTTTTGCTTGCATATATAGGATCAATCATCCTATCTACTAGCTAGGGGAATTAGCCTAGGCTCCTATATCTTTATATGTTCCTTTCTCATTCGACGTCAGGCAAATATGAGCGTGAATTGTTAAATTCGAGCCTTTTTAAAGACGTGGGGCTACTTGTTCTCAATCCACTAACTTCATCTGGAGTCTGAAGGAGCATATAATTAAGAAACACAAGGTCTGTGCTGCATCTTCGTAAGGACATCACGATTTTAGTTTTAACCAGTTGCCTTTTAGGTTATCTCTTTAGATTGCACAGCATAGTGTATTCCTCGTTAGCATCTTTTTTTTTGAAATAATCATTATAGACAATGGAAAGCTCACGACGCAATTACCTTGCAACTTTTGAAAACTGAAGATTTTGTTGTGTGGTTCAGTTTCTATTCTTCGTATGCAAATTACGATGAAGTGTACAACAAGTGATCTGCTTTTTTGATTGCAAACTGAATAACTTGCTGCATTCGTTATTCATTACTGATGGGTGCCAAATTAGCCTGCGACCACATTAAACCTTGCTCTTTAAATTACATTACAAATCATTTTCATCTTTCAATGGCAATTCCATTGGCCCCTAAAGCATCATTTTCACTAGCTGCATAATCCACAATCATACAATTACTAATATTAAAGCCACCAGCCATTTGCTCGCACAAGAGCGTTTTGGGCTAACCTACTGTAGCATAAAATAGAACTGATCTAATATAAAAACTAAAATCTTAATTACTCCTAAATTATGATGAATTAACCAATGAAACTTTCTAGAACTCTTTTTTAATGTCCTAGAAAGGTTTTGGATGAATTAATTTAAACTAAATCGTAGGAGAACAAAGCAACACTGATTAAGCCAAAACTATGTAAACCGAGGAACATTAAAAGAAAGAACGTGATACCACACTACTTGATGCTTGAAGATGAATTTTTATTGTATAAGAGTGTTCATAAGGTGTAACACAACACCCCTTACCAAAACCATTATCAAAACCCCAGATGAAATAGCAAAAGGCTAAACCCTAATTTCTCTCTCTCGATCAATCTATCCTTGTTCTCTCCCCTCTAGTCTATTTATATACTTCTCATATGTGTCGTGGCTGCCACCATGATCCACGAAAATATAAATCTCTAGAGTCCTAATCTACCTAGGAATCCTTATCTCTAACTCAATCTCAAATCCTAACTTTTCTGGATTTTTCTCTCTTTCCATATTTGCACACATCCTGTGTATGTCATATGGAAACCTCATCTTCACGTGTAGCATTCTCTATCCCAAATGTCCTGCATGACTTTCTTGATCGTTCTAAACCTCAACTCCTTCCTAAGCCTAGCTCTGATCCCCGTCATCAACCACGTCTCGTCCTTGAGCAAACTAAGAAACCCTTTTCTGAGCATAAGTTCTTTCTAACTTGACTTAATCAAACATAAACATAGTCTATTTATTGAATATACACCATTAAGCATATGATCTAACTTGAACACAAAAAATATGAGTGATTTGAACTCAATCCAGAATGCTAAATTCTGAGTACTAAGTGCTGAGTGTCGAGTGTCGAGTACCAAGTGCTGAGTGCCCGACCTCTGTAGTCCGACCACTGTAGTATGACCACTGCATTCTGACTACTATAGCCCAACCTCTACAGACTGACCACTCAAACCAAGCCACTTTGCTATCAAACACCAAATAATCAAATAGCACCCATATTAACATCAAACCAATTTGTTAATCACATATCAATAATCATACACATGATCTCACATGTTCATGTCATCTTTTTTGTTCGAGACTTTGCCCTAGGCTTTGTATAATGGCTCGTGCCTATGGCTGGTGGGTCCTTTGAATCGTTTTGTTTGTTTGGTGTGGTGGACTAAGTGCATGGGATATTATTCGCACGAGAGAGTTTTGTGCTGTCGTGTTCACTTTCCATGGTGTCTGCATTGCTATTTCTATGGAGGCATTGCCCTAGGCTATGTTCACGGCCTCGCGTCTATGACCGCTGGGTCCTCTTGGCTATTTTGCTTGTGTGGTGTGATGGACTGGGTGCGTGGGATATTGCTCACACGAGAGAGTTTTGCATTGTCATGTTTGCTTCTCATAGTGTTTGCATTGCCTTTTTTGTCTGACGCCTCGCACTAGGTTGCATTCATGGACTTGTTCCTATGACAGATGGGCCCTCTTGGTCATTCTGCTTGCATGCTATGATTGACTAAGTACATAGGAATGTGGCTTGGATGGAGCATCTGGACTAGGACTAGGTGCGTGTGATCACACTAAGGCTGTCGTAAGCTACATCCAATGGTACACGCCTATGGATGGTGCGCCCTATCAACTGTTTTGTTTATCTGGTGTTGACTATCACCCCAAGTATTCTCCTGGTTGGCTTTGTGTCTAGTCTATCACAGCCATTGTACGAGTTCTACCATCCAACAGTTGCCTCGTGCTAACTAGGGTTCGGTCAGTTGTCGATTGGCTTATTCTTCATCGATAAAGTCCAGCCGAAGGGAATAGTCTCCAGTGTGGCGAAGTATCATTGGCTTCAGCATTTGGCTAATACAATCCCACTAGGAGATTTGGACATGTGGGGTATGTGCCCAACCAGCACCAAGCTCTTTGGCCAATGGTCAGAGCAATGGGTCAAACACCTCTTCAATCGGACTATCTCCCCGAGGGTGATGTGGTATTTAAACATCAGCTTTCTTATCGACGTTTGCTTTACCCTTATGCTTCAGATTGTAATAATCTCTCTTCTTGCAGGATGACGATACTGGTGCACTAACAATAAGCTAGAGTATGAAGCAGATCTACTATGGCCTTGCTTTGGCCAAGTAGAATCTGGGATCTGATGCCCCAAGTCCATCAAAGCTCCTTAAGCAATCTACGGTACCAAAACAGAAGAAGACTATTAAGAAGAGGAAGAGGTCGGCTGATGAAACAAGAACAGAGCCGCAAAGAAAAACAAGAATACCATAGCCGATGCAACAATGATGGAGCCTTAGAAGACAAAGAAAAAAATCATCGGTTGAACCACCAGCGGCCTCATGCATCGTTGGCTTCATCTACTTTATCGATAACTGTACGTTTGCCCTCTTACTCTTGGTGCTTTCTTTGTCCATACTTAATGATTTCTGATACCGTAGCTTGGTTCATCAGATCCAGTGCCACATGCATTGTGTATTCCGTTCGAGCAGATAGAAAATGAGGCCACCACTGATGTCTCCCTCTAACTGTCTCTTACCACGCCAAAATTTATTTATTGGGGAACACAGAGGCTACACTAGTTGAAAACAAAAATTTTCTACCACACACATCAGGATATCTTACTAAGAGAGGGACCATAGATTGTTACCTCATGCACGTAGTGCAGCGGAGAAGGAGAGTTAGAGTAGCGAACTAATCTAACTCGAGCGTGCCAATGTGGTCGAGAGAAGCTAATGATTATCCTTGGGAAGCCGATCGACGTCATCTTGAGGTAGCCGATGATGTTCTCGAGAAACCTTCACCCAAACGGAGTTCTTGGACTGATCTCCCGGGAGCCGATGTTGACGCTGATCTAATCAGCGATGTCGATACCGATGAGCGAAGCAAAATGGCAATGTCTCTACTGGTATCCACACATCCAGGGGTGGAACGTCGGTCGATGGTGTACTAGCACTCGGGCAGTCGGTGAGATGGTCAGGCTCTCGTGAGGTGGTGGCTAGGGTTTGCTCTTGGTGGCTAACAACTTAGCATGAGAAACACATCAACATGCGATTCGGCGAAGCTCTGCTTCCCTGTGCCCTGCACCTTCATATATATAGACGTCCTAGCTGATGAAATTGTGCCCAAGAAAATTCTGGGGGAACTGAAAGTTCCGGCTGTAGCCGAAAGTTCTAGGTTTTGGAGCATCCAGAAGTTCTGGTAGGACTAGAAGTTTCAGGTCAGCCCCAGTATTTGATTTTCTGGACGAACCAGAAGTTTTGGCTATAGCCGGAAGTTCTGGGTCAAGAATCAATTCAATACAGAAGGTCATTTTCGGAAGTTCCGGCTATAGCCAGAAGTTCCGGGGTCTAGAAGTTCCGGCTATAGCCAGAAGTTCTAGGCCAGACGAACATATTAGATCTGTTGGGCTTTAATACAGATTAAAGGCCCATGATGGGGCACTATATAAAGAGAGGTGGGGCAAGCACGAAAATGTTACTAGTTGTTGCTGCTATTGCTCCTAGTTGAGAACCCTAGCCGCCACCTCTCCTCTCTCCACGATCACAAGTGTTGTGATTGATCTTCTGGATCTCACGAGTAGTGCTAGCATGCCGGCGTGAGGTGATCCCGTCTCTGTATGTGTGGATACCGTAGAGGCACCATTGTTGCATCGGTGCTATTCTTCTTCCTTGGAGATTGCCGGATTACGCCGACTTCGTCATCGACGAACAGACGGAGTTGTGAGGAGCAGATCGAGGACGCGCTTCATCGACTCTACTTCCGCTGCCCGAGCGTGTCTCGAGGCTCAAGGTAATGATCCATGATCCCATTACACGCATGGTTCCTGGGCTAACAGGGTAAATTTTTAAAATTAAGCGCTAGCGTAGCCTCCCATAACCCAACACTAGCTTGGGCCCTCTTGGGCTTAACCAGGACTCTACTTGGATTCCCATCAGATCTGTTCGGATCTCTATCCAAACCGTTTGGATCTTTATCCAAATTGAGCTTAATTTGAATCCTATTTTAATCCAATGTTTCAACCTGTTAAGTGTGTGACCCTGTAGGTTCACGTATAGCTTGGTTAACATATGGAAACGCCATTCCATACTCCATTGATAGCGACCTCTAGCAAAGCATATTAACCCAAGTATACGTAAATATCATATCGGCTGAACCTTGTAATGTTCTATATGTACATGTCCCTTTGCCTCACGATATCGATCGAGCACAAGGTGAGATTTGTGCCATCCTATCAATATCTCGATTCTCTCTCGATCTTTATATTGGATTACAACTTGTAATTAACTCCTTAATCATATTGGCATGGCCATGCACTTCCATAATACATTACATCGAGGGGCCCAGAGATATCTTTCCCAAAAGAAGAGGCAAATTCCATCTTGACCACTCACATCCCACTATATGTTTCATAGCATACCCGAGGACTACTTTTATAACTACCTAGTTATGGAGTAGTATTTGGTAGACTCAAAGTAAGCTACTACGTATGTTGGGAACCATGATGATCTTAGGTCTAAGGACTTTACATAAATACTACTAAGATCAACTGATGACACGAGGAATCTCAACAGTGTCTTATAGTAGGTCTATCCAACATATGTCCATGTTATTGAGTCAGTATCTTTATACCCACGATCCATGAGACATAATCATCAATCAATACACATACCGGTCTCAGTCATATCTGTTCCATATATGACTTATATCCGATTAGGGATCATTTAGAAATAGTCACATTATGAGTCTCATGAACAAATCACGTATTTGTTGATCTATAATGACAATCTATTTTAAGGAACAATAACTTTATTTTATAAATATAGTATGTCACATACAACATCTCTATGTTGTCTCTAGGACATAATGCTAACATTATTTTCCCCATCACCTAGGCGACTATCGTGCCAGTGTTGCTCACTAAACCATTGACTGACAATGCCACTTTGAGTGCTATGCTCACAAGCACAATTGACATGGTTCCTCCATTTTTGCCGATCACCCAGGCGACTGTTGTGCCAGTGTTGCTCACCAAACCATTGAATGACAATGCCACTTTAAGTGTTATGCTCACAAGCATAGCTGACATGGTTCCTCCACCAGTACGAGCCCCATCTATGTGTACCACTGCACCATCGGCTACTCCTAAAGCTATCGATACCCCACCTTTCACTGGAGACTTGCCTTTGTCAGACCTTCAGACTGGCAATGCGGATGCTTCAGATCGAGGCCCTCGCACGGTCGTCTCATCAGCCACCAACCAAAGCTCTGATGGTTCTCTTCTTATGGCAGGCACCAGTGCTATCCTATTAGTCTACACGAGGTAAATCCCTTTCGCTTTAGCTTTCAACTTTGCGTTGGCCTAACTCTGTCTTATTTTTCGTGTAGTCTTTTGTCCAACGCTTTTTCTTTGACATTAGCAAGTATGTTAAAGATGTTCAAGACTCAGCTACACCCACACCAATGAAGTTGACACTTTTAACTCATTCCCTCAACATGTTGTTAGACATTATGTGTATGTTAGAAGACCCCCTCGAGGTGCTTGTGAAGGATTCGGGGCCGATCTGGACCAGATTCAATGACATTGTAGATCAATTGCTTGAGAATCTTGTCAGTGATCTAACTCCGGCCTCTTTCTAGAATTTCGTCGGTCGACATTTTCAAAGGCACAACCCCAAATGGCCGATCGGGCGGCACAAAGGAGGTGTGCTTAGGAAGTGTAGGCCGATGAAGCGATTCTCGCGTAAAAGAAGGTTGCTTTCAACTTATTGATGCACCAGTAGTTAGGTAGCACCATCCATCCGTAGATTTATGCACTGTAATTGGGACTACTTCACTACCTGCTGTTGTTAGTTGAATCTAGGTGGTCTGCTAGTATAGGTGATGTGTGATGCACTTCTCATAATATTGCCTTAAAAAGTACTATTACAATAAAATTTATACAAAGCTAGTTAGACAAGGCCAAGTGCATATAACTAAATAACTCGATCGTCAACATGTGCAAAGTGCTTACCACTGACTTCTTGTTGATGATCGAGTTATTTATTATGCAGACATATAACTAAGTCCCGAAGGATAAACCTGCTAAGATGTCTTGCAAGAGAGCCTTCCTTGCTGGAGTTACATCTATATGATTACTAAAATAACATATGTTCTTCAATTGGTCCATTTGGTGAGCGTCGCCCTCCCTGGATATATGTTTCCCCTTCTTCTCAATATTGCTAGGACCCTCACCTGCTATTATAAAAAAGTCAGTAAGTACATATATAAAATATGCATGTCTAGTAAGTAATGTGAGTTTGCTATAGATACCGCTATCACCGTCATATACTTTTATGGCTCGTGCGGTCTTCTCTTCACCATAATTATTGAAAATAGTAGCTATAGCAGACAGTGGTGGTCTCATTGTAAATACTACAAAGTCCCCTTCTACTAGGTGGACTCGGACACTAAATGCATCCTACCCTCTATAGAGGCATAACCTGCCTTCACAGCTCACAATCTTAACCATATTAGTGCATCTACCTCTTGTTGATATCTCAAGGGTGTCACCATCGTGAATGTTATGGTTAGCGATAAAACTTTTTTTAGAACCTACAACAGTGAGATAATATCTTATCAGTTTGTTAGTTTTGTTATCACATAAACAGAATATGCAATGTACAATGTATAAACCTGGTGACGCCCATAAAAATGATCAATTTTTAGAAGGCAACACTTAGAACCATAAGTCGGTACTTACATTATTGGCATGAATTACTATAATTACACATAACACTTGCATTACAGGACAGCAAAAAAGTATAATAATACCATAGTGGCCCGCCTACTGTTGGAAGCACGATATCTAGTTGAAGTGCCCTATTCACTTGGGAGGCTTATCATGTCCCTAATTTATGTTATACTTCCTCCATTCCAATATACCTGACGTACAACTTTCGCATGGAAATTCCACATTAGCTAGCGCCTAGCTTTTTGGTGATTAAACTTCCAGTGTTACCCCTCAAGAATTAACTCCTGTGACCCCTCGTCTATCTGAGTACTCGTTACAGTACTAGATGGGACTACGTGGCGACGGTCTGCATGCAGCGAGGAAGGAGCTGGGCGCGCATGCAGGCGACGGTTCAGCTGCGATTGCATTTAAGCGACGAATGCGCGGGAGGGTACTTTCGTCCAACATACGATCGACGTTGGCGTTATTGGTTTTAGCAAAAACTCTAATACGCCACCTAAATAGGAACGGAGGGAGTATTTAACAACGATAAAAAAATACAATAATACTTGTGTAAACCCTAATTCATGTTGAATAAGATAAAAATATGGATTGCTTTCAGATGTCGGGCTGCCAACTTAATGGCCTCCTCGCCACTAGACTATATTTCAATTCATAGGTGTGTGTGACAACTAATTCATTAAATCTTACCCCTAAAGAATATATAAGAAAAAACGACGTAAATGACCAAACTATATGATAGTGAGCACATAATGTAAAATCATTACATGAATAAAATATGACTAGCAATAATAGTAAGCACATAATGTAAGATCATTGCATAAACAAAATATAACTAGCAATAATAGTAAGCATATAATATAAGATCATTGCACGAACAAAATATACGAATAATAATAGTAGCACATAATGTAAGATCATTGCATGAAAAACTTGTCAAAACAAAAAAATGAGCCTAATTGTTACACACATCCTCGTACTAATAGCCTTCTCTTTATTGAGCGAATAGGAAAACATATTCATAAATTATTTATCCAGATATTCACAAACTCACAAATTAATAAGTCACAAACCCTAGCCACAGAGGGAGGAGGAGGATATGCACGATGAGGCGGCGGCGAGGAGGGTTGGTGACAAAACGGTGGCCACGCATGACGGAACGGAGGACAGCGGAATAGAGGGTCGACGGAACGGAGGCCGAGATGGAACGAAGGCCGACGGAGGAGGCCGTAACGGAACGGAGGCCACGATATCGGAGGAGCACGACAAAGCATGGGCATTAGGGTTTAGGGTTCCGCATGATATAAAAGCGTAGCCGGTTCACTGTTGGCCATGCCTATTTATACATAGGAGGCACCGATAGTAACGGGCGATAACTACTACCCGTCACTAATGATCGACGGTGTTATTAGTGACGGACGGCAACTACCGTCCATCACTAGTTTTTTGACCCTTTAGTAACGGGTCGTAATATGACTTGTCATTAATGGGGGTGCCCTCTCTTTAATATCAGGTCACATTACGACCCGTCACTAATAAGACAGTATTACTGACACGTGAAAAATAATCCATCACTAAAAATATATTACTGACGTACGTCATTGATCTATCAGTAAAGTTTAGTCACTAAAGATTATTCGATTATTTTTGTGGTAGCGTATGTTACCAGCTTCTTGATAGGCCGCACAATGCGCACCGCCCACCTCCATTTCTAGTTCTATGTTCTTGCACCTCAAGCATGCCACATGCATCTGCA
>KE372698.1:0-10288 GCA_000418225.1 Zizania latifolia | reverse complement strand
GGCCAGCCTCTCCCCATTGCTGGCGCCCCCTCGACTGGCCTGTCCTCCTACGGCCAGTCCCTTCCCTACAGTGCCCCTCCGTCGGCCCCCTCTCACCGGCATCCTCTCCATGACCGGTCATCTCCCTCTGGCTAACTCCACTCCATCACCGTTTTCTCCACGGTTAATAGGTTCAATCTACTTGCTTCACAAATGTTTTGCAATGTATAAATTTTTTACTTAAACAAGATGATTAAACTGCTTAGTTGTGTGTTTTTGTAATGTATATTTTTCCTAATCAATGCCATGTCTAATGTTGTACATTTTATTGTATGCATGCTTTATATTCTTTAAACTAGAATAAGCATGCTTAGATCTAATATATTCTTCAACAGATAGGTTTAATCCATATGGTATGATGGCTGCCTTATATAGTTATTGGCCAATGTTTGTTATCCTCCTCAATCCCCATCGGCATCATCTTTCAACGACAGAACATATTCTTGTCGCTGATAATTCTAGGGCTTGAATATTTGGGGAAGAATATGAGTGTGTACATGGAGCCACTGATGGATGATTTGGTCTGTGCCTGGGAAGATGGAGTGTGGACATATGACCGAGCTACGAAGATATACTTCAGAACACATGTTTGGTACCTCTACTCCCTGCATGACATGCCGGCATATGCGATATTCTAAGGCTGGTGCGTGCATGGGAAGTTCCTATGCTTGATATGCCATGCGACTCTGAAGTTCTTTTGGTTAGCCAAGGGTGGCAAATATTCTACATTCGACAAGCACCGGCAGTTCCTTCCTCGAAACCATCCATTCAGAAAAGACAGTAAAAACTTTACAAAAAGTGTGACTGTCAAAGGCTCAGTACCACCTAAGATGACTGGCACCGAGGTTTGTGCTCAGTTAGACTCTATTGAGATGAATGCACAGGGAGATGGTTTTATCGGATATGGTGAGCAACACGCCTAGACTCACAAGCCATGCTTATAGAATCTCCCCTACTTCGATGATCTCCTCCTACACAACATTGATGTAATGCACACCGAGAAGAATATTGTCGAGGCCATTTTTGGTACAATCATGGACATTCTTGAGAAGACAAAGGACAACGTCAAGGCCTGAGTGGATTAGACGGCACTATGCAACAGACCAAAGCTAGGCATAGTACCTCCTAGAGGCGAGAAATCCTGGAAGAAACCAAATGTTGATTTTATTCTTACAAGGGCCCAAAGGAGGGAAGTACTTGAGTGGTTCCAAACCTTGATGTTCCCTGATTGCTATGTACCTAATCTGAAGAAAGGAGTAAATCACCCAATGGCCTTGACCCTTAATGTGGTGAACTACTCCGTCAACCCCCCATTGACTTCATTGTCTTCTCCACTTCAGGGGGCCGAGTCATCCAATGCTGCTAGTATGACGTTGAGCCGAAAGCATGACCTAGGAAGGAGTCCTAGTTGACCAGCTTTAGGGCTCTTGCTAATTTGATCATGATGGCCAACACCGTCCCCAACAACAAGCCATTCAACTCCATTGAATAGAGCCATCACCGACAGGCTCATAGGGAACGCAACACCGAGAACTTCATCCATTGACAACGCCAAGGGAAAGACCTCCAAGAAGAGGGGTTACGCCATAACCATAGCAAAGAATTTATAATGGAATTCAAAGACCATTAGGTCTCCAAGACTCTAGCGACAAACCTTGTCACCAATTAGGGGGCTCTCACCAAGTTGCCAAAGTCACCCAAGCTACAGAAGGCTAGGGCTATGAGTCAGGCCACCGCCATCCAACTCCATGAATCGACTTCCTCAGGCCAATCTCGTTCCTCCAGCCATGCCCGACATAGAGCAAAGGAAAGTCGACTGACAGCCACAAGAGGCGCAACCGATATCATGAGCACTAGGGTAGCTCCTACACCAGGGACACTAGAGAGACCCTTGACCAGATCAAGGATGCCTAGAACACCATCTCTGCTCGCCGAACAAATCAAAACATGGAAGATATCAAGCGTCGAGAGAAGTATGATCGTGACCATGGTGCACCGAGATCCAGTCGATGCTATGACTTTGAAGCCAAGCACCACAGCTTCCTGACTTCACTGAGTACCTCCGCCATGTAACATGGCCTACTGGGTTCCATTTGATCAGCATAGAGCCATATGACGGTAAAACCAACATAGAGCAGTGGCTTAGGCTGTATTATACAACCGTTTGAGCAACCAATGGGGACCAGCATGTCATGACAAATTATCTCCCTGTCATGTTAGAACCGACCACCATCAACTGTCTCGCTAGCCTTCCAAAAGACTCTATCAATTCATAGGAAGAGCTCTACAAGGCATTTATCATCAATTACTAGGGGACCTGGCAGAAGCTAGCTTCTTGGTATGATCTCTGCCAAATTTGCTAAGGGGATGATGAGTCCCTAAGGAGCTACATTCGTTGATTCTTCGAGCGGAGAAACCCTATCACCAACATCTCTGACGATGCCGTCATGCGGATCTTTGGAGAAGGGCTTTGCAAGCCCTCTAAGCTATTTCACCAGCTGGTGAGTAATGAACCATCGATGCTAGGAGAGATGATCAATATCATCGAGTAATACGCCGATGTGGAGGACACTGAACGTGAACAAATGAACTAGACCCTCTGTGACTCCTGGTGCAAAAAGTGGCGCTACGATGACAACTACCGATCACCGTGTCGTAATGATCGAGACAACCAGAGTTGAGCGGTGGTCAGCAGCAAAAGAAAGCCTAAGCGCATAGTCGCCGTGATGAACAAGTCACGGCCTCAGGCTAGGAGGAATCCTTCTAGGAGCTTCTCGATAAGCCCTGCATCTTCCACTCGAACAACAACTATACTACGCATCGATGCTATCAGCTCCAGGACCAGATGGTGTAGGAGGCATGCAATAATCCCTGACCTGAGAGAAGGCGTTTGGATGACAAGGAAAAGTCCAAGAAGTCTAATGAATATCCAGCCAACAATGACTTCTAGGAGCTAAATTGGATGGTTAATATGATATTTAGTGGGACGATTGCATCCGAGTCCAAGCACCAACAAAATCTCCTCGTCCACTGAGTCAACACCATTGACTACAGAGTGTCTGAGTGTCTTCTCTGGTCTAAAGTCTTGATCACTTTTAGTCAGGACGACTAGTGGACCGATGTCCCCAAGCTAGGTCGGTCCCCCTCATCATGGGCCCAGTCATTTTAAAGGTTCGCATGAAGATGATGCTAATTGATGGAGGTAGTGGCCTTAACGTACTCTTCAGAAAGTCCCTCTTTGACCTTGGCATCTCCACCGATGTGCTCAAGAAGACGAACTCTCCCTTCTACGGTATCGTCCTAGGGAAGGGCTCGGTTCCTCTTGGGACCATCATGTTGCTGATCACCTTCGGCACTCGGGAGAACTACCGCACTGAGTATATCAAGTTCTTCATCACTGACTTTGAGACCGCCTACCACGCCATCCTCGTCCAACCCTCACTGGCCAAATTTATGGCGGTCCCACATTACATCTACTTGGTGTTGAAGATCTCGGGTCCGACCAGTGCATTATCTGTGCGTGGTGACATTGCCACCTCACGCCTGTGAGAAGGACAGCCTCGCCCTGAATGAGGCAATTGATCTCTTTGCCTAGATGGATGAAACCCTCTAAGACGCCAAGAAGCTATCACCGATAGACCCCATTAGGCATCTCCTCCTCCGACTACAAGGCAATCATACTGGTGGACGCTGACCCCTCAAAGACGACGCTGATTGGCACAGGACTAGACCCTAAATAGGAAAGCGTGCATTTTCCCAACCGGTAAGCCTGCAGTCATGCCAATAGTTCCAAAGGGGTTGATCGAGCCCAAACTGCATGCTATTTTCCTGACCACCAAGCCGTCCAAGCAGAAGATGCAGTGCTGTGCCCAAGAGTGTGTAAGGGAGCAATTAGGGAGGAGATTGCCCGGCTCCTAGCAACTGAGTTTGTTAGAGAAATGTATTATCTAGACTGGTTAGCCGATCTAGTCCTTGTAAAAAGAAAAGTGATCAATAGAGGAATGTTGTCACGTAGGATGTTAAGAAACCGAAGATTCTCCGAGGAGGAATTTGAGTTTAGAGAAGGAATGGGTTAGATTTTAAAACAAATCGATGGTTAAATCTTTGTTTGAACTTGAAACTTTTTTTACAATCAAAATACAATATATATTATCGCATGTAAAAAATTAGTATTTTTCTGAATCGGTTTACTTTGCAAATCAACGGGCTCAAGAGTCGTGACTATCACATATGGCTTGAATAGCTGCTCCATGTGATGATTCAAGGCTATGTCTCCGAGGATGTCTGGCGAGTACTGGCTGAGTTGAGCAATTTCTTCCTCCAGCTTTGTGCTGAAGAGTTGTCTCATACCGTGGTAGCAGATATGGAAACACTAGCGCTTGTGTTGCTTTACAAGCTATAGAAGATCTTTCCGCTCGGCTTCTTCAATCTGATGCAACATATGATCTTGCACCTTCCGTATGAGGCGCGGATGGAATGTCAGGTCTAGAGTCATTGGTGCTATTCGATTGAGAGATTCTAGAATATTTTTTGGAACAAATGTAAGAACATGTATAAAATTAAAGCATCCATAGCTGAGGCTTATATCCTAGAGGAGGTGTCAAACTTCACAACCAGATACTATGCGGACAATCTTCTAAACGTGCATAATCCACCTTCCCATTATAATCTTCTAGAAGATGAATCAAACCTCAGCATCTCCAGAGGCTAACTAGGAAGTGCAAGTGGTGCGGCTAACAAGACCTTATAATATGAAGAGTGGCACCTAATTATGTTGTGTGTCCTGACAAACCTTTCCGAAGTGGAGCTGTACATGGAGTAAGTGCTCAGTAAATCGACACTCTTAACTTGATCTTACATGTTTCGACCCTAACCCCGATCTCTCTCATTGCTTTAGGGAATTTCATCGGCAAATCTAGCGTCAATTAAGGGACCCTACCCTTGAGGAATCTATGGCCCTTCTTAAGGATGGTGTAGGAAATGGCCAGTCCGATTTTATTTCTTGGTTCAAATAGACTGTAACTTCTAACTTGGCTCCTAGTTAGTTTTACATTTCAGCTGTATCTTATGTGCAACTAATACACGTGCCGGTCTCGTTTAAACCTATAGGGAAGAATCTACGCGGCTATGAGTGCCGAGTTGAGACAAGTTGCTAATGGTTGTGCCTACAGGGTCAACTCATTCAAGGCTTACAACATGAATGGTTATTGCTTCCACACAGCAAGCCACGAGCAGAGCCGCCCAACCAAAGAACAACAAATTCCAAAGTTTTTACTCCAGGCATAGATGGGGTTGACTACTACGGATGAATCGAAGAAATATATGAATTGAGTTTTGACGGGAGCAAACCTCTTAATCCTGTCGTATTCAAATGCCACTGGTTCGATCCCAAAGTAGTGAGACGGACCCTCGATCTTGGGCTAGTCGAAATTCCTTAAGACACTATCTTGCCGAGTGATGATGTTTACATCGTGGCTCAACAGGTGACATAGGTTTACTATCTCCCCTACCCGTACAAAACCATCGAACGTCTCAAGGGTTGGGATGTTGTGTACTACAAGGTGTCACCATACGATAAATTGCATGTTCCCAACAATAAAGATTATAACATAGATCCCAACATGTATGACGGAGAGTTCTTTTAAGAAGATGGGCTACCAGGCACGTTCGTGATTGACTTGATGGAAGCTCTGGACATGGAAGTAATAACGAAAGTGGTGCCGACGACAACAAAGAAGATGAGGTTGAGAATGGCAAGAACTTAGAACAACTACAGATATTACATTTAGGCAATAATAGTGACGATAATATTCCATCTCTCAAGCACTAAGACGATTATATCATATCACGTGATAGCGATGACGAGACCTATGACCCAGCAAATCCCAACAATGATGACTATTTCTAACAGCTGTACAGGACTTATGTTATTAGTATATTACATTTGTTTACATCGCGTTGCACGGTTCGTCTAAAGTGGTTTACTCTTTTTTCATAGCAGGTGATTGAAAAATGGTGGAGGCTGGGGGTTTCAGAAAAACGATGGGTCTACTAAGTGGGTCTAAATCTAAATCCAAATCTAAAGGTGAGGGGTCCTCAAGTAGACCCCAAGGGGGAATGAAGTGGGTAGCCAGGAGAGAGAAGGCATCTGCAACCTCGAGCATGATTACCAGCCAGAGAGGGGCCTCCGATGGCAAGCAGGACTACTCGTCGGAGAGCACACCTGAGTCTGAGTCAGCTCATGCAGCTGGCAATGACTCAGGGGAGGAGGAGGAGGCAGGGAGAGGCTGTAGGGGATACCTCCAGCTCTGGTATAGCAGTGTGGCTTCATGGTCCTTTGAGCCTCCCGAGGGGACCGGTGCCACTAAATCAATGCTCGCTCATCCGACTAGATAGAAATAGGTAAGTTGCTCTATCTAGTCCGTAATTTTTTTCTTTTGTATGTTTAGTATTTCGACACATACTAATAATTTTTTGAGACATCGATGCAGGAACTGGATATAGGTTGCTGCTGGAGGCGGCGACCACTCACGCCGGGTGAACGACATCCTTGGGCTTCTGCTTAGGGAGGAGTTCCTTGGCTTGGTTTCTATTGCCAGGAGGATTGAGCTGTCGTATACATGGAAGCACTAAGAAAGTGCATCGGTTCTTCCCGATAGGTTTAAACGA
This sequence comes from Zizania latifolia, assembly GCA_000418225.1. Classification (NCBI taxonomy): domain Eukaryota; kingdom Viridiplantae; phylum Streptophyta; class Magnoliopsida; order Poales; family Poaceae; genus Zizania; species Zizania latifolia. The sequence continues at coordinate 3,580 of KE372698.1, read as the reverse complement.
GACCGGCACATGTATTAGTCGCATGAAAGATACAGTTAAAATGTAAAACTAACTAGGAGCCAAGTTAGAAGGTACCTTCTGTTTGAACCAAGAAATGAAATTGAGTTGATCATTTCCCGCATCATCCTTAAGAAGGGCCATGAATTCCTCAAGGGTAGAATCCCTTGATTGACGCCAGAATCGTCGATGAAATTCCCTAAAGCAATGAGAGAGATCAGAGTTAGGGTCGAAACATGTAAGATCAAGTTGAGGGTGTCGATTTATTGAGCACTTACTCCATGTATGCTCTACTTCAGAAAGGTTTGTCAGGGCATACAACATAATCAGGTGTCACTCTTCATGTTGCAAGGTCTTGTTAGCCGCACCACTTGCACTTTCTAGTTGGCCTCTGAAGATGCTGAGGTTTAATTCATCTTTCAAAAGATGGTAACGGGAAGGTGGATTATGCACGCTGGGAAAATTGTTCGCGTAGTATCTAGTTGTGAAGTTTGACACCTCCGCTAGGATATATGCCTTGGCTGTGGATGCTTCAATTTTATACTTGTTCTTACATTTGTTCCAAAGAATCTTCTGGAATCTCTCAATTGAATAGCACCAACGGCTCTGGAATGGACCTACCATTCGTGCCTCATACGGAAGGTGCAAGATCATATGTTGCATCGGATTGAAGAAGCCGAGTGGAAAGATCTACTCCAGCTTGCAGAGCAACATAGGCGCTAGTGTTTCCATATCTGCTACCACGGTATGAGACAATTCTTTAGCACAAAGCTGGCGAAAGAAATTTCTCAACTCAGCCAGCACTCGCTAGACATCCTCGGGGACATAGCTTTGAATCATCATCGGGAGCAGCCGCTCAAGCCATATGTTATAGTCATGACTCTTGAGCCCGTTGATTCGTAGAGTAGCTAGATTCACTCTCCTCTTTAGATTAGCTGCATAGCCATCAGGGAATATCAAGTTTTGGAACCACTCAAGTACTTCCCTCCTTTGGGCCATTGTAAACACAAAATCGGCCTTTGGCTTCATCCAGGATTTCTCGCCTCTAGGAGGTACTATGTCTTGCTTTGGTCTGTTGCATAGTGCCGTCTGATCCACTCAGGCCTTGATAATATCCTTTGTCTTCTCAGGAATGTCCATGATTGTGCCGAAAATGGTCTCGGCAACATTCTTTTTGGTGTGTATTACATCAATGTTGTGTGGAAGGAGGAGATCATCGAAGTAGGGGAGATTCTATAAGCATGGCCTGTGAGTCCACGCCTGTTGCTCACCATATCTGAGAAAACATCTCCATGTGCATTGATCTCGAGAGAGTCTAACTGAGCACGAACCTCAGCGCTGGTCATCTTAGGTGGTGCTGAGCCTTTGACAGTCACACCTTTTGTAAAGTTCTTACTGTCTTTTCTAAATGGTGGTTTTGAGGAAGGAACTACCGGTGCTTGTCAAATGAGGAATATTTATCACCCTTGGCCAACCAAATAAACTTTAGAGCCGCCCAGCATATCGGGCATGGGAACTTCCCATGAATGCAACAGCCACATAATATCGCATACACCGACATGTCATGTAGGGAGTAAAGATACGAAACATGCATTCTGAAGTTTGTCTTCGTAGCTCGGTCATATGTCCACACACCGTCTTCCTAGGCACGGACCAAATCATCCATTAGTGGCTCCATTACACACTCATATTCTTCCCCGGGTATTTAGGCCCTAGAATTATCAGCAACAAGAATATGTTCTGCCGTTAAAAGAGGGGGATAACAAATATTGGCCAACAACTATATGAGGCAGCCATCATACCATATGGATTGAATCCATTTGTTGCTAAAACAATTCATACATTCCGTGGTTCTAAAGCTTTCTCGGGATGGAGCTAATCAAACATCTTCCATGCTTCAACATCCGATAGATGCCCCAGCTTATCAGGGTTGTAATGATCCCATTTTTATGTCATATCATCTGTTTGACAGACTCCTCGGTCATGTAAAGCTATTGGATCCTCGGTATAAAGGGAAGATACCGAAGGATCTTCACTGGAATTGAGAGCTGCCTTTTCCCACCATCAGCGGAGTCTACCTTAAGATACCTAGAGGATTTGCACTTCACGTAGACTTTGCGTCTGCATGCTCTTTCCTGAATAAGATGCATCTATTCGGATAAGCATGTATCTGCTCATATGGTATCTTAAGTGCACGAAGGACTTTCTTTGACTCGTTAATGCTCTTTGGCAGAATGTGACCTTCCGAGAGAAGGCTACCAACAACCGTCAGCATGACATCGAAGCCTTGGTGTGCCTATGAAGGGGTTGCTGTGATGCAGACAACATGTCGTAAAACATCTTTACGGTTAGCTCCGGCACTTCTTCTTCACGTGCTTCATCAAAATATACATCTTGAAAGTCATCTAGCATATATCTGATCCCTCCATCATCGTCATCCGTGCGCTATTGCACCACCTTATCTCTAGGATGCTAGGCCTCACCATGGTACGTCCACCGGGTATAGTTTGGCATAAACCCGTACTTACAGAGGTGTTTACCCATGGCCTCCTTTATTTGTGGACACTAGTTCTTGCATCGACTGTAGGGACACCAGGTCTTGCCACGTCCATTCTGTTTAGCAAATGCTGACTCCAGGAATGCTTCAGTGTTCTTGGTCCATTCCATGGTCACCTCGACCTGACTAGGGCGGCCCATGTACATCCACTCGTGATCATCCATCTTTTAGTAAATTAAGAAACAACATCACCCGTGTTTTATCGTTAAAGGGAAATGAGATGCATCCAAGTGTCTAAAAGGTAAGGATAGGTCCTAATCCCACCCGAGGATGGGCAGATTAGGCTCGTTTTCATGCTCCACTCATCTCCGATAGAGAATTTCGGCAGCACCTCCCCTCTATTCTCTAAACACACATCTCGGCAATATGTCAAGAGAATGTGCGTTTGGAGAACAATGGGGAGGTACTGCCGAAACCTTATGTCAGATTAGAGTGGAGCATGAAAATAAACCCAATCTACATATCCTCCGGTTGTCCATGAAACGTGGATAGTTCGAAACAGTTATGGCCATAAATATGCAAAGACATGCATATTTCAAACCGTAACTCTTCCGAATGGAAGACGCCTAGGTTACGCGACACTTACATGTACTAGTCTAAAATCATATTAAAAGAACAAATTTTAAAATTTTTGGTAACATCTCCTCTGTAATAACTAGCAAAACTGACATAACCTACAACGATGGCCACAAATAGCATGGCGTGATGGCTGGCGTCCACATACACATCACGGCTCGATGGCCGGCATCCACATTCACAACATATTAATCAACGGAAGCATTAAAATAACATTTAAAGCATGCATGTACATATTTACTTGAACACTAATTAGGCCATACAAAAAAATTGAGTACGCATATCAATCTACCGAATATACATGTAAATTAAATTACCAAGTGCCTTACGCAATTACATAAAAATAATAAACACTATACATGGCATATTAGAACTAAGCATGTCAATTCTAGTTTAAAGAATATGACGCATGCATACAATAAAATGTGCAACACTAAACATGCCATTGCA
>KE372697.1:452864-472284 GCA_000418225.1 Zizania latifolia | reverse complement strand
CGCTCCGCCCGCGCGCTGCGAAAGCCGCCTGCCGCCGCTGGTCCCACGCGCCAGGCTGCGCGCCTGGTTGGCCGCACGCGCGCACGCGCGTTGCTGCGTGCCTGGTTGGCCGCACGGCTTGGCCTGGGCCAAAGGCTGCAGACCCATGTAAACAGTGCATTTTCGCATTTTCTGAATTAAAATAAGGTCAGCCCGCTAGCACAGTGCAAACAGTATCGTTTTCATTTGTTTTTAATCAGAAAATATTCAAATAATTCTAGAAAATTCGTTTTAGCTCCGATTAATTCCATTCAAATTTCTATAAATTCCTAAAATTCTAAAATTTAATTTAGAATAGAATAAATTTGTTTTCTTAAAACTTTATTGCATGTTTTATTTATGTATTGCTATTTGTACCGTAGTTGCCGATCTCGAAGATCCGCAGAATCTTGACCCCGAAGACCCATAACACTATCCAGAGCAAGGCAAGTCTTCCTTTGATCATGCTTGCTCCTATATTTGCTAAATTACTTTTGTACAAATACATGTTTAGGATACACTTATACATACACTGAAAATTATCGACGATCGTCAAGCACGATTACGTCAACTAAAACCTAAAACTTGTCACACTAGCCTTCCTTCGTATGTTTATAACCTTATAAATCTTGTAACCACATTGTATGTTTATAACCTTATAAATCTTGTAACCATAAAGATTGGTATAACCCCTTCCTAGTATTGTGATGTGAGTTATGCGCAATCAAATTTTTTTATCTTTTATTTCATATCAAATGCAATCATTGAAATGAATGAATCGTGTGGGATAAAATGGGTTTTGAAAGAATGTTTTGAAAACGGTACTAAGTACCGATTGTGTTGAAAGCAAATGAAAAAGGAGTGTTTTGGGGTGAAAATTGCCATGAGTCGTCGTCGCCTTTCGGGGCCCGACTTCGAGTGGCGCATAAGGACTGATTCCTTGGAAAAAACGTCATGCACACCAACATGCAATCTTACGGGCATTATGGGGTGTCCCTAGTTAAGTACTTAGTGGATTTAGGATCACTTGATTACCGATAGATGTAAGATCGCCGGGGTGTCTCATGGTTTTTAAAGTCCTACCCGGACGTGATATTTTGTGATGAATTGTTGGAGATGAAGGAGGAAGGGAGAAGGAGTAAGGGAGTCTGAGCACCCGCGGGATTTTAGGGGAGAAGGAGCTGAGGCTGCCTGATCCTTGGTCGAGAGGATCCGTCTATGTGGTAATAGGTTATCCTAGGTCGGTTTTGGAAAGACCTTATCACGAACCTCCTCTACTCTGCAGGTAGTAGGAGTAAGTTCGTGTCATAAGGATAAAGTGTACACCTTCAGCTGAAGTATAATCTGTTCGAACAGCCGTGCCACGGTCATAGGCAAGTGCCATGATAGTTGCCCATGCGTAATCTTTGGCTTTAGTTTTGAACAATAAAATGAGTTGTGGGTTGGGAAGCGTTACCAGAGTACGTCCTCGGGGTGTACGACCAGCCTTTGTGGTTAGGAACGACCTTGTGTAGCTCGAAAAGTCGAACGGCTTCATAGTGAGAGGGTGAGGTTCAACCCTAGGTTGAGAGATAAAATGTATTTTGGAAAGTGGAAAAAATCTACCCGATGGAGGGGTAGACTAGTACCGAGGTAAAGTAAAAGTAATTGAGAATAGTGATGTGGTGAGTTGATGGTTTCATTGGAGATTTGTTGCAAAGCAATCCCGTGATGGAAAAATGATTGGTGAATTGAGGAAAATTGAAGGATTGTTGTGGAAAGTTTGGAAGAGGTTGAATCAGGGGTTCACCCCAAGTTTTCGAATATTAATTATTATCACTTGGGTTAAGGTGGAGGTTGGGATCTCTATTATTGGGTATGGTACACTTAGTATTTAAAAACTTGCATATCTTTATAACCCTCAGCCGCTTTTGTTCTAACTCACCTATAAACTGTTCCAAGACTTGCTGAGTACGTATGTACTCACTCCTCCTTGCTCCCCCAGATATTTGAAGGTCAAGGAAAGAAGGAGCCTTTCGACACCATTTCAAAAGAAGAAGGCATTGGAAGATGAAGACGTAGGAGAAGAGCAGGGTTTCGATCGTAGTTTTCAATTAGGAGATAGTTAGTATGTTGTAAAATGATTAAGAACTTCCGCTACTTGTATGTCTAATTTGTGCCGCGAGGTATACCTCATACGGTTTTTGTAAAATATTAATATAATTATTTAAACAGATTTGTGATAGTCTATCGTTGAATTGATAAAATATCATGTTTGACATTGATTTAATTTAAAACGTAGCCTCTCGTCTCGGTACGATAAAGTCCGTATAGGGCGGGGCGTTACAAGCAGTTTCGAAAGAAAATATTTTGTTACAAATTCTGGACGCTGTGGCGAGCATGGGGCTGGATAGAGCACACAATGTTTATTCAGATGCTTTTGCGATGAGATCGCAGCCCTGGGCCAGAGCAGAGCTACACATGAGAGCTGAGCTGCTGCTTTTGTGCTCTGGTTCGAATGTTCGATTAACCCCCACACAGACAGGTACTGCTTCAAATCTCACCAAAATCATCGTAGATCACCTAATATTTATAGGATTTTTAAATATTTTTAAAATTAAAATTGAATTTAAATAAAACCAACCAGATTGTTCAAACCAATCGGTGGCGGAACAGCGTTAACCAAGCAGTTACGGCGCGGTCAGAGAAACCCTGGTCCTTGCAGATGTAATAATCAGCAAGTGGGTGCCACGAAGATGGGAGCAGATCTTCCAGGAAAGCTTCTTCAACAACCCCCACTAACTTTTACAGTTTCAATCAAAGTTGGTAACAGAGTGGAGGCTCTTATAAGTACTGGAGCCTAGCGCTGCTGCTGCTGCAATTTGAGCTTGAGCACCCAGCCAGCAGCCACCCATTGCCTCAAGCCAGCCACCAGCTGCTAGCTCCCTTCTGGGTGCATCGCTCGTCAGAAACAATGGCAAATAACTCCTACTCGTGCCACCTTCCGACCATGGCTCAGCTGCTTCTCCTCCTCCTCGTCTTGCTGGCTTTTGTCAGTGGCATCCTCGGACGTGTACCAGAACGAAACTGCACCAATCGCCGTAAGCTCTGCAGCCTCTGCTCTTTGCCTCTTTCTGGTCAAACACAAGTGTTTGTTGTCAAATTATTTGTCTTTATGAATACGGTTGTTCTTCTCCACCATGTCTTGCAGCTGAAAGCCAGTACTACTGCCCTCCAACCAACTGTTAATTAATCCAAACTAGACTGGAGCCAGGATTGATATAAAAGCGCATACGACTTCTACGTGGCCGAATCGTGAGGATTCTCCGGTTCAACTGATGGGATGAGATGGCTCCATGTTCTTTCACCATCCGTTGCAAATCATGCTTTCTTGTAAAACAAATAAAATGTTATGCCATATTTTTCATACTGGGTGTGTACGAGTGCAATACTTCCTTCAATTCTATGGTAAACTAAATAAGCACGTGCACCATTTGTTTCATAATCAAAAGTAAGCATTTGAAGCCATGTCCTAACAATGGAAAAGCTTCGACTCTAACTTCACAGGCAACTGAGGTATAAACCTTGGTCTGTTGAGCTTAACTTCAACACTTTTAAGATTCCTTTGTAGTGAATAATAACAAGGCTAAATACCACCTACCTTACTAAGCAAGTCACATGTAAAATACATGTGATGCAACAGAATTTCAAAGTAAGGAATAATATGACTATTTTGCATAAACAACATTTAAAACAATAATTTAAGAATTTTTAAAAATAAATAATCATAATCAATAATCAAGATTAAAACTCGTTGAATAACCCAACTCTGGATATAATAGGTCCAATCCGACCAAACAAATTCACAGAGTTAACCAGGTTATACCAATTTTATAAGGAAAATTTTATGGTACCCTCAAACCGTTCATTTTTTTCTTCGATGACTGAGATTTAACTAAAGTAGCCTATTACTCCTGTGCAAGGTAATAGGTTATGTTACTCTCCTACTTTCCCTTTCCTGCGCTTGCTGTTGCTTCTCCACCGTGTGCGACCGACGCCGGCGAGCTTCGACGCAGGGCGACAGGGCGGCGAACGGGCACCGGGGCACAGGGTGGTGGCGAGGCAGCTTACCGACTAGAGGGCGCGGGGAGAGAATGAGGGAGAGGAGCTCACTGCTACAGTAGGTTAGAAAAAAATAATTTAATTTAATTATACTTAATTAAGGATTGAGATTAATTTAACCTCTTACCTCCGTAGAAAGTATATGGGGCACATAAAGGCTCCCTTTTATAAACTATAGGTTTTGTCAAATGATCGAATGGGTTATGACCAATGAACAATGGCATGCGTTCGATCGGGTGAAAGTGAATGGCCGAAATTGAGTTTGCTCGACAATTCGGTCGACTGAAACAAGGCAATTTCGTTGGAGGGTTTGGATCGAACGATTATGCTCAGATGTCATTACGGATATGATTTCCATATCGTGGGACTCACTACATAGTCAAAGGGCTTTGACTCGGCGGTTCATGCCTCGGAAAGTTCTAATCTCACTTCACTATCTTTTTTCACTCACGGTGCCACCTCATATCTGACAGTTTGGTTTTTTCGTAGGCTAACCTCGTGTGGCAAGAGCACATGAAGGTTGAGAGCCTATGTGTGTGAATCGGGGGGCTAGATGTGTCTTCTAACCTCACTTCATTATCTTTTTCACTCACAGTACCACCTCATATCTGACATTTTTGTTTCTTCATAGACGAACCTCGTGTGGCAAGAGCACATGAAGGTTGAGAGCCTATGTGTGTGAATCAGGGGGCTAGACATGTCTTCTCACCTCGCTTCACTATCTTTTTTACTCACAATGCCTCCTTATATCTGACAGTTTTGTTTTTTCATAGATGAACCTCGTGTGGCAAGAGCACACGAAGGTGAGCCTATGTGTGTGAATCAGGGGGTTGGATGTGTCTTCTGACTTCACTTTACTATCTTTTTCACTCACTGTGCCACCTCAGATCTCACAGTTTTGTTTCTACGCAGATGAACCTCTGTGGCTGGTTACCCATGAAAGTTGAGAGCATACGTGTGTGAGTCATGGGGGGATGGATCATGGATGTGCCTCGCGACGAGCTACATTCCACACTAATGAGGATCATGTAGAAGACAGCTAGCACGTTGTGGCTCACGTTTTTCTGGTAACAAATTATTGTAATTTCGAATAAAATTATTTGTAATTTTGAATAAAAATTATTTGTAATTAAAAAATGATTATTCTGAAAAACTTCTCCACGAAAGCCCCTAAAGGCCTAAATAGTCATCTTGGGCTAACAACCCACGCGGCCTATTTACATCACCCCAGCCCAATCAACCGTCCGCCGAACCCTAAACCCGCCCGCTTAGCCCATCTCAGCCGTCCATCCATGATCCAACGCCCCGCAACCAAACCCACCCTTATATAAATTCCCTCCCAGCCCCTCCTCCACAAAACCCTAGCCTTGAGCAGCCGCAGCGCCCCATCCCTCCCCTCCTCTCGGCGGCGGCGGCGGCAGCAGCGGTGGCAGGATGGCGGATTCGACGGCGAGGACGGTGAAGGATGTGAACCCCCACGAGTTCGTCAAGGCCTACTCCGCCCACCTCAAGCGCTCCGGCAAGGTAACAACCGCCCCCTCCCTCTTCACCCAGATCCGCCGGTAAAGGCCGAGCTCTTTGTAGATCATGGGGCGGTCGCCCCTATTGTGGGCTGCCGCTGCTAAGTTCGTGCGGATGCAATAAGTTTCCAGTGCTAGTGCGGTATAAGAAAAACCATCCGATCTGTTCGTTCCGTGATGCGGAGAAAGGAAGCTGCCAACTGTTTCAATTCCTGTTAAAGTTTTTGATTTCGCTGCAATTTGTATATTTTTATGATTAGGGTGTGTTGGTGATGCTATGAGATGTCGATGGACCATTGTCTCGAGTTGTTGGTTGTGGCCGGTTAGGAAGCGGCTTTCCTACGATGTCCTGTAACCTTTGAGCAATTTTGTTGCTAAGTTTGGACCTATTTTACACAAGCCTGGATTAACTTGTGGAACTTGTTAGTTTCTGTGGACGTGGACTAAATAGTCCTTATTGTCAAGGCGTGGTTCGTTTTTGTTTAAGCGTGTTTAAGATGTTCAAGTTAGTCATCAAAAAATTCTTTTTTATTATGATATTTATGGACTGTTGCACCAAGTCTTCATAGGGTGGTTCTTGTTGATGGATATGCGCTCTGGCCACAAGTTGCTACAATAATCTGTCCTGTTTAGTTTTATGTTAAATGTATTCCTCATTGCACGGTACTGCATGCTCCAGGTACTTTTGATGCTATAAGACGAAACCTTATATATTATGTTAGCAACCAGTTATATTAGGCAACAAGGATTTGAAATTTTTTGTTCCTTGCTCCATTTATATGCTATTGACTACTGTTCATTGTTGCTCTTTGGATTATCTTAGTTTTAACAAATAAAATTCCTTTGTAGATGGAGCTCCCTGAGTGGGTTGACATTGTGAAGACTGCGAGGTTCAAGGAGCTCCCTCCTTATGATCAGGACTGGTACTACACGAGGGCTGGTGAGTATTCTTTTTTTTACAGCATTCTTGTTTCTTCAACTTGAATACTTGATTAGCACTTCTAATCTGATTTTCACTCTTTTTTTTTCTTGTGTTTTGTAGCCTCTATTGCAAGGAAGATCTACCTGAGGCAGGGTATTGGTGTGGGTGGCTTCCAGAAGATCTACGGTGGCCGCCAGAGGAATGGCTCACGCCCTCCACACTTCTGCAAGAGCAGTGGTGCTATATCACGCAACATCCTGCAGCAGCTGCAGAAAATGGGCATCATTGATGTTGACCCCAAGGGGTAATTACAAGTGCTTTGTGCAATATTTGTTGTTGAACTTTTCCCTCCAGTTATGATTGTGTGCTCATGTATGTGTTCTGCTGATCAACTGCAGTGGAAGGCTCATCACCTCCCAGGGAAGGCGTGATCTGGACCAAGTGGCTGGAAGAGTTGATGTTGCCCTCTAATCAGATGCATCTTTACCCGTACTGCTTGTCATGTTTAGTGGTTTGAGTTGGCTACAGTTTATTTGCAGTTTTGAATTAGGACATGTCCTATCTCTGTTGGTTAAGAGAATTTAAAGTTGGATGGATCTAGTTATATGGTATTACTATGTTTTTTCTGAACGCCTAATGCACTGTCACAACTTGTTCTGGACAAAGAAAACTGTGTCTATGGAATGCAACATCAGTGTTATTCTAGGGGTGCTGTCACTGAAGTGAATGCATGCTGTATCATGTCTCAATTCTGACATCAAAGATCATGGGTTCATTGTCTTGTAGTTTATGTGTCCAATTAGTTTTGTTTCTTGTCATGGGAAAATTTAGTAAAATTTCTTTCAAGTCTGACTCAATTGCCTTGTGAACATGTAATTTATCATTTTCTGGAACCAATTGCCGAATCATTCATTGAACAATGTTGGTTCTGCTACAACTAGTAACAGCCGAAGCCACTCCCAGTGCCCAGCTTCGTCCCTTGCTCCTTTACCCCTTTACCGTCTCTTCCCTCACTCGAGCTTCGGTGACTAATGATCAGGGTTTAAATTACCGGTTTTTATGAAACTATTTGGCCTAGTTTAGTATGCTAGGATTCTGGTTAGGATTTTAGTTTTAAATCTTGTTCTATCCACGCCTGGAATAGGCTGTAATCCCGTAAACTAAGTGGTTTTAGCTGGTTTTTTCATCGGAAGGGTTTTTACCGGCTTTTGGCAAACCGATAAACGAATCTCTTTTCAATGTTTTTGGACGGAAATTATTGGATTCATTTTCATTCATACTTGTCTGCTCCTTTCCGTGATGCTTTTCTTAGCAATGGGCTTGATATGCTTGTGCTGCCGCTGACATTCTTTGACCAACTAATTTGAGGATCTAAACGAGCGAACTCAAGACAAAAAGTCGATAAAAATATTTTTCCGATGATTTTCATATAAAACATTTTTAGAAACAATTATATTGTTTAGGAGTTTAAAAAATACTCCGCAAAAATCCGTGCGGATTTTTCCCTCTTCCCTGCTGACACGTGCCGGAAGGCACCTGCTGCTGCCACGACAAATTGCCGCGTCCCCGGCAGCAGCCGACGCCCAGACGCTGACGCTGACGCATGTTGTATGCAAAGCTTCTCGTCTCCACTTACGTCGTGAGCAGCTCAGGTGTGTAATGTTGGTGTCAGTAACGATGACTCATCAAGTGATACCACTACGAATGCCGAATGCTAATCAGAGAGCAAAGGATTTAAAAGCAACTGGAGGCAATGTTCAGAACAGTGCTGAAATGATCATGAAAGCAGTGATTGCAAAGAAGTTATACCAGAGCCTAGAGAAGTGTGCAGCATGATGATGGTGAAGGAGCTAAACTGAAGTACATGCTGGAAAACTAGGGTTTTGCAATCCTGGGCGAAAACTTATGAGCGCCACATGCCCAATTCACCGGCACGCCGCACGCATGCCTTCCCTCGCCCGACGGTCGTGAGGCGTCCGGCTGACACCATATCATCAAGGCGGACGCCATGCTCGCATAAGGCGAGGCGATGGCGGCGGCGACCACTGCCGACTGCCCAGACGCTTAGGCAACGCCTTAAAAACTATGTAAGTGACAGCTTTAATAATTTTTTCTAATGCTCTTTGTACATGCTAATGGAAACTCTTCATCTTCACCTTGCTAGTTGTTAGGGTCGGAATACATTACCACCGACGAGCTAAAGCAACATCCATGTGTGAAGGAGCTACCTGATTGAGAATAGGATCCAGAACAACATATTTAACATATCTATTAAATTAGTTTAGTACTGTTAGTTCTTATAAGTTATAAGTATGGAAAGGGACGCAGACAACCCTTATATTATATTTGGGTCTATTTACGGTACCTCCATTATTTTTTAAGGAGGTAACAGTTGAAAATAATCTGAACCGTCGATTAAATCTATTTAAAATAATTAATTAAAAAAGAAAATGAGCTAATCAGCTTGATTATGGAAAGTAATATATATGCATGTTACTCGCACGAAAAGTTTATTGATTATTTTCTTTTTCTAGTGCATGCAACAATTAATATGTTAGCATACAAAGAAATGAATTAATTACTGCATGTATATAGACCCGCATATATTAAAGGAATGTTATATGATCTATTACCTCAGGAGATAATAGGTAATAGGTCATCGATTTTAAATCTAAGTCATTGGATCATATAAATTAAACGGTCCAAAAAATGACACTATAAAATTTTTTTTTATGGAGCCTGTCAAAACGCACGAGCATTGCTCCACTGATATAATCCAACAAAACCCATTGCAGCTTTTCATTGTTCTTGTGCCTTAAACTGCTGATACAACAAACAATAAAGCGATCTTTATTATTCAAGTCAACGGAATGGTTTACAGATCGACACCGTTCAGCATCAGCTAGATAGTTCAGTGCTTCAGTTCAAGCCAATTCGTGCAACCGGAGGGCGCGACACGCAAAGCAAACAGTGACAAAGGTCATCAGTGCCATGGAAGCACGTGCCCTTGCTCTGCCACTTGTTTAAGCACACTGATTTGCACGTCGCCTCAACACAAGGTTTTGGCACCTCGTTTGGGATTACCATCTCATGACACTCTTCTTCAGCTGATGAAACCGGCCCCGGTATCTCTGCAAATTTCGACAGCAATAACAGGCTTTTGATGAACAATTCTAGAATTCCATTAGATGGCAAATTATGGATTTAAGGATGGATTTTGTTAAGAAAATGTATGTACTGATGGAAAAATCATTTTTAGATCTGAAGTACTCAAATACCTGAAGAGAGAACCAGGAGGAAAATGGCAACCAAAACCAGATGACTAGCCCTCATCCTGTTCTTACAAAAGTTCAGAATTTGGAGATAGAGATGCTTGCCTGCTAGTGATTGAGAGAGCTGCTGCAAACCCATGGGGATTTATAGCAGTGGTGCTAACATCATTTTTGGAATCAATTTAAGGTGTGCATGATAGATAAGTCGTGCCAATAAATGCTTTAACATCCATCTCTGCTAGCTTGCGCTTATCGTGGAAACTGCAAATCCAAGTTTTAAGGAGTTCTTTTTATGGCCATGGAGATAACTCTTATGCCTTTTTGGAACCAGAAATTCCATTTCATTTCATTTCACGTGAATGAGTTAGGATTTTTGTTTATCCACTTAGCACAAGTTTACTATTAATACTCATCGACATAGGAGATTCGTGACAAGCCTTTAGCAAAACAAGCTCAAGATAACCTATTGCAACATAAACGAGTCCCAAACCTAACAAGGGGAAGCCCAGTCTACTGTCACCTTAGAACCCCATGGGCCGTGGGTGCACATCTGCAAACTCTCAATTCTTCCAAAATCCAAAACCTTTGTCACCCCAATAATTCTACATCCATCAGCAACCAAACGGTCCTAAATCCACTAATTACTTAGCTATGTATATCCTATAATACTCGTGATGTCATACTATTTCATGTAGAGTGTTATTCTATAAGAAACTTATCATTATAGATCTAGCAAAGTCAAGCCACACAGACGGGGACAACCTATGGCTAAGTTCACAAATGACCATTCATTTGTTTTCACACTTGGCACTTGCTCCCATTTCCCAAAATATTACTCAAACACCCGTTTTCCCGATACGACTCATTATCCTCAAGTGCATAGTGAGTGTATATGTATCTACATGTGACAAAGGAAATCCATAATTAAGATTACTACGAATAACATAGCAATTCAAAGTTTTAACAAATGATACTCAATCAATATGAGGGGTATGTGCAATTATTTTAGGTTTTAGCCGTCGATTTGCTTGGCGATCGACATTACTTTTATATGAATCTATGTGTGTTCCCTAATTATGTAATTTGTAATTAAAATAAATTTAACAACATGGGGTCAACTATAATCAAAGAAAATACTTGCATTCCTCATGGATGTATTTTGGGTCATTCGATTCGAAATCTTGAGTTTCTTCGAGAATACCGGGTACACGAAGAACATCACGATAAATTTAAAGGCAGTCAAAGAAAATCCTAATATCAAAATAACAGTGCTAAAATAAAATTTGAAATTTTACAACAATTTAGAATTAAATGGAGTCATTTGGAGTTGATTTGAATTTTCTAAGATTTTTCGATTTATTTTTGTTTCTAAAAATGAATAAACTAACTATGTGGAATACTGTGCAGCTGGACCGGCCCAGCCGTCGACGCGCGTGGGAAGGCAAGGCCCAAGGGGGACTGATAGCTAGGGCCCAGCTGTCAACGGAAGGACGCGCGCACACGTGGCGCAACAATGACTAACAAACGGGGCCCACGTGTCAGCAGCTCGGCAAGATAGCACGCTACTGCGTCAACGACCCTACTTGCCAGCAAACGATATGAGGCACTGCTCTTGGCCGGAGGTTGAAGACGATGACGAATGGCTAGTGTTCATCGGTCGTATCCGATGAGATCACGGCACCAAAGTGCACGACTTTTAACGACATGGGTCAACTAACGACAAACTTCGGAGCAAACTAAATAATACTCCATCTTTTTTTAATGACGCCGTTAATTTTTATTATAACATTTGATTATTCATCTTATTTAAAAATCTTTTTAAAAAATTATTTATTTTGTTATAATTTATTTTATTACTGAAGGTACTTCGAGCATAACTTATATTTTTACATATTTACACAAGATTTTTGAATTAGACGAATGGCTAAATATTATGATAAAAGTTAACGACGTCATTATTTTTTAAAAAAAGAGTGAGTATCATGCGTTGACTAATAATGAATTTATTCCTACAAATAAATCGCACTAAGGTTTTTCTGTTGCAATAGAACTTGTAACGATTCCGAAAATGTAGCTATGGTTGTATCTGACTTTGCCAACTTGTAGGGCTTCGCCACTTTCCTTCGTCCCTATCTACCTCTCACACTTGTCCTTGGTTTCTCACTGGATTTCAGAGTAACAAATGAGGCGATTTTCAAATTGAAAGGGTATATAGGGAGATGAAAAAAATCATCCTGTAGGTGAAATGCGGTGATTAAAAATGGATGATTTTTAGCATTTTTCTGCTCATCCCTCGAGAAAACTTATGAGCACATGTATTTTTACATTTAGTCCTTCGTACCATCTAGCGGGTGATAAGGGCCTAAATGTAAAAGTGGCAACAAGGGAGCCATCATACTGTTGGCATATTAGAAAACTCGCCCATTAGTAAATGATTTTTAAAAATTATCCTGCTCTTAAACGATAGGAGTATACTTTTAAACAAGTCAGAACGTAAATGTAGTTCGGTAAATTAAAATTAAAATAAAATAAAAAATTGAGGAGCGTGCACGTCGTGGGCTGTGGGTATACGTGTCGCACGAGGTGCCACATGGGCCTGCTGACGTAGCGCACCGTGGCGACGCATCATCAGAGGTTTATACCGTGGAACGGTACCGTCCCTAGCTTTTCGTTGTCCTTGTGACTCAAAAACTGCCGATACAACAAACAGCAGAGCGATCTATATTATTCAAGTCCGCGGAACGAGTTACAGGTCGACACCGTTCAGCATTGGCTAGCTAAGCTAGCTCGTGCTTCAGTTCAAGCCAGCTCGTGACACTGGAGGGTGCGACGTGCAGAGCGTGCAGTGACAAAGGCCATCAGTGCCGTCGTCGCACCTGCCACGGCCGCCGTACTTGGTGTAGCACACTGATTTGCACGTCGCGTCAACGCAGGGTTTTGGCACGTCCCTCGGGAGTACCATCTCATGGCACTCCTCCGTCGATGAAACCGGCCCTGGCATCCCTGCAAATTTCGACAGCAGTAACAGGCTTTTGATGAACAGCTCCAAAATCCCATTAGATGGTAAAGCACGCATTCGATGATGGAATGGAATTTGTGCTAAGAAAATGTATGTACTGATGGAGAAGCCATGTTTAGATCTGAAGTACTCAAATACCTGAAGAGAGAACCAGGAGGAAAATGGCAACCAACACCAGATGACCAGTCCTCATCCTGTTCTTACAAAAAGTTCAGAAATTGGAGATAGAGATGCTTGCCTGCTAGTGATTGAGAGAGCTGCTGCAAACCCATGGGGATTTATAGCAGTGGTGCTAACACCATTTTTGGAATCAATTTAAGGTACGCGTGCTAGATAAGTCATGCCAATTAAAGCTTTAAAATCCATCTCTCCTAGCTTGCGCTTATCGTGGAAACTGCAAACCCAAGTTTTAAGGAGTTCTTTTTATGGCCATGGAGATAACTCTTATCTGTAACAATTTGCACATTATGGGTACTTTGTCACACCCTGATTTTTAGGTACTAATAAATTGTTTAAATGCATTTCTAGAATTTTACAAATTAATTTATAAGTGAAGCGAAACGAAGTGTGCGATTTTTTCTTTAGTATCATTAATCAAAATATATTTTACGATAAAAATCAATGTCTTTTACACAAATTAGCTAAAACAAAAAATAATAAAACAATGTAGCATATGCTTGATAAAAAGTCGATCTCTATCAAATTGATATTGTAGTTATAATTTTTGCCCTTCTAACAGTACATATGCATTTTGATCAGGAACAATTCTTAGTGGTCTAAAAAAATAAGGCTGAAAAATACTTGTAACGGCTGTTCTCAGTAAGTTGTTTTACACTTGTAACAGGCTCAACTCTTTATCACTTAAATACGTACTTTTAAGATAATTTTGTTAGAACGACTGTAGCTTTACCAAATTTAGTAGTATGTAAAAGAGGTTCGGCCGAACGAGGTTGATCACAATCTACTGCAATTGCCTGTTCATCCCAAGTTCCCAACGATAGCATACTGAAATAATGGCACATTAGCCACGAGATGAGGCTATGATGGTGCGCACAGGACATGTCCAATACAAAGCTCCAGGCCTTTTCTAGGAGTATGATCCAAGCTTCGCTGCTCTGAATGTGATCTTGCTCACTAACTAATCAACAAACTCAATAAGTAGACTCTTCAGAAAGAGTCATGCTGTCGGTACTCAGTAACTTCTCTTAATTACTACCTTTCCTCCAAGCTAATGATGCATCGATGAATTAGCCAAAAACAAAATTAAGTTTGTCAGATACATTTTTTTGAAGACTAGTTTCATGTCAGTAAGTTGAGGTTGCTAGCTAAGCTAGTATGGTCAAGGCCTCCAGAATTAGGGTTCTTTCTCAACTTGAGAAGTTTCTCTTGGCTGGTCAGTAAGTTTCAGACTACACACAGGTCACAGTCCAAGTGTCACAATTCCAACAGAGTTGTTTCCTGCACACACATTTGTTGCAGATCTGGATCTGTGCAAAAACAAACTGGCCATACTGAAGTGGAGAAATTTCTCAGCCAAGGTGTGGACAGGTGTTCTTTTGGTGAGCATAGATCTGTTGGAACCACAAATAGAGGTCTCCTGCTCACCTCTCAATTGTCGTGTACACTTGGTCCTGTGGTTTCTGCTATCCAAAGAATGCGAGTAACATTATTGTGGTTCCAAGGTTTAGCTAACTAATTCTGCTACCCAAGGTCAATTCTAATTCATCTCATTATATCATTTGGCAATGCAGGACGCGTTGCGTCACAAGTGGTGTCCATTGTAACGAGGGAAGAACTACTAAACCATAAGCTGGAATTCTACATGCTAAAATACTAGGAATGAGAGGAAACATATCACACAGGGCAAGGGGTGAACTAACTGAAGATGTGGACTTGCACAGAGTGCAGTAGTGTACAGTCCAGTGCACCATGGTGGGGTGGCATGGTCTGGGGCCTGCAGACTCTGTGTTTGCAATGAATAGGGTCTTGCAGGAGCAAGTCTCCCTCACAAGGTGGTTTACATGCCCTGTGTACTCCACAAAGCTAGCCACAGTTCAACAAAGGTGGGCAAGAAAGGGACATGAACAACAGACTGCTCAGGCAGAGAGCATGACTAGTTACTGGCTCTAGACCAGGAGATAAACTATTATTGCCATTGTGTGCGTGCGTGAGAGTGTTCTGTGTTATGGTAAGCAACACCACACTTCCATAGTTCCATGTTCCATCCAATGCATGGAACATGCCACCATGCCATCACCCTGACAGGCTGACACACACACAAACTGACATAAGTGGGTCAAGAGCTTCATCATCCACTAAATTTTCTTCAGCACCAATCTCTGCGTGAAGATCCTGTTGTTGCTTGGTTTTTTCACTGTTCTGAACAATCATATCATATTATCGCCCCTGGATTGTCGCAGCTCCCCAGCTTTCCATCAGTCTGTCTGTTCAGCAAAGCCTGTTGCTTTGCTTGCTGCTCCCTTTGTTTAGTTTTACCTCACATATGTACTTGTGTCCTTTCTTGCTCAATGCATTCTTTATGCATTTCTTGCGTCAGGCATGTCGCTAGTAGAGAGATTTGAGAAGTCAAGTGCTCTCATATTGCTTCTCTCTTACCTAATGTAATCAACCAATAGATGAGTATCATTATTCTACTAGTTCAGTGAGCAGCCATTAGCAGCACTGCCTCATCTGAATTCTAGTTCAGTTAAAAGCAGCATGTTGCTTATCATTGACTCAAAGCTGTCGTCGGAGTTGGATGCAGATTAGCAAAGAAACAAATGAAAAGATTGACAACATTTACTGATATCTAATCTGAAAGCATTCCGCGGTATCATCTCAGGTTCTCAATTCAGATCATCATATGCTTATTTACATCCTAACGAGAGGAGCAAAAACTAAAAAGGGAACAGAGATAATGAAAAGACTAACTTTAAAAAATCGGTAGAGAGTTTGGTAACCCAAAGACTAACTACACTTATTATTTATAACTCCTAAGCTGAAATTAAAGTCCAACCAAAGAATGAACTGAATCTGAATTTGTACATACCCGAAATATGAAAATGTGGACGAACTAACCATGCACGCTTGAGTCCTCACTCCTCAGCAGCTGGAGCTGGCAGGTTGAGATCAAGAAACCGCTTGGTGAGCGGAGATTGCTCTGGTCGGACAACGCCGGCGCCGTCGCTGGCGCGCTCGGTCTCGCCGGCGATCGAGTGCGACCGCTTGTGCCCGCCGAGAGCCTGCCCGGAGCCGAACACTTTGTAGCAGATGGGGCACTCAAACTTCATCCCCTTCGCCTTCTTTGCTGCCTTGTGGAGAGCAGATGCTCTGTCGTCTGCGTCGACGACGTCCGGCGAGGCCGACGTGGAAGCGGTGCTGAACGATGCGTCCGTCTCGACGTGTTCAGGCTGGTCGGGCACGGCCTTAACAAGACAGCAATTGCTGTTGATGCGCTTATGGCTGGCGCGGTGGCCGCCGAGTGCCTGGTACGATTGGAATGCTCGGCCACAGCCAGGACACTCGTACCGGCTCCGCTTCTCGCCGGCGGCGGTGCTCGGAGTAGTCTTGCTCTTCTTGCTCCTGGTGATCTCACCGTCGTCGGCGTATTGGAAGAGAGACGAGTTTTCGTCGGAGTCGGCGTTCGTGTACTTCTCCGATGAGTCCCATCTGCCACTAGTGTCACGAGACATCATCACTAGGCAGTGCGCGACGTCCTCCGGCTCCTCGTCAAACGCATCGCGGGCGGGCTCCGGCACGCGCGTCGTCCTCCGCCGCCGCCTCGGTGCCGGCATCATGACCGCCGGCTCACCTGGGATCAGCATCTCCTCCTGCCCATCGTGCACATTCGCGTCGACATTCTCGGCGTCCTCAGCACATACGCCTCCCGGTGCATGGCAGCGCACGTGGCCGAGCACCGTCCGGCATGACGAGAAGAGATCGCCGCGGTCGTCCCTGCCGTTTCCATCGTCGTCGCTGCCGGAGCCCGAGAGCCGCCGCGTCTTCTTGGGGTTCTCCCTTAGCCCATAACCTCCCCCACCCACTCCCACAACTACACTAGAGACGCGCACACCGCTGTGTATCCACCGCCGCTCTCTCTTCTCGTCGCCTTCGTCGGCGTCGGTGTCATCGTCTCCCGCCGCCGCCTCCGTCGGCGAGTGGGAGCGCATGTGGCCGCCGAGCGAGCGGCCAGAGGGGAATCCCTTCCCGCACACCTTGCAGCTGTGCCGTGTGGCACTACTGCTAAGCTCGACCACGTCGTCCATGGTGGTTCAAGAAATCAATTAAGCAGCTCAGATCAAGATCGACGGAGCAAGAAGCGATCGATCCTAGCAAGCAGCAACAGATGCCAAGCAAGTGGGCAAACAAAACAAGAATGGGATCAGAAGTGGATGGATCAAGAAGCGGTCAAGCTAACAAACTGGGGGAGGATCCATGGCCCAATCAGCTCGGAGCAAAGGGGAGCTAAAGTAGCAGTAGACGTGAGGAGGAGGAGGCGATGGGATGCGAAGGGTAGTGCGGTTCGGGAGGAGAAATCTATGCATGGAAGCAAGCAAAGTTAGCAAAACAGACAGGAGAGAGAAAACAAATCGATGAGAAGCCCAAGCAGTTAAGGCCTGCCCGGGCTCATTCGCGACTCGCAAGATTGGGATGCAAGGTAGGTACTATTGATCTTTTTAAAACAATAATTTTTTATTTGAAATTACAAATAATGAGTACATTTTAAGAAATTACATCGACCAACAGCGATCAACAGGGATCAAATTACCGTATAAATGATTCTATCAACCTAACCAAAGGTTGATAGAAATCTATTGATTATTGGTGTTGACAAGGATAGGTTGATAGAATCGTTTATATGGTAATTGGATCATTGTTGGTTGATAAGGATACTATCGACTAACCAATTATCGTAATACCCTATGTCGACTAAATGATTTGTCGACACAGCTAAATTGACAGACAATAACTTAGGATCTAATTACCATATAAAGGATTCTATCAACCTACCAAATGTTGACAGAACTCTATCGATTATTGGTTATTTGATAGTGCCCTTATCGACTAAGATTGGCCGACACGAGTCTAATTACCAGATAACTTCTATCAACCTACCAAAGATCGACAGGAGTCTTATCAACTAACCAAGAGTCGACATGTCTCCCGTCGATCAATGGTTGATCGACAAGGATCTAGATCTACAATTATTTCAAAATACTGACCCATTGTTGCAATTTGGAATATAAAATCGGTACTATTGTGTAGAAGAGGTGTTGGAATTATCCATTTGTTCTTGTAACAAAAAAAGGATCGACCGGTTTTAGTGAATTACCGAAACATTAACAAAAATGCCTAAAAAGCTATACAGTGGACTGATATCTAGAAATTAAATACTCAAATTTTGATCAATTATATTAACATTTCGTTGATTCTCATGGGCTATTATTGATACTATATGTCAATATTTTATGATTATAAATAGACGTTGTAAGTTCTAAAAATACCAACGTCTGAATAATAGAAATGTTGAATACTTATATAGGCTAAGGTTCTAATTAGCATGAATGCAAATGGAACTATATGACATTGTGAGTCCTGAGAAAATAATACTCCGTGATTAAAATGGATAATTTACTGCTAAATAATCGACCATTTAATGAAAACACTAAAAATATTTGCGGCACTGCTCATCAGCAGCCATTCATGTTTCAATGTTTGTGCACCTGGCACCTCAGGCATTCACCACTTCTACATACAAAGATTGACCGCCTCGCTTGAGTTATGTTTTATAATCCAAGTCTAGGTTTAAATTTTAGAACAAAATTTTGAAATTGATATAGCGTTTTTTTCATGTTTTGCTGACTTCATTTTTTATCGCTAAGAATATAAGTATAACACTTATACACTCAAATTAGTTTTCGTTGTTAGCTTATTCAATCAGACCCAATATATTTTTATGATGAATAACATATATTTTTGAGTAAGATATTTATAGTTCGAACAATAGTATTCTATGACTTTTAGATTTAGAATTTTCCGATACTAATTTTTAATGTTTTGGTCGAGAGATAACTTTAGATATTCCTATATACATGTAAACTTATTAACTATAAATACAACACAAACATATTTAATATAAATAAAATAAAAAAATATACATACTAATTAATTATTTTTTATAAAGAACATACGCAAGAAATTTAACGAAATGGTACGCAAGGAAACACATGCAAAATGCTGGTGCAGCGGAACACGAAAGTACGCAACAAGACAACCCTTTCCAGATCAACAAAAACCCCCGGCGGAGGGAACATCGAGCCGTCCACCCGGAGATCCGACGGCGCAGAATCCGCAGAGTCCCCAGGGCACACAAAACGCCCCCTATCTTCGTCGTTCCACGGTCTCCTCGTGCCCACCTGAACCTCCCAGAAGCTCCCCCTCTCCTCCCGGCGCCGCAGCGACGCGGCCGCCAGCTATTTATACCCCGCCGGCCCTCCTCCTGCCCCGCCAGGTCACCATTCTATCGTGCTCGCGCCGGCCCAATCCAAAAACCCGCGCCGCCGCCGCC
>KE372697.1:401431-423715 GCA_000418225.1 Zizania latifolia | reverse complement strand
CTTGTATTGCAGTAACCAACTATTCTTGAAATGGTACAAAATCTTTTAAAACCTTTTTATTGATATTCATTGTTAATTTGTTATACTAAACTCATACTCTGCTGTTCAACAGGTTGACCCTTTAAAGAGCGCCAGCTCAGGTATGTTTGTGAATCTGAGTGCTGTGATGCTACGTCTATGCGAGCCTTTTTTGGATAGGATGGAGTCAAAGAAGGACAAGATTGATGTCAACTACCTCTTCTTCAACGATAGAATTGATTTCAAGTATTTTTCTCTCTAAGAAATTTGGTGTAAATGATCTGTGTAAAGTTAGTAGAATTCATATTTCAGTAATTGATATGTTATTTCTGCATTGTAGGAATTTGACAGCAATAAATGCTTCTTCAGAAGAAGTCTCATCTTGGATAGAGAGCAGGGGCTATGAACATGCTCAAGATAGTGTGAGTGGGGATGCCCAATTTGTTGAATCACAGGAAGCCACAAGCTCTGGCACAAATAGCACAGTTTCTCTTCCTGCTAAAGGAGGGTCACTTGTGAGGTGCTCGAACAAAGAGAACTTTTCATTTATTTGTGAATGCTTCTTCATGACTTCAAGGGTGCTCAATCTGGGACTGATGAAAGCTTTGTCAGACTTCAAACATAATTCTCAGGTCTGGCCGTCTGGGGATATTCTTTGCACACTTTACATCTGTTTCTTCTTACACTTTTTTTGCTTTTGTCTATGCATTACCTTTCCAAGTATTGCATTTTGATACATTCTTGATCTATGTATATTGATAATAAATTAATCTTTAGGACAGCTCTGTTAGGGATCACTCGGATCAAATGCAAACCATTTTTTAGATCCAAGCATGCATTCTTGAATTTTTCACTGAAGACATCATTTCTTTATCACACTTTTAGGATCTTGCAAGGTGCCAAGATGATTTGGAATCAAACAGAGCAATGAGAGATCAAGGAGGTGGTTCAGCACAGCTTGATCAAGATATAAAACGCTTAGAGAAGATAGTTGAGATTTTATCACAGGACAAACTATGTTATGAAGCACAGATAATAAGGGTAATACCCCTTTTTACTCCCAGTCAACAAATCATCTTATCACCTCATGCATGTCTTTTTTGAACATGGGATGGTGTCACCAGTTTCTAGTGATATTCCCTTTTTTATAGAATGGATGTTGGACATGCTAATAGTTCTTGAACTATTGCAAGATAACAAGGGCTGAAAGACCCATAATTTTGGAAATTTGAAAATTTGAATTTGAAGTATAATACCTGGGCGTGCAATTTGGTAAAGAGTAAAAAATTAATTTCTAAAATTTTCTCTCCAGTTGAGCCAAAAACGTTAAAATAATTGTCATGGTGTGTTTTAACAAATTACCACCAAACCGGAGTGTCCTATGACAAATACATGTTTTTTGGAGTGTCCTATGACAAATTCCACAAAAGTATGGTGTCCTATGGTAAATTTTGCTGTTGTTATTTTGTTTTTACAGTTACGTAAAAAAGAAAGCTTTAGTTTGTTCAGTACTTCAGTTGGGCATCATATTTCTATATTCCTCCCTCAGCACATAGTGCATATTGATCTGAATGGTATTGTTATATGAAGTGTTTTCATTTCTTTTCTGGGCATTAACTGTTTCTTCCAATTTAATAACACCACTAACAGTTTATCTTTAATCAGGATGGTGCATTTCTTCAACGTGCACTATCTTTCTACAGATTAATGATATTATGGTCAGTAGACCTTGTTGGTGGATTCAAGATGCCTTTGCCATCACAATGTCCAAAGGAATTTGCTTGCATTCCAGAGCATTTCCTCGACGATGCAATGGATTTACTTGTTCTAACCTCTAGAATTCCAAAAGCTTTGGAAAGCTTTGCACTGGTGAGTATGCTTCCCAGCTATTCTGCAGAGTAGTGTTTGCCTGATTTTGTGATTAACAGACCTTTGTTACGTACTTATGAATTCTCTCCTAATTATTCTGTTTTTTTTTCTGATAGGATGACTTTCTGAGTTTCATCATTATGTTCATGGCGGGCACTTCTTACATTAAAAATCCTTACCTAAGAGCAAAGATGGTTGAAGTTTTGAATTGCTGGACACCACAAAGAAGGTCTACATTTTTTTTGAAATTTATTATTGTATATGATTTTTGACTGTAAGGCTGTGTACTGAAAAGTTATACGATGTTATTGATGCAGTGGCTTGAGCTCCACAGCCTCATTATTTGAGGGGCACCAACTATGTCTCGGTTACCTTGTCAAAAACCTTCTAAAGCTTTATGTGGATATTGAATTCACTGGCTCCCATACACAAGTGAGTGGCATGATTAGTTTTTGTTAATTATATTTTGCTCTTTTGTTCTTAATTACTTCAAATCATCTAAGTTTAGTGTTATGACATACCTTGCATTTTTGAAGTTCTTTGACAAGTTTAACATTCGGCATAATATTGCTGAGCTTCTAGAGTACCTATGGGATGTTCCCAGTCATCGAAACGCATGGAGACAAGTGAGTAATTTATCTATATACATGCATTAGTGCTGCACTCACTTGTTACTGAAAATATTTCCCACTTTTTATATGACAGATAGCTATAGAAGAAGAGAAGGGTGTCTACTTAAATTTTTTGAACTTCCTTATCAATGATAGCATCTATCTCCTTGATGAGAGTTTGAACAAAATCCTCGAACTGAAAGGAATAGAGGCTGAGATGGCAAATATTGTAGAATGGGAGCACAGACCACCTCAAGATCGAGAGGAGCGGCGTCGTGTATATCATCAATGGGAGAATGTTAGTCTTCTTGGCCATCATTTACCTGTCCACTCTATATTTTAATGAGGTTTGCTGGGTGTTAGTTCCTGATCTACTATGTATTTTTAGGTTGTTCGCTTTGACATGAGGCTAGCAAATGAGGATGTTGGGATGCTTGCATTCACATCTGAACAAATTCCAGCACCTTTCCTTCTTCCGGAAATGGTAATATCATAAACCATATCTTTGATTCTCACCGTTATGTATAACTAAGATTAACTGTGTTACTACTGACGCTTCAAACAATTGTACAGAATTACCTGTTACTTACCTATTTTATGCCTGCGCATAAAGTTGTAATATCTGAAGGAATCAAATCGGCAATATTATCTTCTTCATGTTGACTGTTGAGCAATGTAATAACAAATAATCCTTATTATATTCAGGTGGAAAGGGTTGCGAGCATGCTAAACTACTTCCTCTTGCAACTTGCTGGTCCTCAGAGGAAATCATTGACTGTAAAAGATCCTGAGAAGTATGAGTTCAAGCCAAAGCAGCTTTTGAAACAGGTGTCATGGAGATATTTAATTTTGCTTTATTTCAGTGCTCTTCAGTTTTTAACAGTTCTTTTTCATTGCTGTCTTTTCATGGTAGATTGCCACCATCTATGTCCATATCACAAGGGGTGATAAAGAAGGTATCTTCCCAGCTGCCATCTCGAAAGACGGAAGATCATACAATGAGCAGGTATGTTCTGCTTGGTTTGTCCCATTAGTTTTTTATCTCTATAGTTTGTATACTGACAATTTTCTATCCATTGCAGTTGTTTGCAAGTGCAGCTAATATTTTGTGGAAGATTGGGGGAGATCCCCAAATCATACAGGAGTTTATGCAACTTGCCAGTAAGGCAAAAGCTGCTGCTTCTGAGGCCATGGATGCCGAGGCTATGCTTGGGGAAATACCAGATGACTTTGTTGATCCAATTCAGGTTCTATTTGAATTTGTTAGAAAATATCTTCCTTCTTTCTATGCAATCAAAGGTATTCCGAAGTTGAAAAATGGGAGGGAATGAAGCATATCTGGTAGAATGTAGTGATGATTCAATATTCCTTCTATACCTTTCCAAAGCTTCTCCTTTTATTTCTTCCTTTTGGTTTGAGACAGTTTGAGTTGAATTCACTGCCATCCATGCTCCAAGTAGGCCATGAATCTTCCTTTTTTTGCTTTATAAGGTCTGTGATGCATTCACCATGGTTTCAGTATGATCTGTTATCATCATAGATGACCCACCAACCATTTAGTGGCTATTTCTTACTGGAGCCTACAGCGCCGTGCAGAAATAAGCAGTCACTGTTGCGTGCTTGGAAAAACATTTTGTTTGGAAACAATTTTATTTTCGCCCAGTCCAACTTCGGTACAGGAGGCCCCTTCTGGATGAAGGGACCTACATGCGACATGCTCCTGCAATATGTGTATTTAGCTATCCAAAATTTTCCAACTTCAGCAATGCCAAGAGTTGGCAAGTTTTGGCAAAATGAACCAGAGAGTCAATGAAAAGTCTTGTCAACAAAATCTTGTGAAAGTTAACCAAATTTGGATGACGAACTTTGACAATCCATGTGTTTCAAAGTTCATAACCATTACATTTTGGACCTGTTTGTTTTAGCTATAGATTCTCAGTACTTATCTAGTTTGAGTATTTAGTTGGCTGGGCTGGTCTGATTATGTAGCTAGTGGGAATATGGAGAACTGGTATTTTCTAGTTTCTGGATTCTAGTTTATTTTTAGATTCTGCAACTATTGATTCTCATAATCTGGGACTAGATCGTTTGTTTCAACTTTAAATTATAGAAGTAGCTGCAGTTGTCAAAAACTGAAACAAATAGGCCCTTAGTCTTATTCCCTTTCATGCCATTATGCCTCAAAAGAAAAAAAGGTAAGCCATTATGTCAACAATCTGGTGACTGGTGAACTATTAACCATACTGTTTTTTTATCACCACTATTCTGGATCTTAAAACTGCTTCAAACTCATTGAGATATATTTTGGCTATTAAATTAAATCTTCTGTGCGTTTGACCTGTAGCATCAGATATTTGCTACTACTGATATATGATATATGGTTTTTCTCTTGCAGTATACCCTGATGAAGGACCCTGTAATACTACCGTCGTCGCGGGTCATAGTAGATCGGCAAGTTATTGTTAGGCATTTGCTAAGTGATAGTGTAAGTTCTACATCCTGAATAAAAACCATTACCCAAACTTTAAACTTTCCACACTAGGCGGTTGCACTTGTCTGATATATTTATTCCTTCACAGACCGATCCATTCAACCGCTCTCACCTCACACAAGACATGTTGATACCGAACACAGAGCTCAAGTTACGCATCGAAGAGTTTATCAGGACCCAACGGTCCAAAAAGCGAACTACCTCCGATTCAGAAATGGGAGAACCTGATGGTGCTGCTGATATGGCTAGCTGAATCAGTGGGGGGCAGGGAAGAAACATTTTTTGTCGAACAGATGCTGTTTGTGATATTTACCGTTTCAGATGCTGGTTACCCAAAATTCGCATACTCAATTCTTTGTAAATGGTGTAACTTGCCCTTTGATAATTTAATTATACATCAGGTTTGGTCTCCCAATACCATATACTTCATCAGAGTTACTTGCTCAAACCTGATGTCTTTCCCTTCGAAAAACAGTTGCATTGAGCAAAGTCAAATGACCAACTTTGACTAATGAACAGACGTCCAAATCATGAATCACCAGTGATATACCTTATCACTGTCTTTCCATATTCATACTATGTACCGATAAGGGCATCTCTCCTATTTGAAAATTCATATTTTTTATACAAATTGGAATAAAAATAATTAGTGCTTTTAAGTTTTTAATGTGATCGTTTTCAATTATTGTACATACGTGGTATTGATTACACGAATGATTTATTACTTAGAATTTACTCAAAAACCAATTGTTCCGATACGATCGTCTGAAATAAAGCATAATGTATTAATCATAGCAACAAACAAGACTACATCAAATTCCAAATATTATTTTCTGTAACTTGTGCTACAAACACTGTTATCCCTTTCAAAGGAATATTGAAATAAGAAAATACAATACTACGAAGGAATAGGTCTACATAACTCCTCATGTATTGTGGATTGATTACTTAACTCCTAACCTAATAAACCAGGTGTTTAACCCCTTAACCTTTTAAATACCATTTATTTAACCCATAAAGTGGTTTTGCAAACTGGTTTTGCCCTACTGGCATATCACATTGGATAAGATTATATTTTTCTTGTTCTTTCTCATCTCCTCGTCCTTATCTCCCTGATGCTAACGCCACTACCGAATCCTTCTACCCCCGAAAAAAGTAGAATAAAATTTTTTTATGCTGGTTGGTGTGAGGTAGCCGGTTGGTGCCTAACGCGTTGCCGCTGATGCTATTTTTAGTAAATTTAGCACTGGATTTAAAAAAGACCGTTATTGATTAGTTTTTTCTGTCCTGTTAATGTAGTGTCTGAAATAATTTCTGCCTCGTCCTGCCATTACTTATTGTATAGATAACTTTTAGAGCTCCAGCTTTCGCTTTTCTTTGTTCTTTAACACAACATGGCTGAAAAAAAATCACAACAATAAGGTGTGGAGACTCACCTTCAATTCAGACTGCAATCTAATGGTCTACTCCCTATTATCAACTTCTTTTATGTAGGCGTGTGTGACTAACGTGGCACGCTAACATGGTAAAATCAGTTTGTAAAATCACCTTAGGGGTTACATAAACGGTATTTAAAAGGTTAGGGGGTTAAACATATGGTTTATTAGGTAAGGAAATTAAATAATCAATCAGCAATACGTGAGGGGGTTATGTAAACTTATTCATACTACGAAAACACATGAAATACTCTCTCCGTTTTATATTATATTATAAGTCTTTTGATTTTTTAAGTCAAACTTCTCTAACATTAATTAAATCTAAACAAAATATATTAACATCTATAATATCAAATAAATATACTATAAAAACATATTTCATAATTGATTTAATAAAACTAATTTGATGACACAGTTGTTGATATTTTTTTTATAATATTAGTTAAACGATTTATAATATACAAGGGAGTCCAATGTACATTGGTTATTCGTAGTACAGATACTCTGACGAAAAGAAAGTCCAAGGTACATTTGTTATTCGTAGTATAGATACTCTTACGAAAAGAAAGTCCAAGGTAAACAGGGGCGACAGCCTAGAACGGTATCGGTTGAGCAAGCAACAAGGATATCCACTCCTTGAGTGCTGCAGAATCCGTGTATCCATCAATGGTCTTGTACATCGTCTCCATCATGCGTGCGAGGTTAATGACTTGGATGAGCAGAGAAGATGGTATTGAGGTCAGTTTCAGGTACTCCTGATTCATATCTCTCCATGCGTTTTCCACGTCGTTCCACAGCGCCTCGCTCGCCTCTTCCTCTGTTGCGTCGTACTCCTTCATGTAGCAGGTTACAGCGGTAGCAACGTTGTTCCGTTCTGTCTCAAACTGCAGGAAGAGTAGAACAATTACATGATGCTTTAGTAATTAGCACAGGTTAAAATGCAAAAAAAGATAATCTGCTCGGTTCGATCGAAAAGGCTGTGCAATGAGTTGTAAGATACCATTACTGCAAAATGACCATCTTAAGGTGGATCTGAGTTGCAAAATACAACTCCTGTGGATTTTTTTTGTCATCCCAACGCAGCAAAATGGTCATTTTGGCCCCTTTCTTTTTGACATTTTTTTTACATAGCGTATTCTAATCGTTGATTTTTAATTTTTAATTTTTACTACTAACCTAATGAGAGGTAGTAGAATATACAGAGAGTAAAATTGTCCAAATTTTTTTATGTAAGGATTAAAGTGGTAATTTTCTATATGTGAACCCCTAGCGTGCAATCATTCTGATATACCATCTCTAGCACAGTTTTAAAGGTGGAGATTGGCTAGTATTATACGAAGAATCGCTAATAACGGTTATTAGGATTATACCTAGATTATAATCAATTAAAAGTACTAAACTACCTTATAAAATCGACGGCTAAAATTGATCTACTGAAAGTATACTACCAGTAGATGCACGTAACGGTACTCTTCTTTTTTATTTCTTGAAACAATTTTCTCTCGAAAAATGAGAAAAAAAAGTAACGGGTGGTATGATGTACTGGAAGATTTACCGCATGGGCAACAATGTCATCCATCAGTCGGGAAACAATACATGAGTCCTTGACAATCTGAGGAAACTCTGACATCCATTTCATGACCTCCTCTGTGACACCCTCTCCAAAGACAACGAAAGCAGTGCAGCTTATTGCCCAGTAGAAGCATGTAATCAGGGTGACCTGCAAATGCTCCTTCAAGGGTGGGATGTATTTACTGTCCCTCCAGCCGATCTCTGTAACGTAGCCTTTGCATACTTGAGTGATCTACAGAAAGAAAAACAATCATACACTAGCGAGCTTTGTTTAGCACTTGTTCTTGCAGGGATAGCAACAATCCTGATTAAAACACAAAATATCCATGTATAAACAGTACTCAATCCATCCCAAAATGTAACAACATTTATGCTTGTGTATATGTATTAAGGACATGTGTAAAAAGACTATAATACACTCCTCAGGTGGATGAGTGTGTGCCTGAAAGTGGTTGTGCAGAGTAGGGGTAATAAAGTCTAAGGGTGGTATGTACACTTTATAGGTAAACGTGATATTTTATAAGTATTATGTTACTATATTTAGGATAAATTTTGAACTCTAAAATCGCTATATTTTAGTATGGAGCTAGTACGACGGAAGAAACAACTGCATTGAAAGGGATTTTCATAAGAGAACTGATAAGAAACGTACTATATCTCTAATAACATTAACATGCTGCGTCGATATCTGTTTTGGAAGTGCACTCTCAATCTCATTCATGGTGCCAAACATAAACCGGGCATAGTCCTTGTAACATCCCCCCAGTTTCTCGGCGTCTCTTTCATCCCAACTGTAAAAAAGTACAGGAAGAACACCGAGAGAAATTAATTAACTTCAGTGTATATTCATAAATACAAGGAAAAAAAAACTAAATGTGAGAACGACAACAGCTACAACATAAACAAACCGTATCTTTTATTGATAAGTATAAAGAGGATATTAGCACAGATTCTTGGCTTTCTAAAATGGAGAATAATTGGGAGTGTGTGACAATTGACAAACCGCTGCATCACATCAGCAAATGGCTGAAGCTCCTCCCAGACGCCATAGTTATCAAAGGTGTCGTCGTATGGTGTTATCGTCGCTATGAACTTCGCGAGCAGCTTCCTCGCCTTTGCGTACTGTGGCTCGTAATACACACCCATCGCCCAGAAATACGCTTCTGCCGGCCTATGCCTCGCGTAGAACAGTTCACGAGGGGACTCTAATCCATGGTACCACCTAATCAGAAAAAAAACAGTAAATCTCCAATGTGTTGTTCAGATGACGATGGACATGAGTTCATCATATCGATCGATTTGCACCGATGTTGAACGAACTTACTCGCATATTTCTCTGGCTTCTTCCCGATGGAGCCGCTGCAGCAGATAGAAGTCGAGCTTGGCCAGCTCAAGTAGCAGCTCGTTGCACTCCTCCTCGTCTTGTTGGTACAACGGGATGTAAAGCCTGGCCTCCAGCCTCTTCATCCGACGGAAAGACGGCGTCTCTAGAGCGTGCCTCACTTTGTTGGACAGTGCAGGCTTCTCCGTCGTACGACCAGCCATCGCCTTGAGAAGATTTGTCGTTTGGACCTGTGCTTCCTTGAGGAACTCTTCGTCGGGAGTTCCGAGATGCGCGGCCTCGTAGAGAGCAAGCAGTGCTCTCGTATCACTGCGTAGAGCTGCCCTCAAGCCTCCTTCTCCGTCGGTGAATCCGTCGAACACATCTGATGACAATTTGACGTTAAAATGTTACCGAAAGAAACAACAGTCTGTCCTACAAGCTAGATACGAGTGATTTTATAGTACTCGAGAAGGTACCATAATTTTAATATTAATTTTGGTATCTCTGAGACACCAACGGATATTAAAATTAACACTAAAAATTATAGTATCTTCTGATACCTTTTCAAAAACCATAAAATTTCCCGGTAGATGCACGTTGATTAGGGCTCCACCGGTGTTAAAACATGTTCCTTTAATGGTCAACCATATACAAGTATGTGACAGGTGTATATCATTACTGTCGGTTGTTCATCCGCCAAAAATAAACCCTCCCCATACTATAGTACTAATAGAGAGTATGAGATTGTTTAGTTAATTACCCAACACATATACGTGTTTTTACCCGTCAAATGTGGGATATATATGTCCTAGTGGTACCCTCTAGTCTCAACAAGTCAACTCGATCTTAATAAGCAATCAGGCTATTATTTTTTATATTTCAAAAGAACATGCAGAGAAATAGCTAGGGAGGAAACGATAGTTATACCAGATGTAATGTAGTGCCGCTCCTGTCTTAACAACCTGAATTGAAGAGAAATTGCGTGGAAATCATCGCTCGCAAACTTCGCAAGAGCTAGATTTTGCAGAGAGTTGTTTATTTCTTCTTCGAAGTGATAAGACATCCCCAGACGCTGAAGTGCATCGATCAGCTTCATTTTTCCAAAGGGGTCACTGATGTCTACAAACATTTCTCTTGTTTTATTTATTAGTTCATCACGTCTTTCCTTCATCCATTCCAGTGATTTCTGCACGCAACATAATTAAACAAAACCAAAAGGGTTACCCGATAATTGCACTGTAAAATCAGAATTTTTCATGTCGGCTATAAACCGTAAGGAAATAACGAAACGAAGTTCGACAGGGAAATAGGGATCAAATTTCCTGACGATACTGGGAGAGCTTCGTAACAAATTAAAGCAGTAACTAAAAGGGACATATATGCATATGTTATGTGCTTACTTTTTATTTATCGCTAAAAATGTACGAGAAGGGAAGGCGACCATAATTGTGGAACATACGTGACATACTCTCTTCAGTCCCAAACAAATGGTGTATATTAGTCATGAAAAATTATGTTTGCACGAATAATTTGTTTTGGGGATTTATGCCTTTATATTGACATGTACTTATGATCGATGTTTGTGTGTGTATATATATGTTTCAGAATGAAGGTAGATCTAACTGATGGAATTGTGTCCAAGAAAATTCTGGGAGAACCGGAAGTTCCGGCTGTAGCCGGAAGTTCCGGGTTCTGAAGCATCCGGAATATCCGATGGGATCGGAAGTTCCGGGCCAGCCCTAGGGTTCGGTCTTCTGGATGAACCGGAAGTTCCGGCTGTAGCCGGAAGTTCCGGGTCGGAATTAATTCGATACAGAAGGTCTGTTTCGAAAGTTCCGGCTGTAACCGGAAGTTCCGGACCCGAATTAATTTGATACGGAAGGGTAATTTCGGAAGTTCCGGATAGGATCCGGAAGTTCCGGGGTGCGCAGATTAGATCTGTTGAGCTTTTAATTTAGATTAAAAGACCAATGCTGAGCACTATATAAAGGAGGAGAGGGTGGCACGCAAGGGGCTGCTGCTATTGCTCTACCCTAGCCCTAGCCGCCACCTCTCCTCTCGCCCAAGTGATCACAACCTTTGTGATCAAACCCTAGAAACTTCACGAGTGGTGCTAGCACGCCGGCGTGGAGTGTTTCCGTCCCTGTACATATGGACTTCGTGGAGGTGCTGCTCGAACAGCAGTACTCGTCGTCTTCTTCATGTGAAGATCGCTGGGCTTCATCGACTTAGTCGTCGACGAGCGGGCGAGGCAAGGAGGGAACGAGCGAGGACGCGCTTCCTCAAATCTTCTTTCGCTGCACTAGCGCGTCTCGCGTTAGAAGGTAACGATCCATGATCCCTCACGCGCATGGATTCCTGGGTCAACGGGGTTAAAAATTTAAAATTATCGGCTAGCGTAGCCTCCCCATGTCCCAACACTAACCTAGTAACTAAGCTAGGTTCTGATTGACACAACTCTATATCTAGCATTTTTTAGAGTCGGTTACACCTAGCTCTAAGAAATCTTGAATATAGAGTTATGAATAGATTGGTGGTACATATTTAGTTCAACAATCTATTTTTTTATTTTGGACTAAAAATAAAAGTTTAAACAATTTTATTTTACGATATAAATTCTAGATCTCTAGCATGTATTTTGAAACTGAAGTTATACTAAACAGGCCTTAAAGAGCTTGTTTGATATGACTCGAGCTCCTAAATTCTCATCTCTTGAAGCTAAAGTTGAACCAAAAAGTTTTTATATTCTAACTTTTTAAACGTAGAGTAATAGAATTTGCTTCACAGAACACATAACTAGAGTAAAGCTACCTTTTCTTAGTTGCACAATACTACATTCACTTTTAATTTAAAACCCTACCAAACACCCCAAGCAGAAAGGAAAAGGTTGTTAGCATATACCATATGGGGTAGTGTAGGGTTGGTAATGGAGTAGTCACTCCACACGCTAGGCCTATAATTTACATACATCATGTCGCTTCTCATCTAGCCTTGCCGACCCATGCAGTGTCATTACTACAAAACGTGTTATTAGTGTTGGCGGAAACTCCTCTTGAGTTCTGAATTTAAAACTGATATTATTAATCTAGGACTAAAGAGATATTACATTAGTATCAATTATTTAACCAACACTAATATACCTGTTTAGTATCGGTTATATCTACCAATAACTTTTTATGTCTTTTTGACCGTTTTATACATAGAACTTTTAGTACCAGCTTTAATTATAATAAGTACTAAAATGGTTGAATAAGAGATTAATTATATAATAGTGTGTGTATTACTGCATGCTTTGCTTGTTGCTTAGTTCCGTGAAGCCCTTCGGGTATTTATAGGCGAGCTCGCCACACACGTTGCATGCTAATTTGGCATGTGTACGATGTCTTGGGCAAGAAATAACACAAACAAATATATTTTTGAGATCAAGATATGGCACGTGAAGCACAGCAAGCACTGTCGGATCTTGGAGAGCTGTGCATGCATGGCCCCGGCCAGCTACATTTATTTATTAACGCTGATAAAAATAAAATAGATATCAAATGCATGTGCATTTGTGTGCAATCCATATAAAATATATAGAAAGATTAAATATATATGCACAAGAGCACTGCGCTGGTTGGAGCACCGACCGACTGATCGACAAGAACCGGAAGCTATCGACAGTGAAAGCGCGACATAGAGCAGTTCACGGTAGGGCGAAGTCACAATTTTATCAAACCTAAGACTCAACAATATAATTTACATTGAAACATCAAAATTTTTATAATTTTTAATTAAATTTTAAGAGAGATTAAGAAGACAAGCCTAGGGTTTAAGTCCTAATTTTCTTAGGCTTATCTCCGCCACTGGTTCACGGTGATATATATTCAGCCATCTATAAATAGTCTCTATACTTTGGAAGCACGGATGCATGTGTACGTATATATATACCTCGTAGTTGTGCGGCAGGGTTGGGTTGCTAATGAAGTAGTCGCCCCACACGCTGGGCCTGTAATCCACGGCATGCCGCTCCTCGTCCAAAACCTTGTAACCTTGCGCGATTACTCTGCGGTTTGGCACGTCAAAGCTCTCTCCTTGAATCCCAGCCATATCTAGTGTGTAGCTAATAACACTCAAAAGAGCTAAAGCTTAGGCTGCGCTTGCCCTGCCCGGCCGGTTGGTCGTTAGTTGTGCATAACCCTCGGGTTATTTATAAGCCGGCGAGCGCTGAGCTGATACGTACGCTTTGCTGACTGGCCACGGCGGCCGGGCATGCTATGAACAGACCAGTTTACGAGTATTTATCGATATTTCGGCGAGCTGGCATGTGATCAAACCTCAACTACCGCAAGCACGCTGTCGGCGGTCAGGCTCGTGCTTCATGTTACGCATAAAATAGATTTTAAGATACTGTATGGAAAATAGCACGTTGATTCCGAAGGATCTTTCGTTCTTATGAAAAATTTCAGTATCTTGATGTTTAGAGTAGGAACGAAGCTAGCGAAAAGTAGAAGAAATATACACACTTACTTTGTGAACTAATTTAAAAATTATAAGATATAGATATTAAATTTAGGGAGGTGTACATATAACTTCCGTCCGTATGTGACTGATTTCTAGACTAAGATGCGTAGATGTCAGATTTAGAAAGTGTACATATAGCCAATACACCTCCACTAATAACGTGACTCTACCACTGGTTTTGATCGTAGGAATGTTGAATAGTATTCATGTGAAAAGTTTGCCTCTGCCTACACATTTCACACGAAACAAAATTCTTGGCTCCAGCTTCTTCTTTTTTTTCTTCTCCTTCGCTTTCGGTGAAGCTGAGATGTGATGCATTTAATGATTAGTGGGCGTTGCGTGGTCCATATCTCAGTGAATTTACATAGAAAAGTTTTATTACTGATTGTCAAAATGTATGATGGCTAATTCTTTAGTTTTCCAATCCTACATTTCAAATGGCTATTCCTGTATTATTCTTGTGTTTTTTCTTTCCAATGTTTTGACACCACATACACACACGGCTCTTACCTATGTATTTTTCTAATCCTCTGTTTTAATTTCTGTTCTGCATTCCAAATTGGGATGAGAGTCCATGCTGACACTGTAACATACTAAGCCCTCTTCTAGATAATAGTTTATAACTGCCTTATGGCTTAAAAAGCTATAAGATGT
The DNA here is from genome assembly GCA_000418225.1 of Zizania latifolia. Classification (NCBI taxonomy): domain Eukaryota; kingdom Viridiplantae; phylum Streptophyta; class Magnoliopsida; order Poales; family Poaceae; genus Zizania; species Zizania latifolia. Next base: position 409,237 of record KE372697.1, on the reverse strand, counting down.
CTGGAAGAGAAAACTTATGGTCTAAATAAGCCAAAGTAAGCATCCTGTTTTTAGAAGAAAAAAAACTCCTATATTCAGGCTTTTTGAGCTTATTTCGATATCAACTTCACCTAATTTCAAACAAATTGTCTCAGATAATGGTATTATTAATTAAACATTAAGTAAATTAAATCTAAAAATAATATAATATTTTTATCGTACTACATAGATAATAATCTCATATTTTAGAAGCAGTTTAGAATAGGATATCCAGCTTCTTAGAGTTTTTTTACATTAGCTTATTTAAACTATTATGCTTAAATTAGCTTATAAATAAGCTAAAACTATCTGAAGGAGGCTTAAGTACGCAGTTGGCTCACCGAGCAAGGTGGCAAGTCGATGAGCACGGTTCAAGACAGAAATATTTGAAGCATCCAACTATTTTTTTTGAATTTACTCGAATTCAGCGAATTCCCAATAATATAATCTTCTAAAAATGACATTCCATACTGCGGTCCCCGGGATGGTAAACCTTGTCGACAAGACTCAAATGGCTACATGCATTAGCAATGTATCTAGATCACATAGTCCATAGTTAGTTCCATAATAAGTGACAGCAATTATGCTAAAATATAGCAATAGTGAACTAGATATAAAATAAACAATGGGACCTATCAAATATGGCTACTTGTAAATAGTAAGAGCAATAAATAGTATATTTTATTGCTTTACGTGTAGTCCATAGTTATATTGTCTACTTATATAAACTTTTTTACAATATATATGGATAAGGACTAGTTTTATAACAACGTTGTGGAGTTGTAAGGTAACCTCAAAGAACCGGAGAAGTGTACATACATTTTCGAGGTCTCATAGCTGGCCATTGTAGTACTATCCCTACCGCAAAATATAGTATATTTTAGGGTTTAAATTATTTTAAATGTAGTAATTTAGTATTCGTAAAATTACTTTTAATTTATCTCTAAAGTACTCAAACAGTCGTACTATCATTAGATTTAATGAGGCGTTATAATTTTTTTAATACGTACTGATGATCTGCCAAACATATGTATATGTACTTGCACTTGCCCTGTAGGCTTAATTAATTTGTAGCCGGCTTCGATGAAACATTGGTCGAGGTTAGTGATATACTGATATGTCAACTGTGGCAGCACTAGTGGGTACGTACGTATGTGGCAGCAAGCTAGGCGCGCGGTGGCCAGTGTGACTGGGCGGCTAGAGCAATTTTACGGTCTACTAACAGTAAATTAAATTCTAATCCTTTATCTCCTTTTATAACAGTAAAATAAATTCTCATCCTTTTATCTCCTTTTATAATCGTAAAATAAATTCTTATCACAACATACTTGCGGTTCTCTTAAGAAAAACCGCATCGCCTTAAAAAAAGTGAATTCATATTTAATATGAATAGGTAAATAAATATTTAGGCCAACAAATGATTTTAAATAAAAAAATTAACCATAATGAAATGATTTAAGAGACTGTTTCTTATTAAATTTGTCCTATCCGACTTAATATTAAATAATAATAATTTTTTTAAATAGGAGTTTCTTATATGTACCGATGTGGAAATAAAATTATTTTCATAATTCTCTTAAAGAACTACACGTGAAAATGATGATTTTCATCGTAGCACCTCTTAAGACGATCACTTATGAAAACAAGTATATTTTCATGGACGGTTCTTTGAAGAAACTACTTGTAAAAATATTTATTTTTTTGCATACAGTCTCTTAAACCGACCACTGGTAAAAATGGACAAGTTTCCACGTGCAGTCGTGTTATACCAACTTTCTATGTAAAACCTTTTTCATAGTATCCACATCGGTTGAGATTTACAGTGATGGTTTCTCTTTTGAACTGACTGTATATGCATCGAAAAGGAGAGCAACAACAGTGCGGACCAACTCCAACATTAACAAATTAAGTTTAGAAACGAGCATTGGTAACTCTCCCTTTACTCTGGCTGATCAGCAAGCTGATGCAATCGAAAAAGTCGGTAGCAACGTGTCTCCTAAAGTCGGTGCTGCACTACTGCCCATTAATTAATTATTGTAACCTGGAAGACAATCGTGGTAGGTTTTGTCTAGAACCTTGTACAGTAGTTGAAAATTTGGTTGCAACTTGCAAGTTTATTGTCCAACCACGTACGTCACCGAGCATATGTATGCTTGACGCACGCTGTCCAATCAATTTCAGTTATTTCACTCTGCTTAGGGCATGTACAACGAGCGATGTTTAGCGGTCTATAAGATGCCAACACAGCAAAAAATATGACATGGACGGGCATTAATTATGAAAGAGAATAGCATCGTCGTCTCGTTCGTCAACGGCTGTGGCTCGTTCTCCGAAGCGGGAGCAAGCTTCTCCTTTTATTTTTTTATATTTTTTAATATCAATCTTCAGTCTTTTGTATAATTGTTATTAAAAACAATATATATAAAGGATAAAAGAAGCAATAAAATGATATACATATATGCTATCATACTTATCGTTGTTTGCATGTATACATTAAATAGTTTATAGACAGTCAAATAAACAAACTATTGTACAAGCTATTTTTTAGTTGTCTAAATATGATATAGCAAAATTTATAGACAACACTCTTTGGATTGTACATGCCATTAGAAGTTAGAACTTTCTTGTAACAACACAGGAGCTGCACCCTGAATATAATTAAAGAAGAGAGACACAATTTTCGAAATCCACATAATTATCGACTCCGTAGGGAGGTATCAGACTCACAATTAATGGACACGAGAAAATAACAATCTACTAAGAAATTGAAAGACACAACAACAAGTAACTTTAATCCGACAGACAAAAGGTAGATTACTGCATTGTTGTCAACCACCACTACCTAGGACATCCTCTTGTATTACAAACTGAATTTATATCCAGAATAAAAATTATGAGAATTTACAAACCCAAATACCAAAGTGTAGAACTGCTTTCTAATTCCCACACACTCGCCCATATCCCGTTGGTTCAGTTCCATTTCTAGACAACAAAACGAGAGGGAGATTTCATTTAACGAATTTTTTAGAAGTGGAATTTGTTCATAAACAGGAAATAAACATAAAAATTTATAAGCAAATGCATCACTATAGTAAACGGTCAGACGGAATTGCACACGGCCTAGCTAGCACTTACAGCCGCGCAGCCCAGATCAGATTTCATGCGAACGCACTGGGCCGGACCATAACTCGCGGGCGCGGCCTGCATAGGCCATCCCCAAGTCCGAGACGGCGGCTTGATTTTGATGAGTTTTTTAAAATTTTATTTTGTTTCCAATTTATAAAAGTATATTTATTTTCAAAATTTTACCAAATAGCCTCCAATCGACCAGTGGGAGGTGTTAAAACCGCTCCTTGAGAGGGAGATTTTTTTAAAAAAAACTGTTCTTAGAAGACAGATTTTGTGACATGCCAAAAGTTCTCTCGAAATTTTTTCTCTTAGGTCATTTCTTACCGAAATTTTCCTCCGGAGAAATTTTATACAACAAAATGACTAGTCTTCGTACGTACGTAGGTTGTGTCTAGAACCCGGCCTGTAGGTCTTGAAAAATTGGTTAATTGCAGGTTTATGTGCAACCACGTCACCGGGCATATATATGCTTGACGCACGATGTCCTGTCAATTCCAATTATTTCATTTTACTTAGAATTTTCTTGTAATAACGACAGGAGCTGAACCCTGAATGAATTAAAGAAAAAGTGAAATACAGTGACCCGACCACATTATAGGCAACATGAATATAGCAGACCCAAAATCTCATCCATACCCGGCCCTCTAAAAGTTCAGTCCCTTTCCTCTAGACTAGAGGTCGCAACGGGTCGCAACGGGTCAGGTCAGATCTAGGTTAACTAATACCAAACCCGAATCCACTCCTGTTTAGACCTGACCCGCATGCTCCCACGGATAGAAATCCTCACCCGAACCCGGACCCGTCAGGTCCCCATAAACCCGACGGGTCCCCCGCAGACCTGGGGCAACAACAGCGAGAGGGGGATCCCTAGCAAGAGGCGACGGGGGATCAGTTGGGGCGACCGACAGGGACAGGAGAGGCAGGGGCTAGCCGGCGACGGAGGATCTGTAGCGGCCGGCGGTGGATCTAGCCAACGGCAGTCGAGGCAGCGGATCTGGCAAGGATGTGACCGCTCCGGTGAAGATGGCGACACGCGGCATGGCAGGGATGGCGAGGGAGCTGGTGGCCTAGCCGCCTAGGATGGTGACGCGCGGCGCGGTGGGGACGACGGGGGATGGGATGGCTGGGGAGCACGTCGGTCGGTGAGGACCAGACGACGGGGGAGGACGGCGTGGAACTATCGGCCTGGCCAGTAATGGGTTGACGGCGGGGGAAGGAGTAGAGGACGACTAGAATGAGATTTGGAGTGGAGTTAGGTTGTATGGGCCTTTTTTTCTATTAGGCCAAAGACCCACGGGGATCCGCGGGTCAAATAACAGACTTGGACACGACCCCAACATAAAGCGGGGCCTGATCTGATAAACCTGTGGATCAAAATTTAGACCCGTCCTCGGCTCTGTAGGGGCAGGTCCCCGGCCCCATCGGGTCGGTTGCCACCCCTACTCTAGACCAATACCAATAATAATTATCCTTGCTCGCATATATGCATACTGGCCTGTATAGTAGGGTAAATTATGCTCAAATTCTTTCAAATTTGATATATGTAGGCTTGGTGTAGTATCCCCTTAGTTTTTGTGGAATTTTTGCTTACAGTGAACATGGTTAGTTGCTCAACAAAGTGTTGGTGTTCATGGTGTGAGTTTCGGTGTCCGTAGAACTAACTGATTTCATATCACCTAATAAGTTGCACCAATTGTTTTTTTGAAAATTTTCACACTATTCTCAGGTAAAATCTAGTGCGTGCGATAAAATTTGCTAAATTTCTGAACCTACCAGTTTGTGTAGACAAAATGATTAAGCCTGCCTACTAACAGAATAATAAGGTTAGGCTGAATTAATTGTCTAATATATATTGCTCTAAAAATTATGAAATTTTTCATGCTATTACTACACTAATGTATGAGCTTCCAGTAATTATCTACTATAAAATACCTTTATCTTTTGAATTACGTTGTAATCGCCTGACAATAATATATATAGGATAGTTCTTAGTCAATGACAAATATCAAAACTCTTAGAAAAATACAATACACAGGGTGCTTTTTTAAAGAAAAAGGTCACACATGTCCGGTTTTATTTAAAAGCCATATGGCAGGAATGTGATACGAGAACTTCTCAGGAGGTCACCCATCCTAGTACTACTCTCGTCTGAGCACTCTCAACTTCAGAGTTCTGATGGGATCTGGTGCTAAGTTGCTCACATCCCTTTCACTCACAGAGTGCTTTTGGCCTTTTGAAAAATTTCAATCAGCTTTTTTTATCTCAATCCATTTGTGAAAAACATCATATTATTGGAGAGCAAAATAAAAATTGTCTAGGCTAGATTTTATATATTCTTGTATTACTGTAATTAAATATAACTATAAAGTTACATGATAATTAAATTTTTTTCCAGCTTACAACTATTTTTAGAATTTACAGCTGGATGAAATAGAGCACCGCTGCCTTCAAAATTAATCTGCAATGGATGGTGTAGGTGGCTAGCAGTCGTGGCGCATCCGCTACCAACGCCGGAGATCAGAGTTAATAGGTGCGCGCGACGCAACAGGCAGTAAGAGACGGCGTGCACCTGCTACTGCTGCCGCTTCTCTCTTTGGTCCTATTGAGGTCTGCCAAATCTTGGCTGCTAGCGGCATCGTCGAACGTACGCTCCATCTGGGCGCGCGCGTGTGCATCACAGCTTCATGGCCGAGCGGGCTATCGACCTCAGTCGCGACTAAGCTTTCCCTGTGCCGTCAAGCTGACAGGACGAATCACTTGGTTAAAAAATAAGGGTAGATGGGATATTGGGATATGATAATTTAGTTTTTGTTAAATAGTACGATCTTTTTTATTGTGTAGATATAATTATCTAGTATTTTATTATGCTAGCGGGGAAGAGATCGACGGGGAGACGCCGGAACTAGCAAAGAGACGCTGGTTGACGAGGAGAGAGGGCCGATGAGGAGAGGGGCTAGCAGGAAGACACCAGGGCTGGTAAGGAGATATTGATCGACAAGGAGGAAGGAGCTGGTACGAAGGCGTTAGTGTTGACATGGGTCGATCGGTTGGTTAGCGGAGAAGCGCTAGCGTTGGTGTGAACCTGGTGGGAAGACATTAGCGCAGAAGGGTGAATAAATTTATGATGGGACAAGTTTACATCTATAATGGATTATTATTATCAATCATCATAGATAATAATATCTATAATGATTGGTTAATCTAAGATGATCTGATATATCACCGACTAAATATCATTGATGATAAGCTCATCCATCGTATATTAAGTTATCAGTCATGTATAGAGATGTTACCACAACTTTTTCGTATAAACATATAACTCTGATTTAGATGGTTTTAAACATCGTAGAAAGCTTATCTTGGCATCTTTCCATATTTACAATTTCGTTGATAGGCGGCAGAAAAAAAATGCTGACAGTTTGGTGCCCCATTCGGGAAAGCGGCGGGCCCAAGTCAACGTGCGCCTTTTCTCCGTGCTGCCTGCTGCCTCGGTGGAGAGCCGCGTCCTCCTCTGTGACCGCAGGCCGCAGCGCAGTGGCCGTGGACACCACCCCGTAAAAAGTTCCCCCAAAGCCTGAACTTAGGAGTTAGGAACGAACACCAATAATAAAGCCATGAAAGCAAAAGAGCTAGCTAAACACGGTTATGTGAAAGCTACAATCTGGCGAAAAAATCAGAGGGAAGCGGTGTACTATGGGTATGGAGAGCATGGCGCAGCCATGTTCAGTTAATGCGGCCTAATTGCAAAATCAAAGATGATATACTCTCTTGCACAAGAAATTCTTCTGACGACGATGAGCCATACTTATATAAGTAGGCCAAATCCGGTTAATTAGGAATCTGCATCAATCAATCGCTGGAACGTGGAAGAGATCAAGTTGAAGGATCCACTGGAACGCAGTAAGTTAATTACTTCCTGAAACTGAAAGCTACTGAAGGGCGGCGAGCCGAGGAAGACGCCACTGACGGAGCATGGGCAAAATTGAATTGCTAAGCACCGGATCTAGCAAGATGCAGCTAATGTGAAGTACTAATACCTACTTCCGATCACAAGTAAGTGACGTTTCGAAAATTGACGTGGCCTCCAAAATGTTACTTTGACTACGTATAAATTAGAGCCATACATACAATTTAGAAGCCATACATACGATTTAGAGGCCACTGAACGATGATTCTAGAAAACGCTTAAGCTTATTGAGGCAAAAGAGTTATTGCCAAAAAATTAAACAATGAATTATGGACTCATTTAAGATCAAACCTAGAACCTCTAGTTCCATAGCCAACACTTTATCTATTAGGCCACAGAGCACCTAGTGTAAGTTTATAGGACCTTAAGGGTCCTGAATAGTCGCACCACTTGTTCTTCCTAATATATAGCCCAGCGTACAATCATGTTTTGATAAATATTTATAAAACCTAAGAGAAGGTTAATATATTAAAAAAACTTTTTAAATAAATCTAAACATAGTATCGTCTTAATGTTTTCGTCTAAAACATTTAGGAAAAATTGTACTGATATCGAAGTTTTTGAAATTTGGCTGCACGCATCCTTATCAATTTCGTCAATGGAGATTACTCCGGTGCGTGTTCGGCCACTCTTTACGATCGCACGTGCGTACAGATGGATTTTTCTACTGTTGAGCATTTCTTATGCTCTTG
>KE372697.1:322275-370171 GCA_000418225.1 Zizania latifolia | reverse complement strand
AGCTCCTCCTCCCGTTCCCGCCGCCGCCACCGCCACTATTACTACCTGCTCCACCACCACCTCCTCCACCTCCTCCTCCGGCGCTGGCCTCGTTCTTGGCCTCCCCACCCCCCTCCATGGCCGATCGAGTCAGCACTCAGCAGGTACTAGCACTGGTTTGGAAGTTGCTTAACCTCCCAATCCAGCCTGTCCGTATGCAGTTTTTGGTTTACAACCAGCAAGTAGAAGGAAGCAGCAGTATGCGGTAGTGTCTCGTATCACGCCATGGCAGCGAGCGAGCGAGCGAGCGAGCGAGCGAGAGGCTCTTGTGTCGTTTGTGGGTCTCAGGGTTTGGGGTTTCTTGGCTGGTTGGAAGGTAGGGGGGCAAAAAGAAGGGAAGGGGAAGAGCAGCTGGTGGGAGTGGAGTGAAGTGGAGTGGGAGGGAGATGGGGCTGGTATTAATGCGGTGGCAGGCGGCAGCATAAACAGAGCGAGCGAGAGAGAGAGAGAAGGGGGAAGCATCTGCTGTGTGCAATGCAAACGCAGCGCAACGCAGCTATGCGTGTGGTGTTTGCGAGCTAGCGTGCAAACGCAGCGCCATCCTGCTGCTGCTTTAAAAGTTTCCTCCATTCTGCTGCTGCCGCCTGCGCTGCTACCCCCGTCTTCCGAAATTCTCAATGCGGCAAGGGGGATAATTTATAGCTGCAGTAAAAAGAGGCTACCTCTGCGGCTCTCCTCTACTACGACCACGGCTGCCCCTTCTCCCGCGGCGCGGTCACAGCGACGGGACAGGTAGGTTTTATTTTATAAAATCTTCGTCATAAAAAGGCTTCTTAAATTAAAAATGTTTTATTTTGATATCTCTTTCCTACCACTTATGATTCACATCACCGTAATATTTTCTTATTAACGAGGAGTTTTTTTTACTTTTACAATCATCCATAATTTATCTATTTTTTTTATTTCTCAAAACATGCCTTTAGATGCCTCAAAGAAAAAATATAAAAAAAATTGATGTTAGACATTTGATTTATTAATAGAGAAAAGAGAGAAAGAGAGAGTGTGCATTGGAACTCCCAAAGCACGTGGAAAACGTGGAAATAGGAAAACGTAAGAACATAATAGAAATATACGGGAAAACAGATGATTTAAAAACATAGGAAAAATTAGAGATATATTGTTTGAAACACGTGAATTAACTAAGCATAGAATTTTTTTCTAAACAATCATATTAAAATAAAATAAACCTACTTATGTTATTTTCATTTGAAGTTTTGAGCATTGATTTGCTTTGGACTTAACAAACGAAAGGAAAAAAAGGTTGGAGTGAATATTTAAATTTCTGTACTTTTCATATGAAATATAAGGAAAAGGAAAATTTACTTTATTTTTTCAATACACTAATCCTCAATTCTAAATGAGTGATGAATAGTATCAATTTCTATAGGAATTTAAATTCTACATTTTTCCTCTAAAAATGAAGGAACCTAAACATGAGGTTAGACCTCATACTACAGTTCCTCTAAAATGTAAATAAAATTTTTCTTTCCTACGAAATTCCTTTGAACCAATCCTACAATTCAAATAGCTCACAAAAGAAATTTCACTCTGATTTAATTCCTCCATTTTTTTCTCAAAAACCCTCTAAATGAGCCCTCGCTCTAAAGGAATCCATAACATACAACTTCAATGCAAACAGTGCGGTGCATTTGGATGTCTTGTACACCCTCCAATTTGCAATCAACAGCTCCGACCGTCAAAGGATGTAGCACAGATTCGTTTATCCTAATCAACTACTGTTGCTAAAATAACTCGATATTAATTGTTCCGTGCATTGAAATGCTGTTTCAGTCACATATCACTATAGCAGGAGCGATCTCTGCGTTACTACAGAGGATCCGGCTCCGGATCCATCGGCAGTTGGCACTCGATGAATAGGAGAGATAGTACAAAGTAAAAGAATGTGTTGTCATTCATACATAATTTGTTTTGACAGAGAAATCACATACTCGTACCAATCAAACTTAGTGGCTATACCAAAATACTTTATCTTATCTCAGAGTTTAAAATTTATTTTAAATATAGAAAACTATTACTTATAAATAAGCTTATTAATTCTATTTCGATAGGAATTCTGATTTGTGGTTATTAGAATAAACTGTTTTTATGGATATATTTATAATTATTTACACATCTAACAAATGGTACGACACTGAATAAACTATTTTTTTTATGAAGGGGGAGACGCCCCACCACATTTTCAATAAGAAGAAAGGTGTCACGTTCAGATTCAAGCCCACGTGGATTAGGGCACTCCAACCATCGAGCTACAGCTCAGTTCGCAATATTAAATAAACTATAGGAAATGTGAGCAGGATAATAGTTAATTTTTAAGGACACAACAGGCGGCCAGGAAAGCATATTGGCATGTTGTCACATACTAGAACTGTTCTTCATTGACACGGAGTTGGAATTAGCACCGGAGCAACGCTGGAAGTTGTTCTGAACAAGAAACTCGATATGCCAAACTATGCTTCAAGGACTGGATAATTGGATGCACTAGACTTCGTTTCCGATAAACATATGCCCTATTTACTAGTTGAAATAAACATATGCTTTACTTACTTTCTGAGATAAACACGTGATTTATTTACTTTTTGAGACGGAACACATGCCTGATGGGCCGTGCCTGGGCCGGCCTGGACCAGCATACTTCTCTCGAGAAATCCTCGCAATGGAGATGAGCACAAAGCATGCACATAGGAATCTTTTTACTACCCCTAGTTTGCCACAGCCCACAGGTCGTCAGAATTGACTTTCTTTGTTTAATGAGTGCGCTGAGATTACTGTAATACATGGGGCAGCTCTCCCGAGCAAGAGTTCTCCTAGAGGTTGTAAAAAATATGTGTAGTTTGCATCTACTTACTACCTTGTAAAAAAAATATGTGTGGTACGTCTACAGTAAGAGTAAAAGGCCATGAACAGAGCAGTGGTGAAACTAGTGAAACTAAAATAAAACAAAGAGATATATGAAATTGGAATATTAGATTAATATATGCTAAATTCCCGGTGAGCTGATTGAGCTGTGAGATATATTATATTGAGCTAAGTAAGATATATGCTTGATTAAAATATAAGAGAAATAGCTGTATTTTTTTATTGGATGTATTTGCATCTGTAGTGCTCAATAGGCTTCGCCCCATAACAAAGACAACTCCAGTCTGCAAGCATATCTGGACAAAAGATGTACGCTAGATGTACTTGTCCTCGTGTCCTCACTTGTCAACGTACCACATATGTTGTCCAACTTGTTGAGCACACGTGCACACATTCCTTACTGTTCATGGCATGTGCAATGCTTGGGGGGAAAGCCTGGGCACATTTCGTCGCGTCGATAGCGAGCCCTCGAATCAGAAACAGGTGTTAGGCTTGCGTTTGTGTGAAAAGCGGTCAGATCCTTGCTACCAACAAGCTTACAAGCTTGGCTGAGTACTATACTTAGGACATGTTTAGAGTTTTATATTCTAAAAAGCTGTTGACGAGTATTTAGTTTGTAGGAAGGGAGTTAATGAGTATTTAGTTTGTAAGAATCTAAAAATCTAGTATTTTATAGTTTCTAGATTCTAATTTATTTTGAGATTTTGTAGTAACATAGTTTAGATCAAAAATCTAACTTTTTAAAGAGAGATTCAGATTCTTAGAATAACTAAAGCGGCTAAAATCCCCCCAACTAAGCTCTTAGCTTTAGTCCGGATGAAACAAATTTGAATAAGCCAATAAATGATTTTGCTTTATTAATTCGTGCAGAAAAACTCATGTTAGAGCAGTCCCAATCTAACTACTACCGGATACCCACTCCGTCCTAAAATACAACCATTTATACCATTTAAATTTTGCCTCAAATATTACAACTTCTATAATTTTTCCTCTTAAATCTTCATATTTTATCCCTATCTGGAGTACTAGTTGAATATAGTACTAATTGCTTGAGTAATAGTTAATAAGTAGTTCGGGCTTTTTTTCTTGTATCTTAATAAACACGTCAAAGTCTATAAATGACTGTAATTTGAAACGGAGAGAATAGTTTTTATACGTGACATGTCATCAGCATGTCATCTAGACATTATGTTATATGGATGATTTCTTTAAAAATAAATTCTCATCTAATCTCTTTTCTCTCTCTTTTTCTCCACCAATCCTCTTTTTTTTTCTTGGTTCTCGCATAGATTTATTTTCTTACAGTAGAGCTACTACTCATTTGCATGCTCAATAAAATGTCTCTCGAGTCGTGACCTCAAATCCTTTCAGACAGGTTACGTGTGCGCGTGTAAGTGCAATGCCAGCACGTGAATCCACTGCTGTTCTAGCAGCGAAAAATACTGATGATAGAATTTAAGCTAGGGCTAACCAAACATAATACTGTATCAGACATTCTGAACGTCTACAAAAGAACGAGCAATTTCAGCTAGGTCCCGCAGGAACATTGTCGTGTCAATCTCAAGTAGAGCAATTACAGGAATAATATAATGGGTTTCATTTAAGTTTTAAAAAAACGAGTTTGTACAAAGTCATTAAGTTTTCAATAGAATCTGAAATGAAGATAACAACTCTACAGTGTCAATCAATGTACATAGGAGTATGTACCTCTTGATGATAAATCACTTGTGAACTATAATTATGCTTATGCAACAAATATAATCTGTTACTGTACACGGCATCCTTGTTCTGCATCGCCCAGCAATCTAAGACTTCTAGAAATTCTCTGCAGAGGCAAGAACATACTTAAAACATGATCTCTCAGATACAAAAGATGAGTTTGTGTTTCGAGCTTACCTCCCGAGTATCACGAAGGCGTAATAGATCTAACCTGTCTGATGGCCTCAGATTTATTAAGTTGACAAGCTGCCAAAAAAACAGAGTATATTGAATCAACAGTGTGATAGTGTGATACACATTTTAATCTAAGCAATTGCGTGAATGAGGCTTACCCAAAAGCTAAATTTTTCAGGATCATGTGGTCCAGGCATGCCCTCAAGATCTAAATGTCTTGCTCGCCTTGCTGCATTCAGAAAAACACATTAAGATACAATCCAAAGGGTATCTAGTCAGCTCCAAATAACACAGCATCCCCCTCAGTCATTTAATAAAGACCAGATACTGAGAGAGAATGAAATTTTCAAACAATGTACTGTATAATGTGAGTTCTCTCTTACTCCACAGTTAATATAGAGCAGGCCAATATGTACTTGTCAGAAAAATGAAACCCATGTACACAAAACTACCGCTATCCATATTATTGTTCTCTACGGTATATTTGTAAGGCATCAATTTAAATATTTGGTAGAAGATAGAATCATATAAATTATTAAATCCTATATGATAGATAAGTTATTTCCTATAGTTTAGAGATATCTTAACCGACTCGGTCATTGTAAACTTTGTCTTCCACATATATAAGGTGAAGCCAGGACACCTCCAAAGGCATCTCAAATTCAATAGGGCATTGACATCTGCATTGAATCTGAGTATCTGACATTGATACAACAAACGATCTAGACTTGTAATCTCATACACCAGTCAGCTCGACACCTCATCTTGTCTTGTTGGCTAGATCAATATAGACACAAGAACAGGACATAGGGTATTACTCATTAGGAGGGGCTTGAACCTGCATAAACTTTGTGTGTCATCTCGATCAAGGTACGCAAGCAACCATATTCTCTCTACTCGTCATATATTCCATCAACAGTACTACACTAAAATTACACATACTGACAGTGGTGGAACTAATGGCATTTTGCATTGTTATTAGTTTTCCAAAGTCTAGGCAAGTGTGGCAAAGTTAGGAAATGGAAAGTTTTAAGAAAATAGACCCTCTAGATATTTGTTTTCATATATTAGGCCCCAAAACTACATACTGGATCTTATGGTTACTCTAGGATGCCTGAAATGTACACTTTCCGACTCTTAAACTGTTTATTGTTCACTCAGACTCCACAGAATTACTTTAATTTTATTGAGCAGGACATTCATCAATGTGTTGAAAATATCCATACCAGGCCTTGTGATTTCTCTAGCACGTCTTATATAAGTCCTGGCTAATTCTGAAGCTTCATTAGCCGTTTCCATTAGCTGCAAAGGTTTAAATCAATATCACTCAGAACAATTTTGATTGAGCCATTGTGCTAAAAGATGTTTTTCTTTTCCATATACAAATATTAGTAGCTAGTAGGCTATATGTACAAAAACTTGAATCACAAGTGAGGACAGAACATACAAAGCATAAATCAGATTTTAACCGCATCACAACATCAGCAATGGAATAATAACCAAATGTGAAACAGATGTACAAGAATCAAGAATTTGAATGCAAACATCGCCTATGTGACTTTTTTTTGGAAAAATCAATAGTATGCCCTTTTTAAAACAGTCGTGAAAATAATTCACGAAATGAATCTCTAGTATCTAAAAAAGTTCGTGTATTTGGAAACATGTTTTATTAGAACAAGAGAATGGTAGTCCTGTTGAAACATGTACTCCTTTTGAGATGAAGTCTCCCATTTGTTACAAGTAATATTGCTCAATTCTGTTGCAGATCAAGTTAGAAACTAGTACCCAATGTGTCACAGCATGTGGCCCTTTCAGCCTCATATTGTATACCATCTTTCCAATTTGTATATCTTTGTGATGGTAAGAGCAATTTTTTCTTAATTATATGTACTGTAAATTTTACTTGGATAACATCATGTGGTGCTTACACTGTTGAGATTTTTTCTTCATCACATTTTTGTCATAGATTATGCTACTTATATGATTCGCAGCACTACTGGTAACTGAAAGAATAATAGCTTGAAATGGTAATAAGATTTTACATCTTTTCTCTCCTGTGATCCTTCTGGTAAAGGAATATCTTGGAGCCACTCAATTTCAGCAACTCGATACCTGAGATGAGAAACAACAAAAGTAAGGAGAATATACAAAAGGATTGATCCAACATCTTTCCAAATCAATTCCCTAGTGGAGCTCTAATATACAGCATGGCATACTCACCCATCTTGGTCCCAGGATCGCAATATACGAAACCGCCGTGAACCTTCCACCTATGACCAAAAGCATTAATTTTCCATCTGATAATATATTAAAAAATTCAATTGTTTGTTCTATGGCATTATCCATGGAAATGAAAAACTTTATTCTTTTTGGTGAGGGAAACGGTTTTCATTATTCATCAAATTGGTTCATGCTAATGGTTGAAGTTCATTTTACAAATACAGATTAGAAATTATTATCTCTAAAATATTCATCCAGTAAAAAATATTTCACTGACTTTGCATTTAGAGAGGTGATTGCATGTAATATATTTTTAGAGAGATGAAACTTGGGGTTTTAAGGTAATCTAGTATGTGCAGTCGCACACACAAAATAAACCAAATCAACCTAGAACAAGAGCATAAGCACAAATATAAAATCTTGCAACAAGAAAATAGTTACCTCAAGATAAAAACGGCCATCTGGAAGTGGCTCACACCTACACATTTGTGGATACGAGACTGAGTATGATTATAAGTTCAGGAAAGAAACAAATAAAAACTAAACTTACTCTAGAATTTCCACCTCGCATCCACAGTCCGCTACAGTACCTGTAGCGGAATCAATAGCAACCTGCAATATTCAAGGCAAAAACAAAAAAAAAACTCTATGAATAGGCCCTTCAAAACAAAGATATTATTTGAGATTAGTTTCTGACCATTCCCATGCGACGATTCCCTTCCATTATCCTCCTTACCTGTTTCAAATTGCAAAACTCAAAGTTGAAAACTTATTGCACAGGCACATTGTACCAATGTTTCCAAGGTATGACAAATAGGCAAAAAATAGATAGCATGAAAAATATGAAGATAAGAATTGGACCCCCAAGAATTTTGTACAACAAGCTTTCTCGGAAAAAATATGAACCTTGCTTAGTTATACCTCCAACTCTCCAAGTTAGATATCAACGTGTAAAATGAACTGGACTTCTTTTGGCAAAATTTAAAGCAGCATTGTTCTCAACAAACACATCTGACAGAAAGATAACTAAACTTATGACAATTTTACCATCAGCCTGTAGCGAGGTTCAAATATGTTCAGTGCCATCTTTTGACTAGGCAGTACAACATCCATAACAAAGAGAGGCATCAAATTGACGCCTGCATATGTCATTGTCTCATGTTCTGACTTCCTCTCAGCATATTCTTCAGGAAAATTTTTCTGAATTATGTTGCTCAAAGTTACACTGAAGCATTTAACCATACTATCATCAGAGATGTCAACAGAGAATATTGAAGCAAGAAACCAAATTTGAGAGAACTTAGATTACCTTATAGGATATGTTTTTGGACCAATAAAAAGAACTGTCCGACAGATGGGGCATTTATTGCCTACGGGAAATAGCACATATTGTGAAGTTCTGAACTAAAAAAGGATAATCAGGTATGTGAATATTAGCTAAGCTCACCGTGATCCATTGACTGATATAAACAAGGGCGACAAAATGAGTGCCCGCATGGAGTGGTGACTGGTTCAAACAATAGCTTGAAACATAATGTGCACTCAAAATCATCAGACCTATCTAACCTTGGGCGTCTTGCTCCAGCTGTCATATTTGTATTTATGTCCAGATCACTGAGACAGCTTTGCAGGATATGGCTATACATGCAGTAAATAGATGTTATGTGCTAGAGGTATTTTACATTTACAGATATTTGCAAAATATATGGTGAAATATGAATAGTTGTATGCATCAGCAATTGTACCTGAGGGGATCAACTTGAAGCCCAGCAAGAAGGGCCTCACGTGCCTCATGATATTGCTCCAACTGTGTGACAAGGTGTTAGTTGCTATTTAGATTACATTAACTGATAAACATGTATGTAAGGAAAAAAGGTTTCCATAATGAGTACACAATATGCATACCAGTTGCCAATGGATGATAGCAAGATAGGTTATGAAGAGATTCTACGAAATTTGTATAAATCTAATCTATCAGAAGAGATTCTATCATTCTATGGTGTCTTGTCCATAACAAAGGGATAAAGCAACATGAAGTAGAAATGCTAATTGCTGAGAAGAGCACCTGAACTCACTTTTTTTAACAAAACTAGAAATTAAACATTTGAAGTTTGAAACTATGCATATCCCCTCTCCCCCACATCTCCCACTTTCTAGCTCCTCTCTTAGTCTTCTCTGTTTCAGTCTGTGATCTATCATCATTCTCTCAGTAAAAATCCTTCTCCTTTCCAAATACATAACAACTTGGTATCACAGTGACCCTTCATGGCCTCTACCGCTGACCTATCTGACATAAACACTGTGATGAACAAGATGATGGATGATATAGTGCAAATGCGGCAAGAGCAAGTGACCACCAATGCTTGTCTTGATCCAGTGAGCTCATTGCTGCAGTCTACAAATGATAGGGGCAAGACCTTAGCAGTTGGACAGGTCACAGGAGACTCTCACAATGCAGCTGAAAAGGTTGGAGGCACTGCCACCAATACCCATACTCATGCAAGGCTAGGTAGAGCAACCAGAGTCGCTGGGCTCATGCTCAGACACAAAGTGATGGACTGATGGTGGTGCGCTTCACAGTTTTGGAGGAAGCTGATGTGGCCATCAAGCTGGCAGCACGAGTGGCATGCATTAAGGGTTGGAAAAGAAACCAGTCCCCAGCATATGTGGGGTTTCATCCGTGGGCTACTGCCCAAACCAAAGCATCTACCCTCCTTGCCAACATCTGCTGGAGAGATTGCATTCTGGTTCGATCCATGCTGCTACTGCTGGCTTTCAACCACCAGCACAAAGTTGCAACCAAGGACAGTTGCTGAGACCACTAGGGTACTGCGGTACTACAAGCTTCTGTATCCACCTATGGTGGGAAGGAGGATCCCTTGGGCTGGCTTAATGTTCTCCTACATCACTCTGAGGCTCTGAGAAATTCTTCAGAGGCAAGGATACCCTAGAAGAGAAGGTTTTGGTTGGCTTCATACCACCTCAAGGATGTTGCCCATAAGTAGTATTCCAGCCAGAGAAACACGAATGGGGTGGGCCTCCAATACTAAGAGAACAGTTGGAGCTGGCAAGCTACAGCAGGAAAACGGTAGAGAAGTAACAAGAGAAATGTATTGGCACTGCTCTGTCTCATGGATGACTACACTCACAAACAAATGCAGCTGACAAAAGCAAATAGTGAACCCACAGAAAATACAGGTCACCATGAGCTTGCCCTGGGAGTATGAGCCTATGAGGAGGTACAAGATGCTGCACAATGCTACCTGAAGCACTGCTTGATGATGAGCTGTCTTCTGAGGAAAGCAGAAATACAATGGCCATGGGTCATGCATAGCACATAAGAAAAGGCAATAATAAGCAGCCAGCAATCAAGCATCATTTGGATATGATTCCTTGGATTTCTCCTTCTTAGCTGCATTAATTGGGTGATTTGGTTTCAACTCTAGCCTACCCCAACTTGCTTGGGGTTGAAAGGCTTTGAAGAAGAAGAAGAAGAAGAAGAAGAAGAAGAAGCTGCATTAATTGGTCTTAAGCCAATCAGCTAGGATAAGATTATATTGTATTTTATCTATTCATTGAACTTGTTAGAGCCTACCTCTTGAAATCAACTACATAAAGAGTAAACCAGAATATCCCTACTCCCTCACATTTTCCTTAGTCTATTCCTCGCTCCCCTTCCCTCTCATTCTGTGTATTATTGTTATTCCCATCTTTTTTTTTCTTCAACATCTACACATCCAAGCACATAACAGTTCTCAAATTTTAAATTAGTGTTAGCAGTGTGAGGCTAACTGGCGAAAGTGTTATACAAAGCAAAGATGCCACAGATTGCAATGCTTAATCCTAGCCAGTTAAATTTTGTTAATTCAATTGAATTGTACTATTCAGGATTAAACATTAAAATCTTTGGCCCTATAAAATGATGTTGAAGCAAGGATCTATCTAAAATCTTGGCTCTACAGCATGATATTGGCAAGGATATATATAAATCCCAAATGATGCAAGTGAAGGTAAGAAAGTTTTACCAGAATAAGCGCATATGCCTTGAGAAGATATGGTCTTGGAGAATTACTGTCAATAGCTAATACCTTCTCTGCATCTTTCAACGCTAACTGCAGCGAATAACTAATTATAACAATATTTTACCTAAAACAAAAGTGTTAATGAAACTGTATTCGCACATTCCACATCAAATGCTAAATATTTATGCAACTTATACCTCAGCGTGTGTTGTAGGATCAAGGCCATTCAATGGTTGGTACTCTGAGTCAGCTGCTGATCTCTCCCTCAACATTTGACTTATCCTGCCATAGAGTAGACACAGAATGTACATGAATACAGATCAAACATATCCATATAGAATTGAGCAACAGAATTAACAATCATGTAGCTTGTTCATCACATTGCAAATAAATGGTATCAATAGGGTGTTAAAGATCAGCTCAAGGAACTTACATACAGAAAGCAGAACTTCGGTTGCAAAGGATAACTGGATCACCTGATCTCAAATTTTGTGCTTTAGAGTAAAAGGAAATTGCCTGAAACAGAACCATATCAAGTTTCACAAACAATGAAATCAACAAATTAAAAGGAGTCAAACTTGTACAGGTAAGATCTCAATATAAAGAAAAGTAACAGCACATATTGACAATAACGAGTGAACTGCATATCTGAGGAATAGGAGAAATAGATGTTATCACTGCATAAAGGTTGAAGGGAAATGAAACAATAGAAAAGTGCTGGGAAATAATTCGTTAGACAAATAAGGTGATAAGATGGACCTGGAAAACAATATCGTAACTCAACAAAATGGGAAACTTACCTTTCAAAAGGTATTCAATTAGGAAAAATCCAACACCACTCTGTTGAACTACTAAACACACAACTTTATACACCGTATGACTGACCGTTGTCAGCGTGACAATAAAAATAATATAAACCTTACGCCTTACCGCTTAAAATGTAAAAAGGTAGTTGGGTGTCTAGCCTCGCCTTACCGCCTTAGTAACCATGGGCAGGACGGTGAATGAAAATGGCTCACCAATTGATACTTCATATATTATGAAGCTATTGCCTATTGGCTGTTCTGAAATTGTATTTAGAAAAAAAATCGTGGTCGCTGGCACGGTGGCACCACCAAGTACTAGGATTATTTTGTATTCATTTCATCCATTCCCGTCGACAAAGGAACCAATACAGCAGCATGAATAGTATGGGTGCATCAACATAAGACGCTAGCCCACCTAGCTAGCACCGTGGCAAATGCACAGCCCCAACCCAGTTCCCATCTTGTACGGTTGTACCCATTGCTGAAGCTTCTCCCGTCAGACGACCATACTCCTCAGGTTCACGAACCATGAAGGGGACACGCAATTCTCCAGTCCGACTAGTGGACTACACTCTCAGCACGAAAATTTGCGGACGAGGGGGAGGGGGAGCTGAGTTGACAGATTACCTCGTCGAAGCGGCCGTCACGGAAGGAGCGGGCGCCGCGCTGCGCGAGGTCGAACACCTCGCGGTACTTGTCCGGGGCCATCCCCATCTCCTCCGTCCTCTCGACCTGCGCAGCCACCACCAAAACAAGCAGGAAACAAAAACCAACTCAGCAAGCGCGCCCGCGCGCCGCACAAGTAAGAAAAAGGGTCGAACTGGACGCACCAACGGGAAGTCGTCGGCGACGAGCACCGCGGAGAAGGAGGCGCCCGTCGTCGCCATTGGGGGGAACGCGGAGGACGGGGGAGTAGCCTAGTAGGGTTCGGGGTACGGAGGCGGAGGGAATAGGGGCGAGGGGAGCAGGGGTTCGTGGAATTTGGAGGAGGGGGAGGGGCAGAGGGGAAGGTGGTGGTGGGGGAGCGCGCGGCGTTCGTGCGCCGGTGCCCAGAAGTTTTTGCGCGGCTGCGGCCGCGACGACGTGTCGCCGTACGGACTCGACCACCCCACCCGATTCCTCAACAACGACAGACCACGTCGACGGCGATTAGACGAGCGCAAATCCGCCGGGCGTTTTCATCCGGGCCCATATTTTTCATGCGATGATGCTAATCTAGGTGACTACTATGGTACTGAAATTTACAAATCGGTAAAAAAAATTGATATCATATCATTCAATATTAGTTTTGATAAATACTCATTCCGTCCCATAATATTATAAATTAGAACCGAATTTAACATTTCATAATGCAATGATGATATTTTTATCCCTCTTTTCTTCTATGTCTACGGTTGTTGCCGGTTGCAGCCTGTCGATGCCCACTAGCCGTATGTCGCCGCCCAACCGATACCGCTTGACTCATGCCTAGAATCACCAATTGACTTGACACCGCTTGCTACCCACCGACATTGCCCTCCACCTGTCGACAACGCTCGATGCCGCCCGTCAATATCACTTGCCGCCACCACCCAAGATGCCTGATGCATGCCTAGACAAAGAAGAGAGGAAGAGTGAAAACATCATTTCACGTTGGTTTTAGAAGAAAAAATAAGAAAACACCAAAAAAGTCAAACGAGCAAATTGTAATGTATCCAACATATCGAGTGTCATTTTAATAATTGTTTATCAATTTTACGAGTAGATATAATTGTTCATTAAGTTTATGAGCACACATATATGCAGGGGTGGAATTAGGCCTAAGGCAGTTTGGGTCCTAACCCCACTTGAAAAAATACCTTATAATACCCAGTGAATTTCCAGAAAAAAAAAAGCAAATCCTAAAGGCCCAGCCCTACTCTTTTAGCCTAGCTGAGACTAGGACTGAGCCTCGTTCAGCCTGCGTGGTGCGTGCACGAAACAGCCCACTAGGCCCAATAACCAGCCTGAGTCCTCCCAGTCCTCCCTCAATCAACTCTAGCCTCAAGCTCTCAACGCGTCCCGGCTCGACTCCGGAGTTTCCACCCCTGCCGCCGCACAGAACCTCCCCCCCTGACCAGTGCTTGCGCCGCCGTCGGCCGGTGCCCATGCACGGCCCCCCGACATTGCCTACGCCACCGCCTACCATCGCCCGCACGCGGCCCTTGGCCAGCGCCCGCACCGCCCCGGCTATCTTTATTTTTAGCCTCAAGCATGTTGAGATCCTGATTCCACCACTACATATATGTTTAGTGATATATATGTTTAGTGATAAGTACAGAGTCTAGCTGAAGACCAGATGGAATCAGCATCGACAATTTAGATGGATCGAACAAGCTAGTGTTCTTGTATTCATGAAGAACATGTACGTCGCGTAAAAAATTAGAAAAACATATATTCTGTGTAAATAGACTTACTGCTGAATTTTAATTCGTAACTTCGTGTTTTGGCTGTTCATTTCAATTCATATATACAAGGACCAATCCATCTGTACTACATTTAATTTAATTTCATTCGACCTAGTCGTCGCCATTAACGGCGACAAGCGGCAGCTCGACCTCGTGAGCCCACTCGATGCACCTCGTCTCGAAGTGCCGGCTCCTCACCTCGTTGGGCAGGTAGCTCACCCAGGCCTTGAGCCCCAAGCGCCACGACACCGTCCTCCCCTCGGCTTCCCTCCCCACTCTCCATGTCACCTCCTCTGGCAGCTCGTCGCCGGCCACCACCAGCCCACGCATCTTGCTGAACGCCCTGCCCGGCCCGCCGTATCGCCGCCGCATGCCGTTGCGCGGGTCTGCCGCCGCTCCCGCGCCGCCTCCATTGCCGGCGCGCCATGCGGAGATCTCAGTGCCGGTGACCGGGTCGCACAGCACGCCCTCGAACACGCCAGCGCTGCCTTCCGCCTCCTGCTCCCACCGCCAGCTCCGGTTGCGTGTCCGCGCCGACGAGAGCATCTTTGCCTTGACCCTCGCGGGGACGCCGCCGGTGCCGTTGGCTAGTTTGGTGGCGCCGGCGAAGGCACCCTTGACGGTGCGCGTCATCTCGACGTCCCGCTCCGGGTTCCCCGTCGACCGGCCAAGGCTCGGGCCGGTGGCGTATGACGAGCCGAACCGAGGGCCGACCCAGAGGCGGAGACGAGATGGGAAATGGCGTTCGCCGTTCATGGGGTCGTCGACGTCTTCGCCATCGACGTTCGCGTCGTCCTTCCGAAACCCGAGCCGCGCGACGCGTACCCGGATGTTGTCGACGCGCAAGCCGACGCTCATGAACCGCGGGTCGCGCACACGCACGGCGTACTCCAGCTGCGCCACAACCTCAAGCTGCTGGTGCACCAGGCCGTACCGCAGCGCCGGCTCCTCCGGCACCTCATGCGGCAAGGCCGTGATGGGCGTCGATGCGGCGCCGGTGACACGGGCCATGGCGAGCACCGGCGCGTAGCCTTTCAGAACCCATAAGCCGTGGACCTCAGTGGCGTACGACGGGCACGCCACGGGGAGCGCGCGCCGCGGTATTGCCGGCTGCGACGCCCGCCTGGCCGCCGACTCCTCCTGCATCTCCCGCAGCAAGCACCACTTGGCTAGCATGTAGCCAAGCGACCGCATAAACCGCTCCTCGACGTCTGGGCCGACGGAGCGCAGGAACACGCCTAGAGCCGGCCGGCAGTCGCCGAGGGCGCACTCGATGTCGGCGCCAAGAGCTTGGAAGAAGAGAAACCCGGTGTCCGCGGGTGCCTCCCCAGCGCATAGCCAGAAGAGGCGCAGCAGCAGAGCCAGTGAGAAGAAGGCGGTGCTGGCAGAGGGCGCGGACCCATCGGTGTCCGCCATCTCGACGACCCCGGCGACAACCTCCTCGACCAACCCAGTCTCGGGCGCGTCACCAAGGATTGTGCTCAAACAGGGGACGAACGGCGAGAGCGCGATCACCTCGTCGAGGAGCCGCGCCAGCAGCTGCCGCCGCAAGACGACATTCGAGGTGGCCGCAAACCGTCCGGACGTCCACAGCGGGCGCGCCGCACCATTGGCGCCGTTCAAGGCGAGGGAGAAAGTAACGAGCGCCGTCTCTCCCATTTCGCCGCCGTCTCCATCGGCCGCGGCACCGGCGCACTCAGCCTGCAGGACAATGGACGTGGCGCCGTCAGGGGAGGCGGCGAGTGTGACGTCGACTGACTGCGGCAGCGCCTCGCCGCCGGGAGGCGGAGGAGGGAGGCCGGCCAGCCACGGCCACACGTTGTCCATGGGGTTGTGTCTAGGAGGATCGATCGATCGAGCACGTACATATGGCTTGTAGGTTACGTGGTGGGTGCAGTTTGTGGCGCGGAATGGAGGTTTGGATTGTGGAGACGTGTGCGCCACAGAGAAGCTAGTGGATATGATGTGGGCCTCGTTTCAGGAAATGGTCTCGCCTTTCTTGAATGGAAGAAGCCTGCAAGCTCGGAAGGGAATAGGACTAGTGAACTTTGTTTATGAACACATTCAGGGATCGATTCGTAAAAGGAAAACGTGTCTTCTAATTTTATGGACCGTTTAATCTAAATGATTCAACGGCTCAGATTTAATATCGGTGATCTATTATCTCTAATATATGTGGACTACATATATACAATAATTAATTAATTTCTTTGCATGCCAGCAAATTAATTGTTGCATGCACTAAAAAAAAGAAATAATCAACAAACTTTCCGTGCGGGCGATATACATACAGATTACTTTCTATAATCAAGCCGATTAGCCCATTTTTTAATTAATTATTTTAAACAAACTTAATCAATGGTCCAGATTAGTTTTAACTATTACCTCTATAGGGGGTAATGTGGTTCCGTAAATGGACTCTCGTATAACTTGGAACTGCTAATCTTACCTATGGCTGTGGTAAAGCTCGAAATTAAACCATTGACGCTTGAACCAATATTTACATAAAAAATACATATTTGTAAGCCAAGACAGATGTTCAGTTAAACACTGAACCTTTATTCAATTAAACACCGCTACAACAATGAAGTTCTTGTCGAGGTGATGGCTCCGAGGTACTTCTCGAGAGCTTTTAAGGTGATTAGATGGAACAAGAGGTTAGAAGACAGGATATTAAAGACGACCTAGAAGAGGTCGGACCGGCATGCAGCAGCGGAGCAGTCAGCAGTATAGCGGGGTCTCGAGTCCAGCACTCGGGGGACACCCCGACCGCAGGCACTCGGGAGACCAGATCAACAGTCGGTCCGCACCATCAATGACAATAACCTCCAAGACGTAACCGCCGATCTTGAAGATAAATTAAGATAGCGAATAATGATGTGATAATTAGCCCACGATCCTTGGTGATTTAACTATTATAAAGGGACTTAATGAGGCGATTAAAGCCTAAACGGTAACCCCTCGATCCCTGCGATATATAAAGAGGTCGGGGGTATTCCTTACAGGCTACGCATTCAGACTCCCCGGTATTCATACATACGTAGACACGTACTTACGTTCCTACGCATATTCTAATATATAGGACTAGAGTTATTATCCTCCGGGAGACCCGAACATGTCTAAACTCTTTTTGTCTCTTGTTCTTTAAGGTAACCATCGAATTCCAAACACAGACATCCCCATATACCTAATCAAATTACTTCTATGGGTAGCCCCATCGAGGATTATCGTACTTACGCATCGATAGTTTCTGTAGTGGTTCTGCAATCAATCAATGTCGATAATTATATATGTTTTCTTGGCACTTCCATCCATGTTGTTGCCACTGCCTGACAGATTTCAACCAGCCTCGACCCTCAAGACGCATTGTCCTCTGAAAAAAACAGTCGGAGAACGACCAGCCTGCAGCAAGAGCACTCCGCTAGCTGACATAACACGGTTACCGTCGGGGAAACAAAGGCGACAGGTGAGCTCCATGAGCGACTGTCTGGTGCCGTCGTCGAGACCCAACGTCTCCATTGATGCCAATGCCACCACCTAGTGATACTACTTCAAAATGAAGTCCAGCTCTGATCATGCCATTATATTGGAGCAAACATGATGCATTTGCAAATTGCAAGTCCTATCACAACCATCAGAAGAGGAAAGTGAGCATACAAACTTCTTGAACCAGGTAGCTTCTCAACCCCTTTTTATCAGCTAATGGTGAAGACTGATCAGTCAAGATCAGTTGATCATTCCGAGAGCACATCAGGATATACAGAACAGTATGCAAAGGCATCTCAATGCTCTATAATCCGAATGGACATCCTGCTCGAGATGCATGATAGGGATTATATCGTGGCTCCTTACAACTCTGAGGGCTTGTTTGAGTGGCCTCAATCCTAACCTATTTCACAGGGATAGATCAGGATTTTAAAATCATGATCCATCCTTATGAAATAGATCGGGATTAAGGCTTCCTAAACATACCCTAAGTAACTTAATTCGAGCACTTTCTCTACTAATCATGGTATTTAATTAATTACGAATAAATCATTAAATTATTTAAGTATTCATTTGTAGCAACCATTGGATCTGTATTATGCTGAAGTTTGGCCAATGAACCTACTTTGCTTTCTTAGGACTGACAAATGAGGGATAACTGGCGGATACCAAATAACCTTAGCATGACATCATTTATTTGACTTCTTACTTACCTCACCGCTATTTCTCTTGTCGCGAGAATCATTGCATAGAGGGAACATTTCTAAATCGGCATTTTTGTGTAGTACAAAATACAATCATTTCTTTAGTTCTTGAACAACAGACAACTTTGTGTACTTCTTCTTGCAAGCAGAGTACATAGTGCCTCTGAATCCATAACAAACTTGGTGAACTTCTTATAATTCCTCTCGTCATGACTCATCTATTTTGCATCACGTAGCATAGCATAGAAAGTATAATCTATGTCAAACATATCACCACCAAATGAATAAGTAATGCTCATTCATCATCCTATCCAATTCCTTGTCCCAACTTTTTGGCGCATCATCGACTTCACAGATATTAACTTCAATTCACCATGTGCCGTCCAACAAGTATAGTTCTTTGTTAATCCTCCCAATATTAAATGAGACCGTATCTACACTATATCAACAAATATATTCTCATATGTACACTTTACAAAAGGACAATTCATCTATTCATTCACCCAAATTGTCCTCCATTCATATAATCTTTGCTACAAACGGTTACCATGCATCCAACTTTGGTCCATCTACAATAGTATATCACAAAAAGTTCTAAAACAAATAAATTCTAGTGCAAAATACATTTTTTACAAAATAAGAATAGAACACATATGCCTTGACTGCATTGTTAGACAAAATAGAGTACTTTCTCTCCTCAAAACAGAGCAAAAAGATGCCCACACACCCACCTGCATTACAATCTACCGGGCAAATGGCTGGCATGACATGCACTTTGAATTGCGAAGAATACATATAGATCATAACATCTCTAACAGTTTTGTGAAGATGATCAATCACAAATGAATATATATATCTACGGGTCATAACTTACAACCCCTCATAGATGTGATATGATATACTTATCTGTGACGGACATAAACACCGCATGTCTTAGATGAGTATTTCACACATGTAAGAGTCATATAAACTTACAGCTGATCACAAATTAGCCTATATATATGGTAACCGGTAGTTATAACATGTCACATATATAAAGGACTCATTGATATCAGGATCATAATCATCGCTAGCTCCTCAGGTATATGAGGGCTCATCCTTGATGGGTCATCTCCTGCAGCCCCGTCACCTTATCTTAAACCTCCTTTTAACTGCCTGTTGGAGATATAGCCATGTCAGAGGACTCATATTACCCATCATGGAATAATGGACGATTTCGGCATAGGGAGTCCTGAGATAAGATCAGTAATTCAGTACTACTCACACACACACATACACTTTTGTCAGCCTTTTATCATCTCAGACTTTAGACCGATCGATCAATATACGTCCTGCATCCACGCACACTTTTTTTGAGAGCGTCAGGCAGCTAGACAGACTGATCTGGCCCAGACGTACTGGCCCGAAACAAGACATGCACAAAAGCTAGCTTGCTTGGTTGACTCGTTGCTAGCATTGCCAGGCCGGCAGGCCGGCCGGCAAGTTGATCATGGTGTCGGGAAGTGATAATGAGCTGCATGAAAGAGAGAAAACCCAAGCTCTCTTGCACACTGGACCATTACGTGCAGTGCGCTCGTGATGGCAAAAAGCTCTCGCGTCTCTCGTCTTTCCTGCAGGTTGCATCCATATGTCTGATACTACGTACGTCGTACATCTCAGTGTTATTGTTCGCTTTCCCCATGCAACCTAGCTATACCTAACTTTTCTGCGTGCGTGCGTGCTCGCACGAACGCAAGCACGCACGCACACGACGACTCATTGGCTGCTTGTGTTCCACTTGAATACTTGATCGATGTCTTCACTCTAAGCTTTCACGTGTTCACAGTCAGAAAGTCTCGTACTTTCAAGTTTCAACTCGATTACTCTCCACTTATTCCAGCTCCAAAAGCAAGCTCTACGTACATGCCGTCCAGGCCATGCATCGATCGATCGATCGATCAGTTAACAATCACAGAATCACAAGTGGACATGCAAACTTTCTTGTAACAGTACACGTACATCCCCTAGCAGCCACTAATTACATTTTGAAAAATAGCAGCTGGTGCAAACAATATTCGTACGTACGTACGTAGCCTAGCTAACCTACTTGCATAAAAACCTGAAATAAAAATTACCAACATGCATGCAACGGAATTGCCGAACCCCAAGGGGCACTAGTAAACTATAATAGCAGAAACAAAAAAATTGCTATCGAGATTATATATTGTTACGACTAGACACCAGTGCAACGGAATGTTGTGTTATAGAAGGTGGTACAACACACACATATTGGTGCATGTAGTAGGGGAATTAACTGATCAACACCATAAAACAACATCGCACACATTCAAGGGTGGAATGCTAATCGTCGGTGGAATATTGCCAAATCCTGACAATGTTTTAGGATGCAACATTTAGGTAGCGTGGCCTTAATACTATATTAGTGATGAGCGTACATATATACGGGTCATTATTAATAACCATTAGTGACGGGCTTTAAATCTTTGACTGTCTCTAATAACAATCATTAGTGATAGACATTTATTTACACACATCATTAGTTCTCAACCATTAATGATGGGCATCTATCTATGTCCATCACTAATGCCTATTATTACTTATTACTAATGATGCTGCCTGAGGTAGTGTAAAAATTTTGCACTTAGAAATAATGTGTGCATTAATGCTAAAATTTGGATTGAACTAAATGTCAAAAAGTGGCAAGTCATGATTTTTCGCGCGAAAATATGTGAATACATGCACTTGTATGACATTAGTCAAGTCTCTTCTTTGTTTCCGTGTTCCTTCTATTTAAGAAATAGAGATGACTCCAAGTTTTAAATTGACATGTCTTTATCTTATATTGGCTAAGCAATGTGAGATTACCGACAAACACATTCTTTCAAATTAATAACTGGCCTACTTATGGGGCATTAACATATTGAGTAATGTGCCAATCACTCATGCATACATCAATTTCATATTACATATATAATTCATCCATCCATGAACATTCATGTGTGTCGCTCATATGGTCGATCGGTCGTTTTCAGCAAAAATTCCAACGACGCATGATTGACGAACGGCTGTGCAGTAAGTACATAGTAGCAAGCTCATCATTGCATGCACGCAGCTGGAGAACTCAACTTGCAGTTCACTGAATCAGCCTTCGATTTTTTAAGAGAGTTCACTGAATCCGCCCTGGTAGATATATAAAACGATAGGTGCATTGCAGACAGACATGCATGGCAAAGTCAAGCCAGTCAGACGAAGAGAGTTCCTGATCGATTGAAAGAATTTTGTAGGAGTCAGATGATTGAAATCCTTTGAATTTTTTTAAAGAGGTTATTTGGAACAAAGAAATTATGGAATGACAAGATTTCTATGATTACCTTTCTACGCTTTCATTTGAAAATAAATATGAGCTCATACCTCATATTTTATTTTTATTTTAGAAGTCCAATGTACTCTCTCTTTCTCTTTTTTTCTTATTTTTCCACAAACTAAATTCCTTCAAATTTCATATGTTTTATTTCTTACTAATCATCCAAAGTCTCCACTTCCATATTCCTGTTTTTGAAACCCCATAGAATTCAATAGTGCATGGCATATTTTTTTCTAATCCTGTGTTTCAAAGGAATCCTTAGCTAATTAAGGAATATATATGGATGAAACAGGGCTCCAAATGTCACTTAGCTTGTGCGCGGCATCGGCATGCAGTGCACCGTGAGCATACCATATCGTTTCATATGACAGAATGACCGAGCTAGTGATCAGGACAGATTAAATTAGTCAAATTGTTTCATGCCTCCCCTAGTTTTGTACTTTTGTTCTATTTGCAATTTTGCGTCTGGTAATGGCCACCACCATCTGTAACTTCAACTGATGTGTCTATGAATGCTCCACATGCATGCACGCAGCTCAGCGATGGGTCTTGTGTGGGGTAATGAATACAAAAAACTGAAGGGGAAAGTTCGTCGTGACTACATTCGGGAAGCCCAAGTTAATAATTTAGTTTGATTCATATTCATTGCTTGATCATTGCGAATGACAGGAGTACATAGGGAGGAGTTATTCTCTCAAAAACTTTGAGCGTCAATATCTTGTTAGTACTCTTAAAGTGAAATCACGTATGCTGATTTAATTTGTATCAAAATTATTGGTGTGTTACTAAAATGTTATCAGCTGGTCTTGAATAGGCGATGCCGATGCCTGCTTGTCACGTACCTGGCCATACGTAAACACTAAACAGGCACACCACGGTTAATATATCATATGTATGCATGGATATGATGCACCCTGAGTCTGATGTAGCAAAATGGATAAATGGATGGCATAGTAGGCAACCAAAAGCTTGGGGACACAGACAGATGGGTTCGCACATATGAAACAGATTGAGCTAGACAATGGAGATGGATGGTACAGTATAACATTGTATATATGATGCATGCGTACTTTGTCATATGTTCATCAATACTAATAGTACTTGTCAGTAGTTTTCTTGACCACGTTTATTTCCTTGCCGACCGGTGCGTTGTTCCATGCTCTTGTACCACACGTACACGCATACACTTCTCCCAGCTAGCTAGAAAATTAGACATGTGCATTGATCGTACATAAAACCAATTTATTACCCAGCGAGTCACCGGCGTATGATGATTCATGATTCATCGACACTGGCACTAGTGAGCTGCTGCCCATTCAATGGTAAAATGATTGGTCGTCGTGCCGACACAAGAAATGATGATGAGCTAGTTCAGGGAGCAGCAGCATATGCATGCATGCATGGATGCAGGGCCTGCGTGCTATGCAGCGTGGGCGGCCTATCGGTCGACGTGTTCGTAGCCTCGGCCGGTCAGTGCATGCATGAATGGTAGTAACTTTCACGTGGGACAGTTGACGAGCATGTAGAGATGGGCAAAATGATGTGCATGCGGCAGATCATATCGATCGACCGCAGAAAAACGGCCGCCCGAACTTGTCCAATTCAGGTTTATGCATATTTATTAAATATTTATTAAGGAGATATGCAAAAGATCATAATATATTTTTTGTGATGGATAAATATGGATCTAGAAGTAGATGAGTAGTAGGAACGAAGCTAGATCCAAAACTAAGGGGGTTGAGTTCGTCGGTTTGTGGTGAGGTGGGGACGGTGCCTGGCTAGCCAAAGAGGGCGCGGGGCAGGTGCGGGCGGCCATGTGGGGCCCGGGGCACCACCTAGCCAGGGGCCGTGTTGGCGTGGGGCAGGGCGCGCGGGGGCTGGGGTGGGGCGGCGCGTCAGCGACGAGCAGGGGTAGGGGTGGCTGGGGCGAGCGAGATATACTTAGCGTCACGGCGTGCCAACAGCGGGCAGGGGCAGGGGCGGGCGGGGCGAGCGAGAGAGGTTGACCGTCACAGCGCGCCGACGGCGGGCAGGGGCGAGCGAGAGAGGCTGAGCTTCGTGGCGCACCAGCAATGGACAGGGGCGGGGGCAACCAGGGCGAGCGACAGAGGGGCTGAGCAAGAGGGGCTGAGAGAGAGAGAGGTTGAGCGCCACGACACGCCGGCGACGAGCATGGGCGGAGCGGCCAAGGAGAGCGAGAGAGAGATGTAGCTGCTGAGGAAACCACTGAGACTGCTAACTCTATTTGTTTGGACCGTTTCTCTTGCTTCACTGGGCTGCTTTATTGGAATGTTTCACTGTTCGCTGGGCTGCTAGAAACTAGAAACTCAAAACATACTAGGGTTGGGTCAGGCTGTAGGGGACGCCCCCCCTAACCCCTCGCTATTTTCCGCCATTGTTAGGTAGTGTAATGAATAATAAAGTTTAAGATACAATACGTATTTTAGAGATAAAATTAATCTTTTATTACTACTAGATTGCTACATTTAAAATAATTTTTAAATTTTAAAAATATTATATTTTAGGACAGGGAGAGTAGTAAGCTATCTAGTAGTTAGTTAGCTCCATATCAAGGATTATTCATGGTCACCATCACGAGTGCTACATAGTGGCCTTCTTCTCTAGATGTATTATATGCTCCTAGCGGTACCCTAAACTCTAAACATATGTTCTAAAATATAGTACTTTTTAGAATTAAAAATATTTTTCAAATATAGCAATATAATACTTATAAAGAGTAACTATTACATCTAAAGTACACATATTACACTTAGATTTCATTACTCATTACTCCACCCAATCACCCTAGGCCCATACTCACTCACCCTAAGGAAGCTATTATAAACTTTTTGCACGTCTCCTTGATACATGTGTATAACACTAAAAGTCGCTCATTGGATGAATGACCTATTCATTGATGATTTCGACAATTGTTCTTAAAGTATGCTGATTTCAATAGACGATAATCGATTCGTGGATAGTTTGAGAAGTTGTAGCATAAAATAGAAGAAATTAATCATTATGATTTCTTCTTCGAAATAAAAATTAACTATCAATGTGATTAGTCTATCTACCGCATCATCTTTCGTCTCGAGTGATGCATCATTGATGAATCCACGAATAAATTCCATTATATAGAATCCACGTATATTATCGTCTGGTCAAGTTCTCCCAATAAGCCGCAAGCTCTTTCGGGTGGGCATTGATACTTAGAGGCAAAGGCGCCAAAAATGCCATGCTAAATCAGCCGTAAGTCCACGTGCTAGTGTGTCCACTACTCCCGTTCGTATGAAATGAACAAATCATATTACATGCGCGACAACTCAACCAGAACCAGAAGAGTGCAATTTGCACTCAAATTGACGTGGAGGAAAAACAATGCATCATCACTTGTGTTAGTGTTACAGTGTTACTCTCTTTTTTCTCTACGTCTCAAGAACTCTGCTTTTCTCTGATATTCATCTTTTTGGCTGTCCCTGCCTAGTGCCGACCGACGAAGCAGAGGATTTGTACGTTACCACTGCTGCTGCTACACCGGCAAGTCCGCCCATGTTATCCGGCTGCCCTCGGCCACCGAGGCGGGAAGACCGGCCGGCCGCATCGCGGCGACGCCAGAAGCAGCCGGGCGCGCGGGCCGCGGGGCGACTGGCGAGCGAGTGATGACCTGTCCGGGGTCCGACGTGGCCGTCCATGCCGGGCGGTTGCCCACCTCCCGACGCGACACAGGTCCCCACCCTGCCGCCTCCGGCAGCGACACCCCTCGGCGTCACCCTCGTGCCCTCCTCCTCCGTCGTCCCCTATATATAGCCTCCTCCCCGCACACTCTGTCCATCGACACCACGACACAAGCATTGTTCCATTGCCTCCTAGCTCCTCCTGCCCGTCTGATTTGATCCCCACCTCTGCTTCTTCAACTCCACCAGCGAAGCTCAGCTCTGCTCTCTCCGATTTTCGAGCCACACGCAGCCAGTAGTCTGATTTGAATGGCGGTCATGACGGCGGACGTGCCGGCGGCGACAGCGCTTCGTGCGCCGGCAGCTGCCGTGACGGCGGCCGGAAGCGAGAAGGACATGGAGAAGTTGATGTTCATCGAGGAGATGACCTCCAACGTCGACGCCGTGCAGGAGCGCGTCCTGGCGGAGATCCTCTCCCGGAATGCCGGGACCGAGTACCTCGTCCGCTGCGGCCTCGCCGGCGCCACCGACCGTGCCACCTTCCGTGCCAGGGTGCCCGTTGTCACCTACGAGGACCTACAGCCCGACATCCAGCGCATCGCCAACGGCGACCGCTCCCCCATCCTCTCCGCCCACCCCATCTCCGAGTTCCTCACAAGGTAGATACATACACACATACATACATGACGTGACTTTCTGCTCTGCTCCGGTGCTAAAAATCTTGTCTTTTTTCTGCCCGAAGCTCCGGGACGTCGGCCGGCGAGCGCAAGCTTATGCCAACCATCAAGGAGGAGCTCGACCGCCGGCAGTTGCTCTACAGCCTCCTCATGCCGGTCATGAACCTGTAAGACATCTCGTTTCAACCGATCCTAATTGCTCCATTGATTTGACACGACACACAAAGACAAGTCATCATTATAGCAATTATAAAAGATAATTTTAAAATTTAAAATACCTATACTATCTTAAATTTAATTATTTATTATTTTTAGTTTTACATTCACCGAGAATAGTATAATATTTTTTACTTTTTTAACAAATTTAAGGATGGAGTGTGTATAAAGCTTTTCGTGATAATTACAAATCAGGTCGGAGATCGATGCTAATTAATGACTTGATTGAATCTTGATAGGTACGTGCCGGGGATGGACAAGGGCAAGGGGCTCTACTTCCTGTTCGTCAAGTCCGAGACGACGACGCCGGGCGGGCTCACGGCGCGCCCCGTCCTGACGAGCTACTACAAGAGCGAGCACTTCAAGAACCGCCCCTACGACCCGTACCACGACTACACGAGCCCAACGGCGGCCATCCTCTGCGCCGACGCGTTCCAGAGCATGTACGCCCAGATGGTGTGCGGCCTGTGCCAGCACCAGGACGTGCTCCGCGTCGGCGCCGTCTTCGCCTCCGGCCTCCTCCGCGCCATCCGCTTTCTCCAGCTCCACTGGGAGCAGCTCGCTGCCGACATCGAGGTGGGCTCTCTGACGCCTCGGGTGACCGACCACTCGGTCCGCGAGGCCGTCGCCGGCATCCTCCGGCCGGACGCCGAGCTCGCCAGCTTCGTCCGCGGGGAGTGCTCCAGGGGCGACTGGGCCGGCATCATCACCCGCATTTGGCCCAACACCAAGTACCTGGACGTGATCGTCACCGGCGCGATGCAGCAGTACATCCCCACCCTGGAGTACTACAGCGGTGGCCTGCCCATGGCGTGCACCATGTACGCCTCGTCTGAGTGCTACTTTGGGCTAAACCTCCGTCCGATGTGCGATCCGTCAGAGGTGTCCTACACCATCATGCCCAACATGGGCTACTTCGAGTTCCTGCCGGTGGACGAGACGAGCGGCGTGGCGTCCGGCGACGAGGCGCAGCTGGTGGAGCTGGCCCGCGTGGAGGCCGGGCGCGAGTACGAGCTGGTGATCACCACCTACGCCGGGCTGAATCGGTACCGCGTGGGCGACATCCTTCGCGTGACCGGGTTCCACAACGCGGCGCCGCAGTTCCGATTCGTGCGCCGCAAGAACGTGCTGCTCTCCATCGAGTCCGACAAGACCGACGAGGCGGAGCTGCAGCACGCCGTGGAGCGCGCGTCGGCGCTGCTCCGGCCGCACGGCGCGGCTGTGGTGGAGTACACGAGCCACGCCTGCACGAAGCGCATCCCGGGGCACTACGTCATCTACTGGGAGCTGCTGACCAGAGGGCCCCAGGCGTCGGCGGAGGGGGTCGGCGGCGGCGACGTGCTGGAGCGGTGCTGCCTGGCGATGGAGGAGGCTCTCAACACGGTGTACCGTCAAAGCCGCGTCGCCGACGGGTCGATCGGGCCGCTGGAGATCCGCGTGGTCCGCGGCGGCACGTTCGACGAGCTCATGGACTACGCCATCTCCCGCGGCGCCTCCATCAACCAGTACAAGGTTCCCCGCTGCGTCTCCTTCCCGCCCATCGTCGAGCTGCTCGACTCACGCGTCGTGTCGCGCCACTTCAGCCCCGCCCCGCCGCAGTGGACGCCAGCCCGCCGCTCCGACTAGGGCCCCCCCGTGCGTGCCACGTGCCACGGCGCCGCGTCGCCTTCTTTAGCCGTACTAGCCGTAATAGCCGCGTCCCCAGGTGGCAGTAGTACTGTAGTAGTAGCTGTGGTTAGACCAGTCGTTTAGCAGGGGCAGGCACGCTATGTAGTATGTAACGTGGGTGAGTGTGAGTGTGACTCTTGCTAGCTCTGTTGCCGGGTATTGTTACTTAGCGAAGTTATTACCGGTGGTACGAGGGGATGGATTTGAAATTCCAATTCAAATGATCACTGAGTTTAACTTAGAATGAATACTCTAAAAATGTGAATTTAAAATGTTTACTAAGTTAAGAAATTCTTCACAAGAATCAAAGTGTCGGACCATTCTTTAGAGAAATACATGCGGAACAATGTATCTAAACTTGGACTTATGATATGTGACGCACATGGGGCGACAGTTGCAGCACAAGGGTGTGACGGCGGTGTGACAGGACGCAGAGGGAGCGATGGCGGTGGCACAAGGAGCAGTGGGCGATAGTGGCGACACGAGGAGGTGTGAGGGTGACGATGGCAAGTGGAGACGGGAGACGCGAGCTTCAAGGCTTGCATAATGCAAATTAATCGTCAAGTGAACTACAACTAAACAGACCAAACAGTGAACTGCTAAATTATTTGATTTGTTGTGATAACGAATACAAATATATCTGTTTTCTATCCATATTTGATAGAAATCTAGATATTCACATCCACATGTGGATTTTCTAAATGAATTCAGATGTTATCAATTTATTGTCCATATTTAATTTAGATGAAAATACAAATATTTACATTTATATTTTATCGAATACAAATACGAATAATTTGGATTTTTTGACTTCCATATCTATTCTAATTGGTATTCTAAATCTAGTTAGTTAACTTGTTCTCAGATAGTGCATATGGTTTCATTAAATCTAGTGTAGGTAAATGGAAGACCAACATGGTCATACAATCCTACTACAGGTGCGAGATAAGACCAGTCAAAGAAACAAGCGATCCAGCAAGTTAACTTGTAGCGATGGCTCGATATGTCGAGGTTAGGATCGGCAGATTTTTTTATATCGAGGTTTAGTTTGAAAGACAAACAGGAGCATAGATAGTCTATCATAGCGCAAATAAAAAGATACTGTATACACTAGGACATCACGAGAACAAAAGATCATTACTACTAGACATACAATGCAATGGAAGTTTAAGTTAAAAAAGCCAGTCCAACACGTGTGCGCTATTGTATTGGTGAAAATAACCAATCACAATAATCCGATCATCTCCTCCTCGCACCGATCAACGTCGCAAAACAACATTGTCTCCACCTTATCACGACTAGGACTTGACTTGGGGTGGCAGTTAGGGTTTCTGTTCGAGGACGTTATCCCATGATTGTGACATGTCTTCCTTAGCCTCACACATAATTGTTTATAGCGATCACTAATCAGGTCCTCAAAAATTGATGTTTACTAGGGGTCTATTCGGATCCATATCCGAATCATATTTGAATAAGTTGTTTGAACCCTTGGTCATAGCTTGAAAACGTCTTTTCGATCTACTCATCAATAGTGGCCTTAACAGAACATATTGATATCAAAGTATACATAATGATCACATCGACTGAACTTACAATATACTCATACTTAATTCTTTTTGCCTTACGATATCGATCAAACTTAATGTGAGACTTGTGTCATTCTTTCAACAGCTCAATCATTCACTTGATCTTATACTAGATTAATTCTTGATTAACTCCTTATTCATTTTAGTACGGTCATGCATTTTTATAATCCATTACATTAAGGGGCTAGAGATATCTCAACCATTAACTAGGAGGGGCACATTCTATCTTGATTCCCATTTATATTTTTATCATTTTTTAGGATTAATATTTGTATTTTATTATTTTTTCACATTTGATATACTATTTTACCCTTCACAACTCTAACCCACACCACTGCCTAACGCAGCTACTGCCATGGCACTGTGCTCCTGCCATCCCCACGAGAGCAAGCATCTCGACTACAGTGATGTCTCGCTGATGCAACTCAAATCCCTTTTCATTTCTCTTCTTCTCTCTTACTTCTTGATTTCCCTCCAATGGACTCGTTCATATGAATAGACATAAACGTAGCTCTGATGCGAGAAGCAGTAACATGATAGTACGGGGCTGGTAGTATGGTGGCGATAGGGTCGGTTGACGCGGCAGGGTAAAGTTGACACGGACAAAATTGTTTGAGAAATATAAAAATAGAAAAAATGTTAATTATGAAAAATAAAAAATGTATAGAAGCATGGAAGTATGGGCCATTTTTTAAAAGGCACCTAAACTTTAATTTTTTTTGTCCCGAAGAGTCTTGATTTTGCAATTCGATCAGTCTCTAAGGAGGCGACGCATCGGAAGGGAAGCAAGGGGAAAGTGTCGCAAAACCCTCGCCTCAGACTTTCGGAGCGGCCGGCGATGGCGGCGCGGGGATGCGGCGGAAGCGACGGCTACTGCGAGCTCCGCGACTTCAAGGTCGAGCTGGACCTGACAACGGCCAGAGGCGCTGGAGAAGGTGGCGAAGGCGGAGGCTTTACCATCTGCTTCTGGCTCTACCTCTCCAGCTCCGCGAGGCCTTCCTCTGTCGTCCTTCATCAGGTCAAATTCCTCTATGTCGTTCCAGTTCCCAATGATTTTTATTACAAGGTTTAGAAACCCATTTCGGGTTTCTGGTTGATATAGCCATATAGGGATTGATTTGTGCGGGTGCTAAGTGAGGAGCGAGCAACCTTGTCAATGTGTGTACTGATTGGATTTCTGGATTGTTCAGATAGCAGGAGGACGTGACAACAAGGTGCCATTTCTTGCTCTGGGTGAAGGAAATAAGCTGCTTTTCTTCCCATTGCTGAGGCTGCACAGAGAAGCCCCTACTCCTGCTAGTTCTTATCCTTGGACTGACATAGCCAATCTAATGGAAGTTAATGAATGCCCCCTTGAGAATTGGTTCCATATAGGATGTGAGGTATGATCCAAAGTCCAAACATGAATGGTGCATAACTGCATATGCATTTTCTCCCTAGAGAATACCCTTGCTTTGGTTGCCCAGAAGAAAGTTTGCAGAAGTATGGATCTAATACTTTTCTGCACTTGTATTTCTTTTACACCTTTTTTTAGCATTCAGAGGTGTATATACGCAGCATGTACAAGCACTCATTCCTGCAGATTCCATTTGATAGCCGTCCATTTTTTTTTGTTGGGAGCAATTGGGTTGTTAACAATGATTTGCACCTTTGTCAGATCTCCAAAAATGTTATGCGTCTTCATATTGATGGCAACCTAGTTGCTGAGGCTCATCTTTGTTCACTATACAACGAACCAGACTATCAGGATGATGGAAACCATATTAGCATACTAGGAAACGAGGACAAGCTGAAAGGTTATGTATATGATATGGAGCTATCATTTAAGCTAGGAACTGTACAGCAACAATATGGAAAGGTGATGGAGCTTAGGGAACAGTAGGTATTTCTTTTTTCTCTGTGTTGAGGTGCATTCTCTGTGATATTTTCTCTTAAATTGCAGAACCCACCATTTAAATTATCTATTGACTACTCATGCTCTGATGGAATCGAAGAGGGTGATGATGGTATTTGGAGTATTGTGGGTGGGAAGGTAAACCAAATCCTGTCTTCTGGAAGGAATATCGAAATATATGTTTATATTACATATTTTTGCAAATCTAGAACATTATCTGCCGCCCAATATAGAATATAATAATATGCAGAATATAGCCTGCAATTAAGTTGGAAAACAACACTGAATTACATTTGATTCTTCTATGTAAAAATGCACATACTAAGTAACCGTGGACCATGTATCCTTATTGTTTTGAGATCAATTGATACAGGCCTCTTGCCGAAGGAACTTCATTTTGGAAGTAGTACTAGTAGATGCATTTGGTGAAGCAGCGAAGGATAGGGAGGTTTCTGTTTTTTTCTACCTTTTTTATCATTCATTGGACACCCTCGTACCCTACTGTATTTGTTTGCATAATATCTTTGCATCTTGCAGATTGTTGCTTCGCTCATCTATGCTGACAATGGAGCAGTAGTTGAAAAATCAAGGGATGATTCAGAACCCCCTTTGCTAATTAGTTGTGATGGACTTGAATACCCAGCTGCAAGCAGGCCTCTACCGATTATTCGTGGGCGTGCACTATTTAAACTCAAGATTTCTCAGGTGGGTTTCTGACAATGCAACTTTTTTTTCTACATGTACTACTTATTTCAATTTGCATATAAAACGACATAGCAATGTGTTGGGATCTCTGTGTCCCTAAAATATGTGGTATACAGTAAATTTCTTCCATATTTAGCTATTGAAATTTGGAAGCATAGTTTTAAACAGTGCTCTGCAGAAGCAGTATAGAGTAGTAGAGGCTGTGGCTGCTACATGTTGGCTATTATGGCATGCATGTGTATTTGTGCCGTTGAAGCAGGCTGTCACTTCATCTGTTCAAAGGTGTTTAGGCATCCCTCTTTTCTATGACTTGTTTTCGTGCCTTGTTTCATGTAGTCAATTTAATGACTTCCAACGCAGCTGCACTACGAAACACAATCTAAAATGCCATGTGTATCTCAATATATCTAGATTTATACCTCTTACAGTTTATAAGTTACGGTCCTTCTCACTTGATCTTTTTCCATGACATAACATTCGTTTGTTGCAGCTATCTTCTAAATGTGACAATAAGCTCTTCCGTATTTATTTCTCTACACTTAACATTAGAAGATATCCCTTTTTGGAGGCATATTCCAAACCCATCCGTTGTATATCTCGAAACCGCACCAACCGCCCATTAGGTTCTGGAAAACGGACAAGCTCTGCTTCAATGGATGAAATTCAATCAATCAATAATAGTGAAGGATTTGGTCATAATGGAAAAGCAAATGGTCATATACAGACATGTGACCCAAGTTCAGTGGTATGTATCCATCTGTCCAAGTTTTCCAAGACAGAAGGTGACATTCACAAAATGGCATCACAGGTAATAGATTGGATAGACTGCAGTACCTATCTAGTTTTGCTTAATCTGACTCCTTGATTTTACCTTATTATGTATTGTGTTGACAGAATAAGCAGCCTAGTAAGATGGTGTTAGACAAAGGAGCACAAGATATCATGGGTTCTGAGTCTACAGCATCAGACTCTGACAGCATGGATGCAGGAAGTTCTTGGAGTGGATCAGATGGAGATGAAGTTGAATCTTTTTCTGATGCTGAGATTTTCAGATATTGTTTAGATGGCACATATGAGCGGTCAAAGTTTCTTAGAGGTGCAGCTCCTTCTGTCAATGAAGATGACTTGGTAAAACTGGCAAATCAGGTCTCCTTGTATAGTGGATGCACCCATCACAGGTAACTATCAGGTTTCAAATTTTGTTAGAGGATTGCCTATCTCGTTTATTAACATCTCTATGCAATTCTTCTGTCCAACCAAGAAACCAAATATTAATGTCAAAGCAACTGCTCCAAGAGGGTGCTGACACTTGGAGTATAATATCTAAGAACAGCGAACATGCTATTTGGTCATCTGCAGTTACTGAAATCAAATCAAAATTTTTGGACATTGTCCATCCTTCCAACAGGGGTTTGTCAGAGCAGGTAAAACCATTTACCTGTATATAAAGTATGAACTCCCAATACATTAAATCTCTAAGGTGCACTTTCGTGAATATCACAAGAAATATATGCTTAATTTCATGTTATGTACTATTTCAGGATTTTGAAGTTTTAAGAGGGATTGCTGGTTGTGGTGATGACATGGGAAGAGACGAATTTGATAGGCTATGGTCCTGGCTATACCCAGTTGCTGCTACTTTGTCAAAAGACAATATTAATAGGCTGTGGGAATGCACAACACCTAGATGGATAGAGGGATTGATTACATTAGAGGATGCTGAGAATGCCCTAAGAAATTCCAGGGAACTGCTTAAGAAGCAGGGAACATTTGTCCTTAGATTTCCTACGACCCGAAGCTGGCCACATCCAGATGCTGGAAGCCTGGTTGTCACCTATGTTGGCTCTGATAACTCAGTTCATCATAGACTTCTCTGTCTTGATGTCAGGTGTGCTCGAATTCTTACTTTCATCCTATGATGCTTTGTCCCGTATAAAATTCTTCTTTCCTGCAGTATTGCTGAATGCAACTCTTTTTTCTGGTACAGTGATGCCAGGTCTGGCAACTTACAAGATTTGCTGCTGAAGGAACCCGAATTATCCCAGCTGGGCAGGCAAGCACACTGTACTTGATCCAAACCTCTGAATTGTTAAAGTTGCCGTAATTCTCATTCCAACTCGGTTGGATTGCAGGGTTGATCGCCTGCCTACCTCTGTGAGGAGCTGACAAAATAAAGGGATTTAATCTCGTTTAAGAGCTAATGCAGCAAATGGAAGTCCATCACCAGCCAAAGAAGATGGGATATAACAACTTGCATGTTAGTGAACCTGTATTCCTGTATAGTTTGTAAATCTAGCGCTTTAGCGGAAAGAGATGGTAATATTGTCAGATCTAGCTGCTTCACAACACCAGCTGTACATTTGGTCGTCATGTAATGGGACTGGTAGTTTTGTGAGGTATGGGATGGAAATTGCCCCTCACCAGTGACCAGCCTCATCCAAATGTCACTTGACTTCTGTAGGACGTTTTTTTAAATAATCATATTATATTCAATATTATA
Organism: Zizania latifolia; assembly: GCA_000418225.1. NCBI lineage: Eukaryota > Viridiplantae > Streptophyta > Magnoliopsida > Poales > Poaceae > Zizania > Zizania latifolia. The sequence continues at coordinate 335,414 of KE372697.1, read as the reverse complement.
ATTTTGAGTCTGTTTTTTTAAAATGCAGAACTTGACCGCTGTTAAATGCCATTGGCCATCCTAAATAGTCGATAGGACCACTATCGACTAATGATTTGTCGATACGGTTTTTATCGACATTTCAAAAGTCGATGGCACCAACAAGGGCAGGGTGTTTCATTTATAGGCTTGCATGGATTTTCTAGATGCTACGTCTCTCTACACCAATGGTGCCTTGACTGATTTTCTAGTTGATGCGTCTTTCTAGGTGTTACTACTTACTAGCCCTGCTAAGCACTGTGCCTTGATGTTCTAGAAAGCAGGGATGTTACTAGCCTGCAGTACTACTAGCACGGCTGTGACATGAGATCGCGTTAATTTGCAAGATAGAAATAATTCGAGGGAAGAAAAGAGTAGTTGTGGACTTTTTAAATAGCAAACTCAAAATTGTAATTTGAAATAAAAATGATTATTATAAAAAAAATCTCTGTAGGACCTCGTCTATCTGCCAGAATTTCGGTCCATCCTCAGTATACGTGTCAGAAGCCAATTCAGCCTTCCGTGACAGAGCTGACTTCAAACTGCCCTAACGTTTTCGTATGGACTTCATTTTAGATAATATTACTTGCTGTGAAATGTTCTATTCGATTCTAAATTACTATATTATAAAACAGGAGAAGTACATAAAATCTGAACCTCCTCGAGATGATCATGTATTAAAGTTGTCTCCTTACCTGAGGCAGCCTCTATTTCAAGGTGAACAATTAGCATGCCACCATGCATTGTGAGATCAAGGTTAGATATGGCTGCATCAAATTTAAGTTCACGTAGTTCCGTATGGGATATGTATACTTTACCCGTCAGTATATATTTTTCGTACCTGCTCATGATTTGTGAGTTCGTTGACAAGTTCCTATTCATAATTCATACATGTACACCTAGTATATTATGCCTAGAGATACCGGTATACCTGCCGGTATAGTTTAAATTTTAAATTATATCAACTCTATTGTCTTGTAAGTGCACTCCGTCTTTCCACTTCTAAAAACAATGAAGAAGAAAAAAACTACTCCCTCACTCTCAATATATAACCATTTCTAGACTTTAACACTAATATTAAAAAAAGAGATAAAAAAACATTTAGTATCCTTTATTAATATTTAAGAATAGGTAAGGTGTGAGACTCACTGTGGGTAAAATAATAGTATTGATAGTGGTATTATGGAAAGTTTTTGAAGAAAAATTTATTTTTGAGGATAAAAGTTGTAATATTTGAGACAATTTAAATGATAGAAGCGGTTATATATTATTTGCTTCAATGTCTGACATATTCATGGATGTTGTATTGGTTAGTTTTATATGTCTGACTCATCTAATTATAATACTACTGAGATAATGATATGTAAAACTATTTAAATCAATAGTGATCTATAGAAAAAAAAAACAAAGCTACTTTAGTAACAGTAACAAATTATTAAATCCATCTTCGAGATCACGCTGATATATCTTTATCACGAAACGACACTATCCCCAAGAAGGGCATAGTCTTCAAACGGAGGTCACTGATCCGTGCGGCCGCAACGGAGGTGCAAGCTGCTAGAAATAATAGGAGAATAAAATAACAGTAGATTTTTTATTAATTCACTCAGTTTCTTGCAAAGGGAATTGATGAGTATATATAGGGATGAATGGGGTGTCAGGGATGCCTTCCAAGTTCCAACTGACACCTATTGGCTAAATAACTTTCTATTTAGCAGTTAATAAACATTCTGGTATTTGATCATTTTGTTTGTAACATAAGCTTGAAACTGGAGTTGAGGGGCCATGCAATGGTGATTGCACTGTGCCACAAAGCAGGCACTTTAAAAGATTTGAGATGCCACTTCACTAAAAAAGATGATAATACTTCAGCTGAATAGCCATTGGCCCCAAACTGGACTCGAGAAATGATCTAGATGTCTAGTCACACATGGCTGGAGGCCTGGAGCTACTTAAAAGAATATAAAGATGCTGAAAAAAATCATTTGCTTATTACTGCCATATATATCACGAGTCAAAAAAAATTGTGAGATCCACCCGTCGGCCAGATCCTCGGGAAACAACGGGATCATCTGCCAGAGTTGCAGACCACTTAATAAAGGGCTAAATATATAAAAAGAACGGCACTGTATCTGTAAATTCTCAGGGCATTAATCGCAATAAAAGAAGGAAAAACAGTGTGGAGATGCTGATTTTCCATTATTAAAATTACAAAATCGGTTACTTTTGTACGGGTTGGTGAGGACGCAACTGAGCTCCAAGCTGCATGTAATAGATTCACTTGTGAAACCTCCACACGGCATTCTTGAAAGCATGATCAATACTACCATTCATTTATAATAGCAGTCTCCTAATGTCACTGAAATTCTGTGACAGCACTGTGAAAAATTTTCCTGCTTCCCACGAATAATAAAAAGAAAGATTAATAATACAACAGTGAAAAATTCTAAAACAAACAAAAGGAGAAAACAAGGTGGCTAATTAAACCACAGGTCTAAAGATATCAATACCTGTTACTTGCCCATCAAATACACGATGGTCAGCAGACAATGTTAAGCCCATTTTTGTAATTACTGTAGCCTTCTCGGTTCCTGCACATAGTAACGACTCAGTTAAATATAAAGACATTTCTTTCGAGCAGGAATTACAAATCGTCAGGGAAATATACCATCATTGTCCACCACAGGTTCAACAACCTTATTGCCACGACCAACAGCAAGAATGCCAGACTGGGACATAAATAGAAATTATCAGCACGGATTTGAAGAGTCCCATTGCTACAAAGGACGAGGTAGGAACCTGAGGAGGATTAATGATTGCACAAAAATGGTCCACCGGATACATTCCCAGATTTGAGATACTGAACAAGCAATGTCAAAACATGGCATATCAACAAGACATGATTCCAAAAACATTGACAAATGGTAAATGCCAGTAAACCACATGCCTGAAAGTCCCCCCCTGAAACTCTGTGGGAGCAAGCTTCCCAGCACGTGCCTTTTCAGCAAGCTGCTTAACCTACAGTGATGGGAAGGAAGAACACCGTATATATAGTTCATAACCATACAAGAAGAACACCGTATATATAGTTCATAACCATACAACACACGAATTAATTTGCAGGTGGAAAGTAAGGTATTTAAGATAACCGCTGACCACGGAATTTTCATTTTTAATCCAAGCGCAAGTGTGATGGCAGTCGATCACAAGCACTACTACGTGTACATGATTATGATGATGTTTCATGCTAAAAAACTTAGCTATGACACAAAAACATATTGCTGAAGTCTGCTTGCACCTTATAATCATTCTCATACCTCTGAGGATATTGCTGATATAGTCTTCTGATCAGCATTTCTTATTATCGGAGTCATCAAGCCCTAGAATAGCAAAGGTCATGGTTAATGTGCCATATATATGCTGATCAAAAATTCTGTAGACCATACTATCAAATTGTCATACCTTCTCTGTAGCAACTGCGATAGATATATCAACTGAATCACACTTCTGTGCTTCTTCCTTCTCACTGTTCCAGTAAGCTGGCAATTGATGCAAAAAAATAAGAGATGTCCATGAGACCATGAGTGAAGACTGAAGAGAGCTATGCATTAGTCCAAGCAAAGAAAGAATTTGACATAACCCACAATGCGTAACTGAACATTTAATTATTCATTTGTAGCACTTCTACCATTCCAATGCAATGCTGTTATTGAGGTGATTTTAAGTCAGATGGTAGGACTTATATACATTGCTAATCTATTGCAAAATTAGAAGATGTTCATAATATTCCAATGGCAATATATCATGTGCAAACACCTTTTCTTGGTGCGCTAGCTTCTGTACAATCAATAACACTGCCAGTGTAGCTAGGGATGATAGTACATCAGCTTTCAAGATCAAACAGATAATCTGTCATCACTCGCTCAAGCAGATCAGTGTGGAATTCATGTATACACTGAGCAGGTTAACAAGGGTTTGCACCAGATATGTTTTATATTGCAATTTACAATTAAATTCAGATAATCTCCTCTTAAACACGAAGACCTAATTTCATATTTACAGAGTTCACAGAGTTCAGATAAGAATTACCATTTGCATCAGGAACATCCCGTAAGGCAAGTGCGACAGCTTTTATGACAATGTCATTTACTGAAACTTTAACCCCATGTTGCTCTGCAATATCAGAAATCGTAAGAAAAACGGTACAATTTCTGGCTAGCTGACCAATCAGCATATCATATGAAATAAGATGAATGGCACACCTTTCAGTTCATTCCTGAAAGCGAGCAAGGGATCCAGTATAACATCTGACAACAACATAACACAATTAACATCTGACAACAACATAACACAATTATGGCATTGAAAAATGTGCATTGGATGAATACAAACCTTTGGATAAATATAAATGTGGAGTAGTCTGTTTTGATTCGAGCAGCCTTTTTGCAATCACCTACAATATTAAAAAAATGTTGGACACTTGAAACAAGAATAGAAGATGCCTCATTCACAATGCATGAAATGCTATAACACAAACTTTTAGCAAGCAAGTTCATTTTCCTGAAAGGTTAAGCTGTTTATTTGTGTGATGGCCATTAGAAGAAAATTGGAAAATGGATCAATGATAAAAGGCTATAAACTGAGACTGCACAAAGCCAGAACCCATCTCTGAACTATTTACTCCCTCAAGTAATGAAAACATACCGGTTGGGATATGCTTCCGGTTAAATTTTCAAAATTTTCGCTTGACTTGCCCATTACATAGAGTAGGTTGCTCCTTATATACCACTTGGGCTGCTATTAGGGGTATACACTACCTCATCTATTACATACATCATCATTTAGCCTAGCTTACCTATGCTAGTCACTAGGTCTTGTCATCCGTCTTGCTGTCCTAAGGAGCCTCTCTGCACTCGGCTCCACGGGAATAGTTGGATGGAACATCCCCCTATTTGCCTCATGGAACAGGGGCTTGTGGTGACGAAACCGGTTGCGGGAGATCTCCCACATCTAATGCAGGGTGATCCTTGTAAGGCACGCGCATTAAATAAAGGTTGATTGATCGCTTCAACACATCCTCGCCTGATGCACCACTTGGATCGTGGGGCCCATGGAGAGCAGCCTCTTGACCCACTATGTGTTAAGAGCACTTCGCGGTGGCTTGCCCTGCTTCTAGGTCCACAGAGAGCAATTCCTTGACCAACTTGGTGATCAAAGTGCTCCATGTGGACTCGCCATGCTTTGACTCCTAGGGCCCATGGATAGCAACCTTCAACCAACTTGGTGCTCGAAGTGATCCACGTGGGCTCTTCTTGCACTAGCTCCTAGGGCCCACGCCCCACGGAGAGCTGCCCCTCGACCAGCTAAGTGTTCGAGGTGCTCCGCATGGATTCACACTCCTCGTGTGGTCGGATTGCCACCTTGGTCAGCCATCATGGACGGCCACGCCTGACCTGGTCGTGGTTGAGGAGAGCCTTCACACTATTGGGGAAAAGGCTCACGTAGATGGGCCTTGTTGCAAGACCTAGTGCCATGTGGCCCATGCCACCGAATGGTTAAGTATAGGCTATACATAAATCCTGCCCCAATTAGGAGGGTCTTGGGTACACCCTTACCCATGACTCCAACAAGAGGGCTTCAGGGCCGTTTGGTTTGTCATCCAAATTAACCATAACAATTTTTGGTAATGCTAAATTTTGGCAAGACCAATTCAAACATATTCCAAATGTCCTCCCATAGTTATTAAGGCAGTCAAGGCGCCCGATTACCTTTTTACCCTTTAATCGGTAGGGCGTAAGACAAGGCAATGCCTTACAAAATGAAAAAATATAGGCAAAATTGCACTACCACATTTAAAACCATGTCTAACAGCACATTTAAAGCCCAGTCCAATAGCCCATCTATATAATTGTGTTAATGTCCAGTTCATTCCTTAGTTGGCTCCCCTTTAAGTCAGTATGGCCGTCCAACAAGTACTAATCTAAAGGAATGACAATCTTGCTCCAGTCAGTTTAGGGTTTCCCTCTCCCAAGTGCAGCAGCCACCTCTCCTAGTCCAAGGTTTCCTGCAGCCACAGCTCATACGTCTCGTGTCCAAGCGCAGCAGCCAAGGCAGTGGTCGAGCAGCAACAGGAGGTTCTGTTCAACCGCTGGTCCTTCGACAACATCGAGGTCTGCTGCCCTTTCTTCCACTCACTCTCCTTTCTCTCCATTGCTGCTCCTTTGGTCGACTCGATTGATCTGCACGGCTAAGGCGAGGGTCTAAGGTGGTGGGACGCCCTAGCCCTCAAAACCGCCTTGTTGCCATACGCCTTAATAACTATGTGTCCTCCCATACCAAAATTTAGTTATTCTAGAAACTTCCTTACTTAACACCACGCAAATTCGGTAAAGCATCAAACCAAACATATCTCCATACATTTCTACCTGACCAGATATTAGTAACACCAAAATTTGCCATTACCAAAATTTGGTATGGTTGATTTGGGCATCAAACCAAACAACCCCGCTTTAATGCTAAACATAGCACCACTAGATGTTCACTTTGTATTCAGACTTGAGAAGCTGAAGCACATCTCCACTACTTCCTTTCAGAAACTAGCTTCTGGAGAAAGCAAAGCTCCATGATATTGTGGTTTGCTATCAACAAGGTGGATCAAATGGAATAGTATGAAAATTTTGGTTGACATTTTAATTTTAATGAAATAACATCAATTTTCATTACATCAATCTTGATTCATACTTTAAGGTCTTTAGCTTTCTGCACTAGATAATGTAAAATGCCCACTCAAACCTGAACTAAATCTTTCATTATATCTTTTTTGATAATGCAACAGAAAAAGCTTACAAAGAAAATCAAGTAAAGAGTACCTTGCGTATCTGACTATTGGGCAAATCTTCATGTGTATCACTTTTTTGGGTAGTAGTGACTGATTGAGCCTGAGAGTCATGAGTTGGCTTAGATAATGGTGGGGCTGGAGGATTCTTTTCTTTGGTTGAACTTGCAGTAGCACCTGACTTCAATGCAGCAAGAACATCGCCTTTCAAAAGAGTACCATGGGGCCCTGACGCTTTCAGTACAGACTGATCTAGACGATGCTCTTTAATAAGCAGCTTTGCTGCTGGGCTTATACGAATCACTGTTGAAGTCTGTTTCATAGCATCTGCTTCAACATGTTGTGTTTCACTTGCAGTTGACTGATCCTTCTGTTCACCTCCAAAGGAGGTATCAGCAGGTATATTTTTAATGTCCTCGAGGTCTTCAACCTTCAAATGGATCGCAAGTAGTTAGTGTGAAAGAATGCTTGCAAGAGCATGGCACCGATAAGCAATTCATCATGACATTAAAAATGCTTACAAGCCTATGGCGTAAGTAATCAATTAATTGGGACATAGAAACAGAAGGTTCAATGAAATGGAGCTATACCGTGACAGCAATGGGCTGTCCAACCTGAACATCCTTTGAACCTTCAGGTGCTAAGATCTTGGCCAGATATCTGCAGTTAAAGTAGTCGGTCAGAATAAAAGAAAGGGTTCTTCACAGGGTAAAAAATATTCACAATAGCAAAGACACTTATCAAAAAAGAATAAAAAATCAATTGACGAAACACAAATTATACATAACAAAGCTCATGACAAAACCACAATACAGTGTAGGAGAATAGGAGAAAAGGCATCAACATTTTATTTTGTAAAATGTAAACCTTGGCAACCAAGCAATGTATGCAGGTAACTATAGACAGTTGTCAGCATAGTTATTAAGGCGTCGCTTAAGTGGTAAAGCGATGCGGGGGTGGCAAGGCGTCCCGCCGCCTTGGCCTCCTGCCTTGCCCCGCGCAGTCAACCCCACGTGATGGCTCAGCTTGTTGTAAGACACCGCTAGGGATGGGTGGGGGCGGGCAGGGGAGATTGAAGTTGGGGCTGCGCCCCGGCAAGGGCTGTGGCGGATCGCTGGGTTTGGGCAACATCGCTGTTCGCTAGCTGCTGAGAACGCGTGGGTCGTGGAGCGCTGAAGAGTGACTGGACTAAGCAGTGGTAGTGTGTTTGGTTGGTTTGTTTTGAGATTCACTCCAGTGCTAGGTGAACAGAACTAGCATGTGATGTGATGTCACTGACATGTGTGGCCCACATTGGGTTGGCTTCTCACTGCAACCTTTTTTCCTACTTGATATTGGTCTATTGCTACTTGTTATTTGCAACTTTTATCATATTATATTGCTATTGCTATTTGGAATTTGCTACTTATATGTTGATAATTTTTCCTAAATCCTATATTTTCTATGTGAGTAAGGCATCACCTCGCCTTACACTTTACCACTTAAAAGGTAAGGCAGTCCTCAAGTGCCTCGCCTCACCTTACTGCCTTAATAACTATGGTTGACAGATGTCATGTTAGTTGAAAATTAGATTGTCTGAACATGTATGGATGAACTAGCAACAGGTTTGGAATTTGGATGAGTTAGCTAGGGAATCACATATTATATCCTATAGTGTTTGGATGCACACTGGGATTGGATAAGGCTATGAGGTGAGTGTTGGATTGGGATACTGGTTCACAGCGGTCTAGCCAATGATTAAAAAATTAGCCAAGCAGCCAATAACTCGACCAAGTAGTCGATGCTCGGCCATGCACCGCATCGATTAGGGACTAATCGTTCAAGAAATCGGCCAAACGATTTTCGTCCAATTAATCGGCTGTCAGACCAATTAATCGGCATGTCAAACGAGTAATCGTCCAAGAAATAGATCGGGAGATTGGGTCAGGCAGAAGAAAAACAATTATCCGTCGCGTGTCGTCGACTGCTTAGATACGTCAGTGTAGCCCCTGCTTGATCCGCTGATGCATCCCCTGTTCTGGTCTGCCGGTGCCATCCCTGCTTTGATCCCACGCCACTGACTTCCTCTGGTCTGGCACGGCTGCCGCCTCTCTCTAGTCCCACTCAGCCACTGCCTCCTCTGGTCCTCTACTCCCACTCGACCACCACCTTCTCTGATCCTCTGGTGAAAAGGCAAAGGCTCTAGCTTGCAATGGTGGTGGCGAAGCAAGGATAGTCTGGATAGGAGAGCAGAGACACATAGTGGTGGGAGGAGAGCGTGAGAGAGGAAATGAATAAACCCTATTGATGTTGGAGGATTATCTGTTGGGAGCCTAGTATGACCAATGGTGTGGCCATCCTGATGCGTTCTACCGAAATTAGCGATACCAACCAATTCATAAGAGTTGTAATGCCCCTCAGAAAGACTAGAAAAGTAAATTATCGACCTATTAATTCAGTTAATCGCTGAATAATTGATTAATCCCTACTCCTCGGCTGGTCGAGCAGCTTCTGATCACCGTTTTTTGTAGCACTGGGTCTAGCAATTGAGAGTTGAGACAATGGGTACTTTTGTCAGCCTACCTTTTTGCTAACATTTCCAACCCAAAAACCCACCTCCCCATCAAGTTTCAGCTTGTGAGTTATGAGGTCCACATATCCTTTTCCTTGAGCCGCATCACATCCCAATCCCTCAATTAATCATGGGTATAGATCCATCATTTTCCATCTCCACCTCTAATCCATAATCCAAATGGCATCTTAAAGATATAAGTAAAGTTCACAAAACCCTAGGGTTTGAGGCAAGGGTAACACAAAACCCCAGTTTGTGTTTTTTTCAAAGAAGCCCAGATTTTTGGACAACAGGTCTTGCAAAACCGAGTTCCATCGCTGGGAACAGTTCCTTCCATCAACTGAGAAGGTCCTGGTGGTCAGTCCCTAAGAAAAAAGGAGGGCAGCTCCCATGCTGTTGGTTGCAACTTGCAACATCCACGCCACCCAACTGCTGGAAGCATCAGCACTCTAAAGATATACAGAGGTTACATGACACTAGAAAAATGGGCGAGTCTCACTACATTTCTATGGCAAGCTATCCAACAACATCATGGCATCTTCTATCACCAAATGGGACTTCTAATGACTGGCACCTATCCATAGTTAAAAAATTCACTAAATTTCAGCATCTTCACAAATATCTGTACATACTAGGACATGCAACATTTAATTCTTTTTAGAGGGACATAATTGATAAATTATTTTCTTTTAAGGAAATGACATGGCAATCTAGATTCAAGGAGAAGATAACTCATACGAAGAGCATTACCCCTCTTCGAGGCTCTCAAATTCAAGTGTAGCTTTATCAGTTTCTATTTCACAGATCACATCACCAACTTCTATCTGCAAACATATACCTTTTGTTGATACCATACTCAGAGCTAATAAATGAAAAGTATGTAAATAACTCCAAATTAAAAACAACATGTTTCAGAAATATCATGAAATATTCCATAGCGAAATCCTAACCTTTTCACCTTCCTGTTTTCTCCATTTTGCAATGTTACCTTGATTCTAATGAAAACCATGTTAGATTGACAAATATGTAGAAGTAAGCAACACAGTGAGCCATCAGCAAGTATTAATATGATGAATACTTATGTTATTACCATAGTAGGGGACAAGGCTGGCATCCCAACCACAAGATGAGGAGGAAGCCCTGCTGAAGAGAAAGGACAAATTAATGATGTAAAGGATATCTTTCTATTATATATTAAAGCAGTAGAATCACACTCAAGGGCTAGAAATTAACACACTAATAAGAGATAAAAAAGATACACACTGTTAATCATGGTGGGTCCAAAACTCCAAATTATACTAATGTCTTCGAAAGAGTTTATAGAAGAACATTTGTATTTTCAGAATTAGGCATAACTCATAAGAGCTGAATATGTATCTAGTCACGTGATTGCGTAGCGAATTCTATTAGTTAAAAATAAGAGTGCATTTAACATAACCCTAGGTTTTGGGACATGAGTAACACAAAATTCCACGTTTTGTGGTTTATTTCAATAAATCCTGGAATTTGAGACAAGTTCCTTCACAAAACCTCAGGTATGTTATCCTCCTGTCACCTCCCATCACGCCTCTCTCTGTGACTCTGTCCCAGTCTTCTTTAAGCAGCAGAGCATCATTGTACATTCATCTTCTTCGAGCAAAAAGCATCAGTGGCAGCAGCCAGATTCACGCCAGTGAGCTCACAGGCGACAGATCTGCTCATACAGAGCATTCCACTAATTGGTTTGCTACTTCCCCAATGTCAATCGTCACCACCAAGCTCGTCTTCCTCTTCCTCATCTGTGCCTTGCTACTATGGCCTCCATGCCAGCAGCTTCCTGCAGTGACCTCCGTGGCAGCACCTGACCACAGCCACCTCGCCTAGGTGAAAACTAAGATCCGCGCACATCATAATGAGAGAGAGAGAGATAAGATAGAGAAGCAGGGCAGCAAGCTGTTACAGCAGGCCTCGCTCCTGTTCCAGCATTTCTGTGATAACAAGGACTCCTAGTCAACCTTCACGAATGGAAAGATCTAGACCCGAACAAATCATTCGCATGTTTCTCCTACCAGGTCTCTGTCCATCCTTAGCACTTGTTGCTGCATCAGTACCTTTTGATTGAAGTAGCCAGCTTGATTTTGAATCGGAAGGATTCAATAGCCTATTCATCACCAGGTGTTTTAATCTCATGGATAAAAACTCTGGAAAATGTTCTGCTAGCTGCAAGTCTGAGAGGAAGTAGAAGGGATTTGTTGAAACAAACCTCATACCCGAGGTTTGGTGTTACTAATGCCCAGAAACCTGGGGTATTCTAAAAGAAATTCTGGTCCAATATTACTATTTGTTTCCAGAAGATGCAAGAACCCTGCAAGTCTGCAAAGGTAATAAAATGATATATTTAATAGCTTATGGTTTGAGTACTTAGTCTACAAATTGATATGCTTTTTATCAACTACAATATTTTTATTTAGAATGACCATGTAGTAATTAATAGTTAGTTATTATACAGAATTCAGAGTCTTGCTGAGTATACTAACACTTTTTGATGCAAGTGAGTTTCTTCCCATGATAACGTTGAGGAACAAACAAGAAGCAAATAACCATGTAAAATTTGTCATTTCCATGTGACTTAAGATGGATATCTGTATATTTCGCATTATCAATTGATGTATGTCATGAGGAGATAAATTCCAAAGAATCACACAATGCCAAAGGCATAGAGTTCCATAAGCCATTAAATATTATTTGGCTTGTTTATATGTAGTTTGCTTGTGAGTACAACAATCTACTCCAAAGGATGTTCAGTCACAATACATCCACACCAAAAGAGCAACATGCCTATTAGCCTAAAGAAAAACAGTACCATATATTGAAAGGATGGGTTACATGATGTACCTGTTGAGGAGAACCAACGAGTTTCCATAGCAACCTGCAATGAAGATGGCATATAAGAAATAATGTGGTTAAAAAATGGAAAATCTTTCGGCTAACCTTGTAATGTCTGCCCAATGCCGCAAGATGTGAAGGCCTGGAAAATAATCATGCTGTCAGAAAATGTGCAAAGCAAAGCTACATGTGATGACATAATAAAGCGGTTGCTAATTCGAAAATATGCGTATGAAGCATATGCTGCAAACTTATAGTCACGATTCAACAATAATCAATCATGTAACTGAAAGATAAATATGCATTGGCACATATTGTACACAAGATTGAATCCACATTGACAGCTAACAGTTTGTTAAAAGTTGGTGCTGACACCAAGACCAGCCTCAACTGGATAATGCTAAACCGATTAAGGAAAAGAATAGAACAGAACAATCCCTGCGACACATCAAAGAAAGTTATACCTCGAAGAAGCACATCGGCCGATCTCCGCCAAGGAACCCCTGGCACGTGTCAGTCTGCGGGAGGTCAACACCAGCAAATCGTCAAGCTGCAGTGCAGGTAAACAATAGAAATGCGGATAAATCGACCCCCGCCATCAATCGGTAGCATCCATCATCACCATCTTACCCGACGAGAAGCGCCCGAATGTTCGCCATCGTGCCGACCAAAACCGCCGCTCCAAACGATCCCAAATCGCCTAAAGTCCTGAGGAACAACGAAAATGGAAGAAAACAAATCAAGTTAGGGGTCTGTCCGATATCCCCAACGCGGAGAAAGGTGGAGCTAGGGATGAGGACAGGGCTCATCCCCGGCGGGACTGCAGCCCCTTCACCGTGAACCGCCAGGAAATTTTTCACCGAAGCGCCG
>KE372697.1:293431-305869 GCA_000418225.1 Zizania latifolia | reverse complement strand
GCTGAACTGATAATTAGCTAAGACACACAGTGTTCTGATATATGCAGCTTTGAACGCGAAGGCCTCGCAAATGTATCTTATCGGAATGAAATTTTGTGACACTCTCGTTGATTGTGTTATTACAGTACATTAGAACTGCACTACTTAGCTCTCTTTTCAGAATGATAGTAAAGAAGTACAACCTCACGAAACCAGCGATCTTGATCCATTCTATACAGATGGCCGGATTAGTGACCTCTAAACAAGACCTAAGACCTAATGAGTTTTTTTGAACATGACTACTACAGCCGACTGTCTCAAACAGATTCTGATGTGGCAATAAGTTGGTTCCCGTTTGCAAATTCTTGTTCTTAGGTTTCTCTGTCAGAATAAACACTTGTGCTTGCTCTGTTTCTCTCTCGGAGAATTTTAAAATATAACCAAATGATTGTGGATCGTTCATTATTTTTGATCTAACGGTTTAGATTTAAATAAGACAATATATTACCTCCTCATATTTTCTTTCATTTCTACGTGCATACATGCAGAATTATATGATATTAAATTAATGGCTAAAATTAATTAAAAATATTATCTCCTTAGCAGATACATGTTAGACTGTAGAGCACTTCTCTCTGTTTTAGTCTGAGTTTGATGCCGTCATGTGCATGGCCGTGTTATATGGTCATGTGTGAGGGGACCTCTGTGTTAGATTTGCTAATCAATATAAGTAGCGCATCAATTATACAAGATCATATAGTCTAGATCATGATCACTTCGTCAACGCTGAACAGGCCCGCCCATCTTGGGGAGAGTTTGTTCATGTCTTTCATGGTTTGGAATTTCCTTAAGACTAGGTATCCCATGGCAAAGTCTCAGTCTCAACATTTTGACTATGATAACAATGTAGGCCTTGGATGTATCTTACCGACTGGATGGTTGCTATGTCCCATGCTTCTTCTAGCTGGTCTAAGTCATCTTGTCGGTTTTCCTTTGTGTTCTTCTTTCAGTATATCTGAGTACACGGAGACTTAAATTAAAGTTCTATTAGTAAAACCGCTTCTCTCTGATGTTATTGTTGTGACTGGCTTTGCCTCTATCCACTTAAACAGCTTGTCAATTGTAACAAACAAATGCGTGAAACCCCCGGGTGCCTTCTTGAAGGGTGCAAGCATGTCATGCCCCCATACTACGAACAACCAAGAAATAGGGATCATTTGTATTTGTTGGATAAGTGCATGAACTTGTCAAGCAAAGAATTGGCATTTTTCACACGAGCAGACAAGACTTCGGGCATCGGTCACGTTAGTCAGCTAGAAAAACACTTATTGGTTCGCTTTCCTGACCAATGTCCCTAAAGCCTAAAGTTGGATGATTGTTGCGGACTTCCGAGTGGATTTTCGAGAGTGACTTTCTTTCTTAATTCAGTGAAATACACCACATTAGAACTCAGAGGCCCTTTTGTGGTAAAGCTCCTCATCGACTACCACAGAACTCCGACTTCAGTGTAAAACATGCTCTACTTCTTCCTCGACATCTTGGAGTGCTATAATGCTACTGCGTCTGAAGTTATTTTTAAAATAGTATGTTTTTCCGAAATTACAATTCTCGTACCCGATTCAAAAAAATTCAGGTCAATCGTTGAACTGTCAACAATCTGAAGAAAACTTCTTGTCGAATGTTGAATAGTCGACAGGAAATAATTTTCCAGTCGACCAACCAAATGTCGACAAGAAGGAAGAGCAAAAGAATGCACGCAGCACGAGGAAAGCAAGGCGTCCAGGTGACCAGGAGCAAGAGAAAAGGTGCACTGGGGCTCGCATGCAACAAAAGAAAAGACGGCATGGGAACTGTGAATGTAGGAAAAGAAAAGCAGGAGCCGGCGCATGCTGCAAAAGAAAAGTGGTGCATCGGGGCTAGAGCCTGGCAGCATGGTGCATTTGGCTGGCGCGTCCGCCCACGCAAACAACGATTTTATTTCGTGCCGATTAATTTTTTCCTCTGTCGCTAGCTGAGCTGTTAACATAGGACCTCTCACCTCCGTGATTTTTTGAATCGAGTAGCCGAATTGTAATTTCGGAAAAAGCTTATTCTTTTTTTTAAAATCACTGTTTCTGCTACTTGTAATATTTTGTTAAACCTGCAAGTTCCTATCAGATTTTAGGTACTAGAAAGTTCAGATAAATTCGAAGCATTTACCGGTTTATTTTACAAGCAGATTTTTACTGAACAGTCTAGTTGTCATTCCTTGGGATTCTTAGGAATCGTAATCGTCAAGAGGGAAGTCACGAGATCGTAGTCATTGAACTGCAATCCGACAAACGCAGACTGAAGCGCGGTGAACACAAGCATCAGGGTGGGGCAGGACTGTGCAGCGAGTTGGTGGTCGGGCCAGGACAGCATCCAGCGATCAGGGTGGTGCCGCGATCGACGGGAGCAGGGCGGCGGCCGGAGCTCGGTAGCAGCCAGAGCAGGTCGAAGCAGCATCCGACAATCAGGGTGATGGTGGGAGGGTGAAGACCAGCACCACCAGATCACAGATCAACGGCTAAGATGGCAACTGATCTCAATCCAATCACACTTTTCCATCGCTACTCTCTTTCATGTATTGGATTTTTACATTGCTACTCTCTTTCATGTATTGGATTTATCATTTGATTTATTGATTCTTCTCCACCTCCGCTTGACACTCGTAGTAGATCATAAAATTGACTTCACGTTTTTCTTTTTTCAATCAAGTAAAAAACTCAACTTAAAATCAGATACAGCACCTTAGAGAGCCAACTAACAAGATGCTACTAGCAATAAGCTTGCATCCAGGGAAACCCAAAACCAAAACCACACACGGGCAGTGGTTGTATCCATTGCTCCAATCTAACATGTGAACAGAGTAATAACGTGTCCTGTTTTGCGCAATTACAACATCAAACACAGGACGAGGGGTCCGAATCATCCATTATCAGCATGGAAGTATTGGTCTGTTACTGGGACTACAAGGAACTCTTCAATCTAAAGGGCAAATTACAAGTATTCTCCAATTGGACTAAGGAGAATCAAGTTCTAAATACTGGACAGAAAGCTAGTTAGCTTGACATCATGATTTGATCGCATGCCTGGAGGGCTTTGTTTGCATAGTATCTTACATCCACATCAGGGTCCTCACTGAGCTCAACAAGGCATGGTTTCACAGTCTTCTCCACAACCTACAAAGTATTCATGATATTCCCCCAATAACATGTAATTGAATAGCATTGCAAAAATAGGGATCATGAACAAAAAAAGAATTGAGGAACTCACAGATTGATCAAGGATCGGTACAAGTGCCTGCAGTACTTTAGCAACATTGAACTTGATGTTCGGCACTCTGAAAATTTTGACCAATACGTATATGTTAGTCAGGCCTTCAACAGATCGGTAGTCCATTACACCTTACAAGTCGCTCACCTGTCCTTTGAGGAATTAATCACAACAGGGAGTAGCTTTTGACATGTGATTTCTGAACCCATGACTGGGGCCAACAATGAAATAGCTTGCAGAATGGTCATGCGGTACAAATAATGTGGGTTATTTATCTTCTCAAGCACCTAGAAAATTAAACATGTACGTATATAAGACTAAGTGTAAGCCATTACAGCAACAGGAATACTCCCTCTGATTCCTTATACAAGTCGTTTTAGACTTTATAGGTACTTTTTCATCTTTTCTTCCATGCTTGCCCTTGTCAAATAAATGCTACCCCTCACAAATAAATAACTTACCTTTTGCAAGGCAGAATAAATGAGAAACAATAAAGTCATTTGAGTTGATTTCTTAATTCTTGTACATAAATCCAAAACAAACTATATAAGGAATCAGATGTAGTATATATGTAGTACAGTACTTCACTCTATTCTATTTCGTTGTAGCTAGACTCAAGCAATACAAAACCTGGAAGAATAACGAGCTGTGTGCGAATAGATTTTTCTGTACTTCTTTAATCATCTAAGCAATGTTGCCTCGGGATCTCACTAGGCCCTCAGTAGCTTAACTTCATATTTATCCTCTATAAAATGTACACAAACTTCTCTAGCTTACATGTGAAAAACATAACATAATGCTGCAAAAAATAATACTAATTGTTTTAACTACACAACAATTAAAAAATGCTCATGTGCCTTAACTAAAAAATCCCCACAGTTCAGTGGCTTAACTAAAAAACTCCCTAACAACAAATTAACCTGCTTAGATGCCATAAGGATTAAAAAATGCAAATACTATGATTAAGGTTCAGATAATAGATAAAGAACCTGAGGGATTATATGCTGCATCGCCCACTCTGGGCCAAATTCTTCAGCTAGGCGCTTCAAGTTGTTTGCAGCAGCATCTCTGATTGAGAAAACCTAAAGTACAAAACCCAGTTAACTAATCTTAAATAACAGTTTAGCTATTCCTCCTCAGTGGACACAAGAGCATCTTAATAATTGATGAACTAAATGAATAAATACAAAATTAACTAACAGTAGTAACAATTCTATGAAGAGTAACAGGTACCAATTTGTAATCTCAAGCAAGAAGAGTAACAAATATAGAACGAATTATCTAGGTATCAAATATTGAAAGAATTACCAATTTATATGACTATTATGACAATCACACTTTACAGCTAAAAAATTTCTGCAGCGTTTTTCATTAGTGGCTTATCTAACAGCGAATGGTGAATGCAGATATCTATGAATTAGTGTAAATAGTTTGACAAAAATAATAACCATGATTGACTGTTGATGTGTTTTCAGGTAAGCTTTTTCATATTGAACAACTTCAGGAGAAGCTTCACATCAGTTCTTTCAGATCATGTTTCTACTTTCAATATATCTCTGCCTTTGATCAGCAGAAGCTCTTGCTGTTCAGGATTTAAACAAACCTAGTATGACATTCTCTATCTGCCTTGAGGAGCTAGCATCTGCCATCTGCTAATGAGGAACCTAATCACCTATGTAGGAAACTGTGAACAAGAAATGCATGTGACCTAGCCAGCTAGTCCTTGAGTGCCAAGAGCCTAGGACAACTTGGTGACCTAGTTGACTGACTATGCACCAACTAGTCAGGCATAGTCGGTCGACTAGTCATCCTAATTGCCTGAACGGTGCCCTGGCGTCTAGCTTCAACTTACCGACTTATACCCAGTTAAGTTGCCTGCGGAGTTGGAGTTCAAGATATGCTAGTCCATCGTCCTGCTGCTGTTTTCTTCTTTGTGAGGACTAAGTTCCTCTATTGTAAGTACCTAACGTTTACTTTTGAGTTAGATCTGTATATTGAATTGTCAATTTGTGTATTCTGATTGATTCCTGAATAGGGATTTAATGTACAAATTGTTCCAGAAATTGGTTGTAAATTTTCGAGCGTGAAATTAGTTTCCAGTAGTAATCTGCATAGCAAATACCTTGTCTTCCAACCATTGCATGCAAAGTGCCCCCAGCTTGTCATCAAAAAATCCAACACCTAATTGACTAGCCAATAAAGGGATGTACTCTATTATTGCAAGCCGAACCCTCCAGTGCCTATCCTCTGCAAGTTCTACGATTGCTGGTAACAGTGATTGTGATAGCAAGTCAATTCCAATAACCTGAAAGATCAACAAAATTCAGTAAGTTTTAGATGATCAAGTAAAAGCACTTCAACAGTTATAGAAGTAAACTTGATGGTGTAGTGGGGCTTCAATTGAGCCAACACAATTAATTGTTTACTACAGCTAGTCAATGCCTCAAGAGTAGGCTGGTAGTGAGTAGTGACTCAACAAGAAAACCCCTTGAAAATAACACCAGGATATAGAGCCCAGCACAAGAAAGATAAGACAAACCAATTCCAACAAGGAAAATGACAGTTGACCTGATTAACTTGATCGAGCTTGCTGATTATATTAAGCCGGACATCAGGAAATTCATCCTTCAGCAAAGAAAGAAAAATAGGAAGAAGTTGTTCGATGGTAGCATCCTACAGAATACCAGAACCAAAAGCTTGTCAGGTTTCCAAGAGTGGTGAATTAATGGTAGTAAATAATTGAACAGCGAAAGGCAGAAAGTAATTGCCAACAAATAATCTGCAATACAGAAAAAGGAGGTTTTTAAAATATATATTGCTTGTGACCTTTCCCAGAACAGGGGCCATTCCCATAATAACTGAAGCCAAAGCTGAACGAACATGCTGAGATGAATCTGATGACAATTCCTACAGATACAGTTGACATGAGTTACTTCGTTGGAAAAAACAACAAAGCAAACCCATAAATAATGTTTGGTAATGCTTAGCCCCACCTTGACACAAGGAAGAATATGCTGAATTGCAAGCTGTGGACTCAAAATCCTACAAAACTTAGTAACTTTCCCTGCAGCTGCTATCCGCACTTCAGCCTCATTATCACGAAGGAGACGAACATATGCTGGCACCAGATGCTCTCTATCCAAACACGTGAGCATACAATCAACAGATCAGATTAAAAAATGTATTTGCATATGATATACATGATAGCTTGCCACATTTATGTCAATGTACAATATTAAGGATTGTCTAGACAGATAATACCTCGAATGTTCAGGCCCAACTGACTCACAGAGCTCGTACAATTGATTGGCAACCATATAACGAACTCGCCACGATTTATCCTATCAAACGAAGTGAGTAAAAGTGGCATAAGCATGATAACATACATAGTGCTACTATCAAACAGAAGCAACTCCGTATCATGAACCTCTAGCAAGCACAGAGATGTCTGCAAATAAACTATAGATATTATATCAAACAGATAGCAGTGTAGTACCAAGGGAGTAATGTACCTGGGAGAAACTAACAATGACTGGAAGAATATGTGTTACACAATCTTGTGGTTCCAATAATTTGCCAAGAGCAGCACAGCCTTCAACTGCCAATAAGCGCACGGAATCTTGATCTGGAAATAAAGGCCAGCAGTACTGTTAGATGCATTATTTATGCTGTCCAAAACTTGTATAATCAATGTTCCCATTGGTTCAATCATTTATGCTTTGTTCCATGACAGAAGTCCATTGCAGGGCTGGTATAATGTTTTCTGAGAGTTAATTTGATATTTTGTATTTGGAAGCATTAAAGAAATAGCATTTGAAAGTCTGTTTAAATTTTCCCTAGGATAAATAGCATTTTTACTGTAAAGCACATATCGACCAGGCTAATTTAGATTTAAAGTCTCAAAAATGATCACAGAAGGATAAACAGCCATACAAATTGAACAATGAATACACACAAACATCTGTTTATGCTAGTTGCAGATAGAAAATTGAAGCAACAAATAAACTCAGATAGTAACTTCAGTAGAACTAGATCATGAGTCTGGATTTAATTTAGTGCCCATGGGTTCACAGGTTCAGTTACCCGATTAGGGTCAAGTCAGGCGCAGGCTTAGTTTTAAACCTGCAGGCACACATGGATTTACTCGATTAATAAAATTTCCTTCATTTTGGCCCAAACTTAAAGCCCAACCCAATTTTTCTTACTAGGCCACTAGGGTTTAGGCAACTCGGGAAGTCAAGACTCAGGAGTCCCACTCACAGCGGCACCCCCAATCCCAGAATCGGAGAATCCCTAACCTCACCCACTCCCGTTGGCTGTCACCCTTGCCCACTCGCCCCTCGTCGCCATCAACTCTTTGTACACGCGCCACCCTGGCCGCTCGTATCGCCACCATCGGCCCCGCTTGTCCTAACCGCTGCCAGTCCTACAATTCTTAGCCTCGCTCACTACCGTCGTTGTCAGTCATAGCCCTCGCACACTCGCCCCTAGCCGTCACCAACTCATCGCCCCAACGCCACCCTGATCGCCACCATCGCCTGCCAGCGTCGGTCGCCGCCAGCGCCGCCGTCATCATCAACTCATCGTCCACACACCGCCACCATCGCCCCTGTTGGCTCCATCAGCACTGGCCATGCCTCTACGCCAGCACCACTGTCATCTTCATCGCGGTTTCCCATCAAACCCGTGGGTTTCCTATCTAACCCGTCGTTTTCTCGTCAGGTTTCAAGTACCCGACGGGTGTAGGCACGAGCATGAAATTCTTCCTATGGGTTCAGACACAGGTTTGAGGGTGTTTCATGAGATCACTTCACAGCGAGGTTTTTATTGTGCACGCACGTTTTGTGTCCGTTGTCATCCCTAGTTGCAGTACATGGATTCATTTTTTGTTAAATAGTTCTTGTATGACTTATTCAACAACTATTCTGTCATAAATATAAAAGTACGAAATAGCATAATTTTTTTTTGTGAGAGATGCATGAAAAAATACCGTCTTTGGTTAGATCATCAAATATCGACATGATTTCTGTCTTCAAATGGCTCTGTTCAATTGTGGCAGCAAACTTTCCAAGATTTGATGCAGCTGCCCTTCTAACCATAGGCATGTCATCTTGGCATAGCTGACCATAAATGGTCCTCAACTCTGATTTTAATTGATCAGGAGCACTTGGATACGCTATGTGGAAAATACCACATGAAGACACTCGAGCTGTAAACCACTCACCAGCTGCTAGCCTCTGAAAGGAATAACGCATGGTAAGCTGAATGGACAATGCTACAGTAGAAAACAATGTTTCCATAAATGGTTGGCTGGTGGTGCTAAATGGAACAAGAAAAGGGAAAATGAAAGCATGATAACTTATCTTACTAGGGCAGTGTTTTCAGATAACAATTGCATGGTGTTAAAAGAGTGCTACTATGGAGAACAATCGACAGTATTTCACAAATTGCAATTGAAGGACAGGCAATAAATACAAATATCACACATGTATATCTTATAAAAGAACACAATGCCAAAGAAACATAACAAATGAAAACAAGCATAGTAATATTGGCAACAAACTGGTAAATTTTGCACCTCTACACAGAAGAAATCATCATAGCATTTTTAATATTAATGAACCTCGTACCTTTACTACTGGAATGAACCAGTCTACAATGTCGTTTTCCTTCATCTGTGCTCCAATACGGCAGAGAGATTCAACTGCCTTGTCTCGGACACAAGTTTCCTCAACTGTACACAATGTTTCCAATGGTGGGAGCAAAACATGAGCATGTTCTACACCCCCAACATAAGGAATAAACACACCCAATTCTTCAGCCATAGCAAGAAGAACCTCATCTTCATCATCATTATTTTCACTGAGAAAAGGAATTAGTTCCTTCCGGGTTCTTTCTTCACCAAGTGCACGTGCAATTGTGGAAAGCCTCCTAATGGAGTTCAGGCGCAATTGAATATCTTCATTTTTTAGCTCATCTATCAGTATAGCAATGGGATAAAGAGGCTCATCCATCATAGCCATCAGGCTTATCGAGGATTCCTACAACTGTGACACAAGAAAGAACATTAGGGCACTATGGTCCCTAGGATCTAACAAAACCATAAGCATGTAATCATTATTGTGTTGAACATGATTCCATCAGAGAAATAAATCCATGTCATTTAAGAGGTCAAGTGTTTACTGCACATAACGCACAAAAGCAAGGCTAAACTACATCATTATCATTAATTAATATATGCGTCAGTCAAACGAAGCATACAATATATTGCTCGCCTAATAATAACTGTTCGTTGACTTCTCCAAATGTAAAACAAATATGTAGTCTACACATGGTTTCAGGAGAAAACAACCCTCATCATTTCAACATTCTCAGGAGCTGCACCAAAGACAACTGCAGAAAAGAACTTCTTTAGTCATCAACAGATCTACAAACCAGACACCTAACACATAAGAATTTCAGCAGGTGAATGAAGGCAGCTCAGACAACCAACTTAATTCGAATTAGATCAAAGACACCTCACTTAACTTTTTATGGTATATCTCAATCGAATTATCACCTTTGTAGGCACATATCGAAAACCACACATTGCAACACAACAGAGAAAATTATAACATCCGCAATGATTCATCAAGGTCATAAAAGAACCAAATGAGAATCGAACCACAAGAGACCAATGCCACGGCCATCACCTACCACGCACAAACAAGCACCCACATCATATCGCACCCATACGACAGCCAATAGCCTCCCCATCCGACCAAAATCACAGCCCCGAAAGAAAACCAGGACTCATCCCAATCGCATCAAAACCAACACAATCCAGCAGAAATGGCACAGATCTAACCCGAGGAACCGCACGGCGACACTCCCAAAAGGAAAAAAAAAACACCCGCAAACGGCACGGAGGCCTCCCGGAACCTAATTCCGCGACAACATCGTCGACGAGATCAACGAGCGAATCACGAGCAGGGGCCGGTGCGATCGGGGCCTAGCCGATCGAGCCCGGGGCGCGACGCAGATCTAACGACCAGGGACGGGGAAAGGAAGAGAAGGGGACGGTCGGATCCTCACCCGCAGGGCCAGATCGGGCTTCGGCGGCGGGCGGAGAGGAGGAGGACGGAGAGGAGCGGCGCGTGATGCGTCGCCGCTGAAAGTTTACGAGAGGGGGGATGGGTGTTGTGGCGATGCAGAATGGGATGGCAGAGAAATGAGCTGGACGGGACGGGGGCGAGTCGAATGGAAGATGACACTGGCTACGCTGGGCCGGGCTGGGCTGGGCTGGGCCGGGCCGGACGCGGCGATGATGACCATGCCAGGATTGATTTGTTTGATCTGATCTCCCTCAAGTTTTTGGTTTTGAGAATTGCACTTCTGAATGGGATTTTGTTTTAAAGGTTAGTAATTTATCATTTAGATTTTTCTGTTGCTACGTGAACATCTAGGCTTTTAACTTATAATTATCAAATTATTTACTCAAACTGAAATTTGTCACCTTTTGTTTTGTAGACAGATACTTATGAGGGAAGATGGCAGGAAACAAGTTTGCATTGTTGGTTTGCAGGAATTTGAGGTTTCTGATGTTCACATTGTCAAGCAATATATTAAGAGAGAAAATGCAGCACGGGCGGTGATGATTTCTTGTATTTCTCCATGTGCAGGCTCCTGTGAACACACATTAAATACCTTGAGATATGCTGATAGGTAATACTTCAAAACTGAACTTTACGAAATCTAATTCGTGCACATTATCTTGAAAAAGCTTTTACTCCTGAGAGTAATTTTATGTTTGAGTGGAGATATTTAAGGAAGCACCAGAAATTTTGCTAATATGAAATACTAATTTTTAATATCATGTATTATTTTATCCATACAGGGTTCATGCTGCTGCTTGTCGACGGATGGTCGAGCAGCCCTCCTCGGGGGGTGCCCGTGGAGATGATTTATATTGTAGGGAAGCGCTGCACTCAAGACCTCGATGGTTGCCGAGCCCGTGAGAATAGGACTGGCCAAGAGACAAGAAGATTTAGAGTGGTTCGGCCCTCCGATAGGGTAATGAGCCTACGTCCACTGTGAGCTTGGTGGGGCGTTTCACTAGTTGGAAAGACAGTTACAGTGAAGGGATTACAAGAGCTAGGGCTCAAGAGTGTAATGGATTGTGCTTTCTCAATGTTCTGAACCCTCTCTTTTGCTTCTATGTCTGTGTGTTGTGTTGTGGTCGCGGTGGAAGACGTCGTCGTCGTTCTCCTAGGGGTCCCGTGCTCGGGACCCCTTGCTATTTATACCCCCGTTGAGTCTAACCTATCGTACAGCACGCTCCGACGGGACGTAGCACGGCTCGATCGGACGCAGCATGCCCCTATGGGACACAGCGTGCTGCCTACTCCCCAACTGCCCCCCGGTCTGACGCCGCCCGGCAGTCCTGTGCACCTGTCACGCCTGGATCCTCCGACCGCTTTCCATCGCGTCGCACTTAATGCGCCACGCTGCTTTCGGCTGGCTCAGGCGGGGTTGATATGATGGGCCCGATGGGCCCTCTGCCTGGCCCAATAACCGGAAATGAGGTCTGTGGGCTACCCGGGGGGTATATCCCCCACAGCAGTCTCCGAGCTCTTCGTTGCTGCAGATCGGACGTCTTGTCGGGGTCGAATGGAAGCGATGACGAGCTGAAGCCGTGAAGTCTTCAGGGGCGCCGCTCAGGTGCACCTGTGAGGTGTAGTCCTCGAGCCTGCGTGCAAATAGGATATTTGGACGCGGGGTCTAAATTGTGGCCTTTCGGGAGTTTGTGGACGTCGGTCCTTTAGGTCCAAGTCCCCGGGCGTAGCCGGTGCGTATTCCGGGACCTAGTCCCCGAGCGCGGGAAGGAGTCCCCGGGGTTCTTGCTTCGGTGTTTTTCTTGGGGGAGTCCCCGGGCTTGGCCTGGAGGCAGGCCGAGGGCTCTTGTGGCTTAAAGGTCAACCGTTGCGGGGTGAAGAGGTGACGTAGCCGAGGGGCTGGACGCTATCGGATAGAGATAACTTGGCCAAGAGAGCGACCGCTATCAGGCGAGGATAACGTAGTCAAGGGGCCGACTGCTATCAGGCGAGGATAACGTAACCAAGAGGGGCGACCGCTATCGGGCGAGGATAACGTAGCCGAGAGGCCGACCTCTATCGGGCGAGG
>KE372697.1:252838-273321 GCA_000418225.1 Zizania latifolia | reverse complement strand
TGCGCTTGCAGCAGTGTGGGCCCCACCCGTGCGCCTCGCGCTTGCCGCCCGCCCGCGCTGCCCTGCGTTTCTTCCTCGTCCGCCCGAGTCCGTAGCCGTCCACCGAGACCGTCGCTGCCTCCATGGATTCCGGCGAATCTCAACCACTCGGAGTCCTAATCTCGTCCGCCTCCCCCTCTATAAAACCCCCGCCTCCGCCCCCGTTCTCTGTTTTCCCAGCCCCGAGCCATCTCGCGAATCCGAGCGCCGCACGCCTTTTTTTCCCGCCGTCGCACTCCAGCTGCACTAGCTCACCGCCGGAGACCACCGTCCACCTCGCCGACTACACCGTCGGGTCCGCCGTCGTTCGCTCTCCCTCGGCCACATCTCCGTTCGAGCCGTCGGTCGCCGGAACGCCGCCGACGTGGTCCACCCGAACCGACCCCGGAGCTCCGCTCATCGCCGGTCTCATCTATACCTCACCGGCCGCCGTTTTCTCCACGGTAATAATCCCCATCCTCCCCTGATTCCATTTATGATGTCAGTTCCATCCCGCAAGCCTCATCGCCGCCGGCAGTCACACCGCCGCGTCCTGGCCGTCGTCGGAGAAGAACGCCATGCACCATTCTGTTCCCTGCGTGCGGGATCGGCTATCCGCCGTCCGATCCAGCACGTGCGGCCTAGATTAAATCCCCAAACCGAGCGCCCAGATTCGTTTGACCAGAGTTGACCGGTATCAAGCGATCTCGGCCGTCCGATCTCATTTAATCCCCCGCTTCGATCTGAACCGTAGATCTGTTCTGGTTTATTTTCGGCCATCCGATCTGCATAAAATCGCAGTCGTCCGATTTTGATCCAACGGCAGCATACCCCTTCGGTCTACAGCCTGTGCGTGGGTTCACGGTGGACCCAGTGCACCGTGGACCAAAACCCTTTTTCAGTTCAGAAATAATTCCAGAAAATTCCCCAAACTTCCAAAATTCATATCTTTCACATCCGAACTCCGTTTTCGTCCGATCAAATTGCAGATTGACCGTCATAAAATTCTCTACAACTTGAACTAATTTAATTATATTGTTTGTACTGTTTATTTTCTATTATTTAATTCTTTATGCCTCATTTTATGTGCCTTCTAGACTTTGAAGCCGTCAAGGAGCCGGAGCCCTTCTTCGAAGCGCCGCCTTCATCGTTTGCTGATCAAGGCAAGTTACACCCCCTTCCTCGACCATGTTGAACCCATATTTTCAAAATTATTAATTACTTTAACCCATAGCTTATATGCATGTTAGATGAATTAAAACATGAATAATTCATAATTAGATCCCATGTCCTTATACTTGTAAAACCTTTGCCATGCTTTGAGCAATGTTTCCTTTGTCGCCATGATGTGATCTATCATATTAGCTAGTGCTCTAAGTATTAGCACACTTGCTTAGCCTCGCTAAAAAAGTTTTGTAGAATAATTTAGGTATTTAGTATCTTTAATTCTCTTTGATACTTCTCACCCCGGTGGTGTTCTAAAATGACGATAAAGTCTTGCAAAAATGGTTAAGTTATTAGCATGGTGGGCTCCAGGTGCAAGCGAGGGCATTGGTTGGTCGCACCCGGGGCACTATAAGGATCGGTCTGCGAAATCTGTTGCAAAACTATTCCGTGCAAACCACAAGTCTAGTGGGTAAGACCTAACCTGGAGTATGGTTCGTTTCAACATGATGCACCGAGCGGAGGAGTCAAGCTCATCGTTGAGAGGCTACCTCGGATGAATTGTACTAACGAGGCACAAATGGGGGTCTATGTTATCCAAAGGGGATCTGTCTTTACCATTACGGGTCAGATTCTAATGGGGCGTCGGCGAAACCTAGTGTGGTTGTCCTTGTGTTGAAGCGGTCCATATTAAGGGTTTTGGCATGAATTCTTTCGGGGTGACGTGGTGTCATCTCGACACACTTTGGTGTGCGGGAATGAGTGCCTTGTGGATAAATTTGTACACCTCTGATCAGAGTACAACCTTTTCGAAAAGTCGTGCCCACGGTTATAGGCAAGCCAAGTGATGTTCTCCGCAGTTTGTCTAATGTTCTGAACTGGAAGGCTTAATTGGTAGTGGTTGAATTGTGCGAGTTAGCATAGGTGTGCTACTCGAGGTAGTGGTTTAAGTTTAGGTGATTCATTAATATTATATACATTTACATGCTCAATACAACAATTATTTAATTACAAAACTTGCTTTTCGCAACACAAGCCAGTTGCTCGTCCTTGATATTACCTTGCATTATGTTGCATTTCTACGGCTTGTTGAGTACGTTTCGTACTCATCCTTATTGATTAAAACCCCAGATGCTGCATTCTATGAAGACGACGGTCTGGAGTAGCTGTCCCAGTCAAGGAGCGTGGCGTGAGCCAAGATGTTCATCGTAGTCTTTTTATTATTTTATCTTCAGTGTAATAAATGTAGCCTTCGAGCTGCAATTCTGTTTAACGTAAGACGTTGTCGTGTGATAAATATTTTGTAAGTTGTTTTTCTATGAAAATACAATAAAACTCGAAATCAGTAGATTTCGAGCGTTACAGTCCCACACCCTAAGACAAGACCACGAGCAAAAGTGATACGGGTATAAGGTATCTTAAGATCCCTAAATTAGATATGACTTAGGATTAACTTGTATTCAACTATTGGTCGAAATGGGTCACGCAGCACTGGTCCTTTGCCTGAAGACTCAGTTACATTTGTTCTCAGTGGCGTGAAGGCTCCTCTTGACTATAACCGAATTAGATATAGGTGACAACAAGCTCAAATAGAATGGCGTTCTGACTACATAGATAAAACAAGTGCATATGAAATACTCTAATAATTTAATAACTAATTAAGAGACCCCTCTTTATGACAACATAAACCAGCATGAAAACAATCCGGCGCGCGAGAGCTTCAACCACACATGTGGTCGAAGAATCGTTCTCCATGGCCCCAGCGACACACTGTTGACCCCACCCACCAAGCAGAGATGGAGAAAGCACACGCCGCCCGGCCGCACACGCCCTCCAATGCAATGGAGGCCCGAGCTGGAGCGCGCAGGAGGCCTCCCGTCGACGTGCCTCCGCCGCCGCCGCCGCTTCTCCCCCTTCTCCTGGTTCTCCTCCTGCCCACCGTATGGTCCTGTGCCGCCGCCGCTTCCGGGGCTCCAGTGGGCGAGGACTACGTCCGGCCGCCGGCCGCGCGAAGCTGCGACGCGCACCGGAAGGCCCTCCTTAGCCTCTTCCCGTGGAACACGAAGAAGGCATCCTCTTCCTCTTCCGATCCGCAGCAGGTGAGCTCTCTCTTTGGCTCTCGCTGCTCCGCGGCCTCGGTTGCTTTACTGCCCAAAAATTTGTGCCCTGGACCCCCTGGTTGCTTGGAGCTTTGGACTGTAGGTCAAAATCTTGTCGGGTTTGGTGATGTTTTGGGAATCCAAGAGATAATTCTTTTCTTGATTAGACAACACGAGGGCGATTATATCGTTTGTTGGTTAGTGAAGATCAATCGAATCGGATCAATTGATTTGGTGTTGTTTAGCCATTTCTCGGTAACCTTCCTATTATGCATTTTGGGTCAAATTCGACAGGTTGGAGCCTATTTTTTCCCTTTCTGTGTTGAATTAGTATAGCTCATATCGCTTGGCCAGAAACCAATCTCATCTTATGTCCTATTTGTGCTGTAGCGGTTTGGTTCTGCAATTTGTTGCATGTTCATTTACTTTATAACTAGTTGGCCAGTGAGCTCGTCTGTTCTGTATTAGATGTCACTTGGACACATCGTAACTCTATTACTGTGCATCTGTTCTGTTCAAATTATGCGATAAAATAGATGGGTGTTAGCACATTGGAGGTTATTTTGAATCATTTGC
Source organism: Zizania latifolia (assembly GCA_000418225.1). NCBI lineage: Eukaryota > Viridiplantae > Streptophyta > Magnoliopsida > Poales > Poaceae > Zizania > Zizania latifolia. The sequence goes on along the minus strand of KE372697.1, from coordinate 269,464 downwards.
ATCTTAGCTGTGATCTTGCATTTTGGTTAATAACACATTTGATCCCGTAACTATTGCCAACAGCTCAGCTTGGTCCTCAAACTAGTAGTATGTAGGTCAAATCAGTCCCCTAACTGACCATTGACCATTGTCTCAATTTATGCGGCTGAGGTGGTGAGTCCATATACGAAAAACTGAAACCACATGCTAGAGATATGAAAATGAGCAAAATGTTGATGTTTGGAACAAGTCTGGTCAAGTTACATGTTTGTTGATCAAATTGAGTTACGTTGATAGGGCTAGAAGGCACTGCCTATGGAGAGGTAATGATATTAATGCAAGAAGTAATCCACTGGTCGCATGGCAAAAGGTATGTAAACCAAAACTAAAGGGAGGGCTAGGAGTTATTAACTTGAGGAATCAAAACAAAGCTCTCTTGATCAAGTACCTGGATAAATTCTACAATAAAAAAGATACACCATGAGTGAAGCTCATGCGGAAGTCTTACTATCTGAATGGGGTAATACCTCATTTGACAGTTGAAAAAGGCTCTTTTTGGTGGAAGGATGTCAGTAGGCTTGGCACTCTCTTCAGAGGAGTCGCAAAATGCTCAGTATCTTGTGGTACAACTGTGCATTTTTGGTCAGACCTTTGAGGAGAAGCTATTTTAGAGGACTCTTTTCCTAGATTATTTTCATTCGCCACAAACAAGAATATCTCATTATATGGCTTCTTGGCAAATAATAGCAATATACCATAGCTCAACAATTTCACATCCCACTATCAGAACATGCTTTCCAGGAATATGACCAACTCCAACAAATCGTCAGCAATGTATGTATACAACCGGACAATCCTGTTAGATGGTCTTACATCTGGAGCACAAGCAGATACTCGTCCAAAAAATTCTATGGACTGCCTTACAGCCATATAGATCCCCCACACATTTTCAAGTGGATCTAGAAATGAAGATGCTGCAATAAGCTCAGGGTCTTCATGTGGCTACTTCTGATGGACAGATTCAACACAAGGAACATTTTGAAAAGAAAGAATTTTAGAATAGAAAACAACTTCTTCAATTGTGTCCTTTGCACATTAAATCAAAAGGAAACAACCCATCATCTTTTCTTCAGATGCCCCTTTAGCATTAGATGTTGGGAGTCCATCAGAGTATCTTGGAACCTGGCAACACCTTTCTACAGCATGATGATAACTTCAAAGGACAAATTTCAGAGGACCTCTTTTTGTGGAAGTTTTCATAACAGGGACTTGGACTATTTGAAAGCAAAGGAACTATCTCATTTTTTTAAACAAGCAACCAAGTCTACAAAGTTGGAAAAAAAGTTTCAAAGAGGAATTATTTCTTCAATCCTGCAGACTAAGAGAAGATCGGAAAACTCTCCTGTTAAACTAGCTCTCTCAGTTCTAGTGCTTTTAGTTTTTTCTTCCTTTTGTTTTCCCGTAGTCTTTTGACCTTTGGGTCTTTTCTTAACATACAATTTTCAGTAGGAGCCTCTCCTACTGTTTTATTTCAAATAAAAAACAATAGCTGAGCTACCAAGTATACTATTAACCCCTTTTTTCAGTGTTGTTTGTTGTGGCTTTGCACCTTCCCAATCACAATTCAAATAGTTTGCAGACACTTGTTAATTTGCATGATATGCAGCATTGTGTGTTCACAGAAAGGACCCAAGAGGCTGTTAACCGGTCAATATGAAGGACATCTCATTACTCATTAGAATGAGCTACGTTAGAAAGACTTGCCACATCGATGTGTGTGATCAGTTGGATTCAAATTGTGGAGTTTCCTTAACTTACTAAAGTAAAAAAGAGACAGTTCTGCAATTTCTATGCAACTGATCCTATGTGCCATCCTATAGTACATATCAGTCCTGTTTGAGTTTAATTCATTTTTTCACGTTGAGACTTTTTTCTAGTAAAAATATATATGTTTTACAGGTTCACATTTCACTAGCTGGAGAAAAGCACATGAGAATTACATGGATCACCGATGATAATTCTGTCCCCTCAGTTGTGGACTATGGAACTAAAACTGGAACATACACATCAACATCTGAAGGAGAAAGCACATCTTACAGCTACTTAATGTATAGCTCAGGAAAGATCCATCATGTTGTTATTGGACCTCTTAATGACAACACAATTTACTACTATCGATGTGGAGGACATGGTCCAGAATTCCAATTTAAGACACCACCATCCCAATTTCCATTGTCATTGGCTATTGTAGGTGATCTGGGGCAAACCAGTTGGACAACTTCAACACTTAATCATATCAAGCAGTGTGAACATGATATGCTTTTACTCCCTGGTGATCTCTCTTATGCTGATTATATGCAACATTTGTGGGATTCTTTTGGTACATTGGTGGAACCACTTGCTAGCACCCGGCCATGGATGGTGACAGAAGGCAACCACGAGAAGGAACACATACCATTTTTTAAGTCTGGATTTCAATCATATAACGCACGATGGAAAATGCCTTATGAAGAGAGTGGGTCCGCATCAAACCTGTACTACTCTTTCGAAGTTGCAGGGGTTCATGCTATAATGCTAGGTTCTTATACAGATTATGATGAAAGTTCAGATCAATATGCTTGGCTCAAGGTATATTACTTCATAACTCTTCATCTCCACGTCATATTTGCATTGCCAATGCTGCTCGTTCAGACTTATCATCCATGATATTTATTTGGGATAGGAAGATGTTTTGATCACTTATTTTCTACTAGTGCCTTTTCACACAAGTTTTTGATATATACTCAATCTGCAATTTCATCATAGAAGTTTCACAGGGCATCAAAAATATCAGATACAGCCCTGTTCACATTTGCACCTAGACTTGAAGTTGTCTAAAATTGTACTTTACTGTTAGTTACTTATTTCGAGCTGGTATATTTCTATACGTTGTGTTTAACTTTGAAATCCACTGTATTCATTCTTGCTGACAGCAGATTGCCCTTTATATGGATTTTCTGGGATGGTTTTCAGGCTGATCTTGCTAAGGTAGATAGGAAGAGGACGCCATGGCTCATCACATTGTTGCATGCACCGTGGTACAATAGCAATTGGGCCCATCAGGGTGAAGGTGACAGCATGATGGCTGCAATGGAGCCTTTGCTCTATGCTGCTCATGTGGATATTGTAATCGCAGGTCATGTGCATGCTTATGAACGTGCGGTATGACTCCTTTCCCAGATCCCTTATCTGCACTATTGTTCAAAATTTGGCCTCCCATTGTTAGTCCATGTATATGAAAATTCCATTTGAGGATTTATTGTGCGTGCAGGAGCGAGTCTACAAGGGGGGACTTGATGCTTGTGGGGCTGTTCACATAACAATTGGGGATGGTGGAAACCGGGAAGGCTTGGCTCGCAGGTACTATTTTCATACCACGGTGATTAGAACTATAAATTTAGTTACTCCGGTATCACTGTATGTATGACTTTCTGTATCTTCAGGTACCGCAATCCAAAACCATCTTGGTCAGTCTTCCGGGAAGCAAGCTTTGGGCATGGTGAGCTAAAGATAGTCAATGCCACACATGCTCACTGGACTTGGCACAGGAATGATGACGAAGAACCAGTGAGAACGGATGATGTGTGGATAAACTCGCTAGCTGGTTCCGGGTGCATCCAGGACGGTCGTCACGAGTTCAGGAAAATTCTGATGTCCCCATGAGACACCTAAACAATCATATAGTTAGTAGCATAGTCATAAGCGTACCTGCCATATACTGTATATACGCGTACGACTTGCTAAAATACAACGTATGAAGCCTTTTCATGTACCTGGATATTGGCTAACCAGGAGATACTGTTGCTTCCGTGAGATATTTTCTGTATGCATGCTACAATGTTGTAGCTGAGTGAACATTCTCAGTAATGCTTACCTGGTGAACCCGGACAGCAGTAATGACATGAAATATATGTTACTGCTGATTTGAAGATGTTCAGCAGAAGCTACGTTTCATAATATGCCTGTAGATTTCAAGATACGAACTGAAATTGTAGTCGTAGGTGCTGCCTCGAGGCTAAAGACGTCATGGATGTGCTTAATGCTTTAATTAACAAGGCAAGTGATTGTGGTCTATTGTAGCCCCTTCTCTCACAAGGTTCTAGTCAGAGAAGTATCTATTTATGCTGATGATGTGGCTCTTTTCTTGGGGCCGTGTAAGATTTGGAAATCATAAAGAAATTCTTCGAGTGTTTGGTGAGGCGTCGGGGCTGGTCACAAACATCAGTAAATGTTCAACGAGTCCCAATCCAATTCCAAGAACAAGACATGGAAATGGAGCAAGGTTCCTTCGCGTGCCAAGTGCAAGAGTGCCCTTGCAGATACCCTGGGCTTCCTTCCACTGTCAATCAAAAAACTCTCCAAATCTGATTTCTATGCAATAATTGACAAAATTGCTGATAAGTTGCCCGAGTGGAAGGCCGCCATGATGCACCCATACTTATTTATCAGCTCTCTGCTCTGGAACTTCTTAAATGGTTATCAACGCAATTGACAAGATTCGTAGAGCTTCTCCATGGAAGGGTCGCAAGGAGGTGAATGGAGGCCATCGCCTTGTTGCTCGGGTTCGGGTCAAGACTCAAGAGACCGATTGATCATGGAGGACTGGGAATTCTTGATCTAGAGGTGACACCCAAACTTTCTGGTTAGAGCAGATCGATCACGGGGTCTATATCTTCACAGATTCAGCACACAGCTAAGGGGGCACGACTCACGAGCATCGGGATGCTATCACCTGTAAAGTACACATTACAGTACAGAATTAATGCCCATCCATCACCTGCCCCCTTTCCATGCCTACTGTCTATGTCCGTCCATCACCAAAACATGGAGGACAGCTCCAGCGCATGCATGCATGTGAAATGAGATCCTCCGTCAGGGAAGTCAGAGGACAATTATCCCTCCGAGCCGCTTGAATGAGATCTAACAGCGTGAGAGTAGAGCTTCACTATAGCAGGATCCATTGCGTAGCGATTGGAGATAAGATTTCGCGGTGGCTAAAATAGACTTTGTATCGGATCTCGTCTGAACGATTTAGATTGAATGACTATAGAGAATAGTCAGTCTCCATGCTGCAAGAGGAGACCACCTCGCATGCATGCATGGTGCCCAAGAGGAGGAGGAGGACGCATGGTGCCCAAGAGGAGGAGGAGGAGGAGGAGGAGGAGGAGGGAGGATCAGATCGTGGAAAGGGGCACATGCAGCCACATCGCCCGAAATCACGCCATTGTCTCCAGATTCCCGGGCTTGGCTGTTAATGCGTGAGTTGTCTCAAGAAGCTCGCGTCCCTCCACGGCAGGGCGCATATAAACAGTTCATAGCCACCATTTCGATAATGCATCGTCGTGGGGGGTCCAGAGCTAGCTGCTATCATCCTGATCTCCACAGCATCCATGTCTTGGATTTCTGCTAATTGGAGTCCATTGTCGCACGTGGCGTCGATCGGGTTTCTTGGAAAGCTGGGGGAACAATGTTGGTGTAGGGTCACCAATAATTCAGTTTGATGAGAAAGAAGGAGAAGATTAATCCGGAAAGGGAAGCTAGTGCATGCAAACATCTAATAAGTTGGCGTTATTCTGTAGTTCACATTTTATATATAATTAGGTTGAATGACGATTAACATCACAATTAATGTAAAGCGCTTCCTCTAGTTTAGGTTGATAACACTAACATATTACATATACCTATTATTAAAAATATAGAAAGCATAACCGCAAATGTGTGATACATGAAGCTTGAGCTCTCCAGGACGGCTGCATTTAGGCCCCGTTTGGTACAACTCTAGATTCAGAATTTTTTTGTGCTAGTTAAACCTAGCTCTAAAAAATCCTAAATCTTGAACCGTGGATGGATTGAAGCCTTACTCCTCAACAAGATCCCCAGATCCACAATGGTTATAAACAATCTGAGATGGCAATTGTGAATCATTGATTCATTCAACTGGATTGAGAAATAATAAAACAGATTACTGTTCTATATTCCTCAACTTAGGAGCATGATTCCAGGGCAGGCAGTGCATGCACACATGTGAACTGCCTTGGCCACTTTAGCTGTGCCTATCTCTGGTTTGGATGATTCTTTTAGTGCAGTGCCCCCCATAAATCTACTTGTGGATAGATACATGGATGCACATATTTATAGCAAGTGGGGGTTGCTATGTCTCCTGCTTTTCCAGTCTGCCCTTTGCTTGGCAATTTGTGGTGGGGGGCACCATCCCCTTCCTTTCCTCTCAAATGCTTGAGACTGCAATCTCCTTGCATTGGCAAGTATCCCTCTGCCTTTAAAATAAGCTCTTGTGGACTGTGGAGAAAGTTCAGTGCCCTCTAGCTACCACCCTATGCAAGAAAGTGTCTGTCCATGCTGCAAGGTTCTTCGAGGCCTCGATCCCGATAAGCTTCCAAGTGACAGGCCTCCACTTCTTGTGAGTAGAATCTATCAGCTCCTTTCTCATGGCTTCCATTTTTCTTGCGTCTGTAAAGATAGCTAGGCTGCAATTTCCATGTTGGTTTGTTGCTTCCAGGATAGAACAGAACGTGTCCGTAGAACATTCTGTTGATCCTTGGCTGAATTTTGCAGCTGTCCTTCGATCGGATTGGTCGCCCAGAAAAAGGTCTAATTCTCCACAAGAAGATGTCAGTAAATCTGAAGCAGTATGAGAAGGAACACATGAAGATGGCCGTGTTGAAGCAGGAGGAGACATTCAAGCAGCAGGTAAGAACAGGGAGAAAACACTTGAACTTAATCTTCCAAATCAAATTCTTGGCTCTCCAGTAAAAAGCCTGTACTGACTACTGCCTCCGTTCAGGTTCAGGAACTGCACCGGCTGTATCGAGTTCAGAAGCTAAAAATGGCTGGCTCCGCAACCACAGTGGTCGGAACCAGGTGCAAGCATGAAGACGAGCGGCATGCGGAGGAGAACGAGGCCGGCGACGCCTACCCTGGGAGCAGCAGGGCTCCCCTTGTTCTCGGGGAGAGTGACCTAGAGCTGACGCTGGCGGTAGGGAGCTTCGGGACGACGGGGGAAACGAGCGCGACCAAGAGGGAGGCGGCGGCGCCGTCGTCGTCTAGCGTGGACTCTAGGACGAGCAATTCGTCGTCGTCGACGGAGTCCGGTAGCCCCCACGACTGCAGGGCGGCGCTGCCGCTGCCGCACTGGCCATCCCGGTTGGGCTCGTCGGCGGCAAGGGCTGCTGGTTCCAATGTTGGGCGGCCACAGCAGCATTTGGAGCAGGAGGCGCTGAAGCAACAGCCGCTGCCTTGGCTGCAACGGAGTCTGAATTTCGCGCGATAATATAGTACAACTGCTTCCTTGCACGTCCTTGGATCGTCAAGCTTCCTGCTCTCCTTCGCATTTCCTATTTTCTTGGTCGTTCCTGCGCTTCACTTCTTTTTTTTGATAAATACTAGCAGTGCCTATTCTTTCAAGATTATAATAATACGATCTATTCGCTAAAAAGATAACATATAGTCATTTTATTAGACCAGTTTATTATAATCTACAATTCAAATTATAGAATCTACCTTTTTTTCATCTTATTATGTTAGAAATACTAAAATACATGTTATATTTTTTAGAAATTATACGATATCACCGTATCATCTTATACTCAAATCTTAGACTTCAACACTTTATTTTAAATATATTGTAGTCTTTTACTATTCAAACATAATAATAGGTTGTCATATAGATGATAACTTGTTTTTCTCTAAATTATTATAATCCTTACATATAAGTTGAATTATAATAATCCAAGCTCAATGATCATATTAACATTGCGGTTGTTCTTGTGCACTCCTATCATTGGCGTTGTACCGAGTTAAAGGATTAAAGATGTCCTAAAAGGGTGAAGAGGACTTGTAGAAACGAGAGTATGGGATTTTAAGCCCATTTTGACAGATAAAACTTAGTCTATTGAACCTAAGGTTCAAAAGCGTGCTTGAAGTTTTGTTATGGGCTTGGATTACCCGATCATATAAGTTAGGTACCAATACGTGGTATGGCGCTCGAACCAATACATGTTCTGGTCCAGTTTGTATCAATCGAACGGTCCAACCCGTACAAGTTTTGAACGAACACATGGTGGCTGACCCAACACATGGTCCATCCACCGGATGGTCCGGAACACATGTACACAATCCAATCCATGCACGCAACATAGTCTAGATGGACTGTTCATCCACCGGACGATCCATAATAATACATCTAGAATGTTCGTGCAAGCATGGTCCATACCAACATATGATCCGAAAGGGCAACGCAAGCCAAATCATCCGGTCACGGCAATAGAGCGAACGGTCCAATCTCCATCGGACTTTGCGAACGGCAATAGAGTCTCTAGGACAACTAACTCATCTTAATCCGTCCTCTGTCCTGGCTCAACTTCTCTTCTTCTTAGGACAGTAAACTCTTGAAGGCTAATCAAACGCTATTATTTCCACATCAACCTCAACTCATTTAGACATGGTAAACTAGCAATAAGGTCCTTAATCTTCAAATTCCCCTTAGAGGACTACACACTCTCCATTAGATGAATCATTATAGCACAACCAATCACCCCAAACCACCTAAGAGACTATCTGATACTTTATAGTGCCGACTCTGTAATGTGCACAGAACGTGCACTTCACCTTGTAGGCTCCCATTTCAACCCCTTCTTTATCGGATTTGCCAGTTGTCAGACAAGCCCTTTTTTCCCTTAAGACACGTGAGTTGATTCAATCGTCAAAATACTAGTTGTAAGCCCTAGTAATCAACATCAACTAATTACAAAATAGCAGTTATGCAGATCATTGACTTAATGGAGGCCAACACTTCGGAACCTTCAATGCAGATCATTAACTTATGTCATGTGGGGACGCACGTATACTAGGTGCCGACGGGCGCGTGACGTGCGGCGCGCCATAGAGCGCGCGAGCGCAAGAGGAGGAGGCCAGCGCGGGAAGCTAAGTAGGAAAGAGAGATTAGTTTCCTTTTTATTTCCTTAAGTCTAGGAGAAGTTATTTCCAAGAATAGTTTGTTGCCATGTTGGTTAGGCCGGCTGGCCTATTTATCAGTTCTTCCGCAAAACAATGGAAATTAAGAAAAGTATTACCATCTAATCTCCTATCTCTTTCTCTCAACTAAGCCTGCGGCAGGGGCAACCTCGCCGGAGAAGACGACGGACCGAGGCTACGAGTTGCGTAGCCGAGGGCCGGCTGCCCAAGGGTTTGACGCCCTTGACAACTTATGAGATTAATCAATTGCAAATCCAAAACGTTGTGAATAGACCAGGTAAAATACAAACTCACCAGCTTAAATAAAATGCAAAAAGTTCTTGGAAGATTGGCTTACCTGAAGATGATACACAGTTTCCCCAAATCAGGCTAAATAAAAACCACATGAAAGTTTTAAAACTGAAGCTTATGTTGATATTTCAGTACTGTTGCTTCTGGGGATCAACTTGCTGGAGCTGATGTCTGGCAGAAAGGGACTTTGCAGCAATCTTTATGAGCTGTGCTTGCAAACAATCAACACAGGTAAGATAACAAGTTCTGCTGAAAAGGGCTGATGTGATATATTTGATGCCTTCATAATGAACAGAAGCATCTCTAGCATGGCATTTACTGACAAAAGCTACATACCAACGCTACCAAACACAATAACTACCACTTGAGAATTTACAAGAATGCTAGCTGTAACAGCCAGTTCAAAGATCAAGTAGTGCTCATAAAGAAAACGATCAATTATATTGAATAATCAAAGAATTTGAACAGACAAATGATGATCTAGAATTCATTCTCAATTTACTTAACTTTTATTTGGTTCTAGTTTATCACAGAATACAACATTATACAACATGTAACCTTCACAGTAATGTTTATGATACTAAATTCAAGACTAACTTGATAAATGAGATAATACGAGATGTGCAATGATTTAAAGAACAACCGAATGCATCATGGAACAATCTTGAAAACCTTCATTTTCTCTATCCATGTGTTGAAGGAGTTCACAGTGTTCCGGAAGCCGAGAAATCCATGTTCCTTGCTCTTGTTCATGCTATCCAAATGCTCGCTCTCGACACCAAACACCGCATCAACAAACCACCAATTGGCGACCTCTTCAAGTTCAGTCTCCACGAGCTCGTTATCCTTGACAATCTCTGTCCATACTGCCTCCTTCCCCGCCATGGCATCTGCAAGCTTGAATCTCCTCTCTTCACCCTCATACCCAGACCATTCCAGCCCAAACTGGTCGGCCAGCATAGGCCAAAGGAACTTCCACTTGTAGAGATCCCCATTGCTGCAATTAAATGCCTCGTTCCTGGCGAAGGGGTCGACGGCCGCCCAGATCTCGTGCTCGGCGATGAGGTCTGCATCAGAGGAGTCGCTGAATCCCTCCCAAGCAACCCTGGATCCAGGCCATCGCAGAGTGGCACCCTCCTTGCGGCAGATGGCGGCGTAAACGCACAGGCTGCCGACGACATTCATGGCGCTCCGGGGAGAGAATCCGAAGATAGTGGTGGGGCGGTGCACGGACCAGCTGACGACGCCGTCGCGGCGGGAGACCTCCTCGAAGAGGATGTCCTCCAGGTCGTAGTAGAAGTTGGGGTAATCCAGGCGGGGCATGTCCTCGGTGTAGGGCGAGTCCGGGATGGAGATCTTGTTGATTGCCTCGAACGGGCCGATGTAGTGCTTGCGGCCGGTCTGTAGGCAGACGTGGACGAGCTCGGGGCAGTTGGAGACGACGACGGAGAGGACGTTGCGGAGCATGGCGTTGTTCACCTCGCGGTTCTGGGCCTCCGTCGGGTGCGAGGACCAGGCGACGTAGAATACGTGGGTGATGTCGACGAGGGGCGAGAGGGCCTCCGCGACGGCAGCGGTGTCGGCGAGGTCGAGGTGAAGGTGGGTGACCGCGGGGGAGGGCTGCGGGGACCAAGGGGGCAGCGGGCGGCGGGAGAGGGCGTAGACCTTCCACGGCCCGCCCGGGGTGTCCTGCAGCGGGAGGATGTCGAGGAGGGAGGTGCCGACGATGCCGGTGGAGCCGACGACGAGCGCGACGCTCTGGAAGGTGGGCCCCGCAGCGGCGGCGTTCTCGTCCTGGCGCTTCTTGACGGCGCCGATGGCGCCTGCCCACCACCAGCTCATCGTAGATCACGGCGGCGTAGAAGCTTGCGCCTGGATGGATCGGTGGGGAGGAAGGGGGAGGGGAGGAGAGCTGAGGAGGAGGAGGAGGCCGATGGGGTGTGGGGATCGATTCGAGAGGCAGGTGTTGGCTTCCGACGTGGAGGTGGGGCCGGTCGGCGGTTTGAACGGAGCTGAGCTGGTGTTGCGTGTCGTGTTGGGCCGGCTGGATATGCGCTGCTTGCCGGTCACTAGCGATGGCGATTTTGTCCGACCTCTTTTGGTCTCGTTTAAATCGTTAGCTAACTCAATTTGTATACACTTGGTATCCAGTAAAATAAATAATGGATTGTTTTATTTAATATAGTAACTTTCATTTTATGGTTTTACCTCTAAAGCGAGTGACTTTATCCTCGTGTAATCCTGCATCAGAAATAAAGAATCAAGGGTTTTCAATATATTATCTCCGTGTGACTAGTTACTAGTTACGTTATTTTCACCTATGGAACTCTTAGACTATACTCGATAATAGTAATTCTCTAACACATTATCAACACGACCTGTTTTTTAGCTGCTAAAGCTGAATCATAAGAGCAAGAATTTAATTTGTTATTTGGTATCTGTTTTGACCATACTAAATAAGTGAACATATTGAAGAAAGAAGCGCATTGGCTCTTCTGATCATACTAAGGGTCTTTTTGGTACAGCTCTAACTTCAAGATTCATATTAGTTCTTAAATTTGTATAATATAATAAAATAATTTAAACTTTTATTTTTAGTCTAAAATAAAAACTAGATTACTTAACTAAATACTCGCAATCTATCTATAGCTCCAGATCAAGAATTTTTTAAAACTAGGTTCGATTAGCTTAAAAAATCATAAATTTAGAGCTGTGGCAAACATGATCTTTTTGAAAGATTATAGTATTCACGTATCTCTCGGAGAGAAGGGATGAATTTTTCAACTCTTATTCACCGATGACAAGACGGTTTGAGAGTATTATTCTATAGTGTATAGAATATGCACTAATCTATGTCTCCTTAGAAAGAGAGAGAAAACTCCCTATGTTCCACCTGAATGTCAAAGCACACAGAAGAACTACTTCCTCACGCAAGAATACATTGACTTAAATTAAACTTTGCGTGGCTCTTATATAAAAGAAATGAATTAATTATGATCCATAGAACCATAAATAAACCTTGAGAGAAAGAGATACTTCAAGATAAAAGAGAACTTAAATTATTGTAACCATGGTTATAAGCAACAAATGTATTTTGTAGGCCTCAAAAGAGCTATGGTTATTGATGGAATTGTGCCAAAGAGAATTCTGGGGGAACCGAAAGTTCTGGCCTAGGTCCGAAAGTTCCGGGTTCTGGAGCATCCGAAAGTTTTGGTTATAACCGAAAGTTCCGGGCCAGCCCCAGTTTCGGTTTCTGGAGGAGCCGGAAGTTCCGGTTGGACCGGAAGTTCTGGACCTGCCTAGACGAACCGGAAGTTCCGGTTAGACCGAAAGTTTCGGGTCGAAATAAATTCGATACAGAAGGTTATTTTCGGAAGTTCCGGTTAGAATTGAAAGTTTCGGTCCAGGCAAATAGATTAGATCTGTTGGGCTTTAATACAGTTAAAGGCTCGTGACATGGCACTATATAAAGAGATGTGGAACTAGCATGAAAAGGCTGCTGCTTGATGTTGGTTTGACCAAATCCTAACCGCCACCTCTCCTCTCTCTCCTTGATTGCAAGGGTTGTGATCGATCTCCCGGATCTCGCGAGTGGTGCTAGCACGCCGACGCGAGGTGATCCTGTCTCCGGACGTGTAGATACCGTAGAGGCACTACTCCAATAGTGATGCTCGTCTTCTTTCTTCCGTGGAGTTCGCCGGATCATAGGATCGCATCGTCTTCATAACCGGATCACCGACGAACGGACTGAAGCATGAGGAGCAGCTCGAGGACGCGCTTCACCGACTCTACTTCTGGTGTCCGAGCGCGTTTCGATGCTCAAGGTAACGATCCATGATCTCATTATTCGCATGGTTCCTAGGCTAACGGGGTAAAATTTTAAAATTAAGCGCTAACATAGCCTCTCCATAACCCAACAGTGGTATCAGAGCCTACGTGCGTAGTGTTCGATCTAGATCAATCACATATGGTGATATGTGATGGAAATAGATTGGATCTATTATTTTTGTTGTCGGATTTTCGGAAGTTCCGGGCCGAAATAATTTTCGATACAGAATGTTATTTTTGGAAGTTCCGGTTGGACCGGAAGTTCCGGACAGAAATAAATTCCGTACAGAAGGTTATTTTCGGAAGTTTCGGGCTAAAATAAATTCAAGTCAGAAGGTTAATTTTGGAACTTCCGGCCCTGAGCCAGAAGTTCTGGGCCCTTCGACCGGAAGTTCCTGGCCTCTGAGCCAAAATTTTCGGGATTGGTTCAGTCACGTCTAGATTCTGCCTAACTTATTTTTGCAGGGAATGTTGTGACTGTTATGGCCTTTCAAATGTATAAGATACAAGCTTTTAATTGATGAAATTGTGCCCCAAAAAATTCTGGGGGAACCGGAAGTTCCGGGTTCTGGAGCATCCGGAAGTTCTGGTAGGACCAGAAGTTCCGGGTCAGTCCCAGTGTTCGATTTTCTGGACAAACCGAAAGTTCCGGTTGGACCGAAAGTCCCAGGTTGAGAATTAATTCGATACAGAAGGTCTATTTCGGAAGTTCCGGATGTGATCCTGAAGTTTCGGTGCCGAAACTTCCGGACCACGCGAACAGATTAGATCTGTTAGGCTTTAATACAGATTAAAGACCCATGTTGGTGCACTATATAAAGAGGGGTGGGGCTAGCACGTGGAGGCTGCTGTTCATTATTACTTCACCTTAACCCTAGCCGCCACCCTCTCTCTCCTCTATCACAAGGGTTGTGGTTGATCTCTTTCCGATCTCGCAAGCGGTGCTAGCACGCCGGAGCGAGGTGATCCTGTCCCTGTACGTGTGGATACCATAGAGGCACCGTTGCTGCATCGGTGCTCGTCTTTGTCCCGTGGAGTTCGCCGGATCGTGTCGTCTTCATCGTCGGATAGCCGACGAACGAACGGAGTTGTGAGGGGTAACTCAAGGACGCGCTTCATCGACTCTACTTCCACTGCCCGAGAGCGTCTCGAGGCTCAAGGTAACGATCCATGATCCCATTACACGCATGGTTCCTGGGCTAACGGGGTAAAATTTTGAAATTGAGCGCTAGCGTAGCCTCCCCATAACCCAACAGTAATAACATGGCTTGCGTGTCATGGTTGATTACAGCCCAAGGCTGTTCAAATATTGTACCACCTGCGCGTTGATATGTGATGCTTCTGCTCATGTAATTAGTATAGTGCTATTAGATGTAATAGACTGATACAAGTTCATGGAGGCCTGAAACGTGATGACCCGAAGGATAGAAACTATGGAGATAGAGATCATTATGCGAAAGGGCCATACTATGTCACAGTTAATATGATTGCCTGTGATGTTTACTTATGTTCCTGTCATACTATTCTTTCATGTTCCGTGTGCGGTAGGCATCGTTACCATGTTAGAATAGTTTTTCCTCAGAAAATCAAGTATTGATGCTCTTTCCAATAGCTGCACCTACCAAGGTTCTCGATCATCGATGGTGGGTCTGTCAAAGCAGGGTGCCGTCTTTTATCTTGACCAGTTAGGGTGGATGTCGAACACCACATGTATAGTATTGGTTTGCTTAACAAAGCTATCAAAACGGTTTTGGGCTTTGGGGCATGGAGTTGAGAGTCAGGCATTGGATGCTACCCCAACAAACAAGAGTCACATATGATGTGATTAGCAAGTGTTGCTTACCTATGCCACTAATCTTCTAGCAGTGATGCTAAAGCTCACTAGGAGTTAGATGAATATGGATCTTGTCTCACAATATGTCGTTAGGGGGAAATAGATCATTTTACATATTGTGATACATCTTTTATTTGATAGAAGATCAACATAGCATAGTGTTGAACCTTGCATTTTGTTGTAGATCATGGCACCTACTGCAAAGAACACTTTCATTTTTAATCTGCGATCTATCCTTGAGAGGGAGAAATTGTCTAGAACAAATTTTATTGACTAGTACAGAAACTTAAGAATTGTTCTCAAGCAGAAGAAAATGGACTATGTTCTAGAGGAACCCCACCCTGATAAACCAACGGATGATACACCACTTGCAGATAGGCGAGCTTATGAGAAGCACGCTAGTGATTCAGTTGATGTCAGCTGTCTCATGCTTGCCTACATGTCCTCTGAGCTTCAGAAGCAATATGAGGACATGGATGCATATGATATAATCGTGGGACTCAAAGGCATGTTTGAGATCCAAGCACGAACTAAGAGATATAATGTCTTAAAGTCCTTGTTTATATGCAGGTTGGCGGAAGACAGTCCAATGAGTCCTCATGTGATCAAGATGATTGGTTACATTGAGAACCTAGAAAAATTTGGGTCTGCTCTCGATAAAGATTTAGCCATAGATGTGATTCTGCAGTGGCTCCCTGCGAGCTTCGAGCCGTTCATTCTGAATTTTTATATGAATGGCATGCAGAAGAGCATGACTGAATTACATGGGATGCTCAAGATAGCCGAGAAAAGCCTTAAGAAAAATCCTAGTCATGTGATGATGGTTGAAAAGAAAATTAAGAAGAGAAAGCGTAAGGGAAATGCTAAAGCTCCAGATGCGATCTCGAGCTCTAAGTATAATTCGGCTGGAAAGTCTAAGTCGGGCCCTGCTAACTCTGACACTTGCCACCACTGCCATAAGCCTGGCCATTGGGGCAGGAATTGCACGTTATACTTGGAAGAACAAAAAACAGAAGAGAAGTGTGACTTCCGCTTCATGTATAAATGTTATTGAAATTTATCTTACTACTCGTCCAAGTGATTCATGGGTATTTGATACCGGATCAATGATTCACACTTGCAAATCGTTGTAGGGGCTAAAAAGGACTAGAAAGTGCGCAAGAGGCGAATTGGATGTTCCCGTCGGCAATGGTGCAAAAGTTACTGCGTTGGCCGTCGGCGTCTATTCTTTGTCACTACCCTCAGGATTAGTTTTGAAATTAAATAATTGTTATTTTATTCCCACCTTGTGGGGGATATACCCCCGGGTAGCCCACAGACCTCATTTCTGGCTGTTGGGCCAGGCAGAAGGCCCGTCAAGCCCATCACACTAACTCCGCCTGAGCCAGCCGAAAGCAGCGCGGCGCATTAAATGCGACGGGATGCAAAGCGGTCGGAGGCTCCAGGCGTGACAGGTGCATAGGACTGACGGGCGGCGTCAGACCAGGGAGCAGTCGGGGAGTAGGCAGCACGCCGCGTCCCATCGGGGCGTGCTGCGTCCGATCAAGCTGTGCTACGTCCCGTCGGAGCATGCTGTACGATAGGTTAGACCCAACGGGGGTATAAATAGCAAGGGTCCCCGAGCACGGGACCCCCACGCCAACACCCTCACGCGAGTGTCCAAG
>KE372697.1:228713-250861 GCA_000418225.1 Zizania latifolia | reverse complement strand
TTTGGAACTTGGTCGATCCACCTGATGGTGTAAAAACTATCGAGTGTAAATAGATTTTTAAGAAAAAGATAGACGTTGATGGAAATGTTCACATTTATAAAGCACGATTGGTGGCGAAAGGTTTCAGGCAGATTCAAGGTGTTGATTATGATGAAACGTTTTCACCCGTCACTATGCTAAAGTCTATCTGGATTATCCTAGCAATTATCGCATTTTATGACTATGAGATATGACAAATGGATATTAAGACGGCTTTCCTTAATGGAAACCTAAGTGAGGATGTGTACATGACACAGTCTAAAGGTCTTGATGATCCTGAGAATGCTGGGAAAGTCTGCAAGCTGTAAAGGTCCATTTATAGGCTGAAGCAGGCTTCTCGAAGTTGGAATCTTCGTTTTGATGAGATAGTCAAAGGGTTTGGCTTCATCAAGAATGAAGAAGAGCCATGTGTTTACAAAAAGGCTAGTGGGAGCTCACTTGTGTTTCTGGTCTTATATGTAGATGACATATTGTTGATCAAAAATGATATTTCTATGTTAAATGCTGTCAAGTCTTTGTTGAGAAAAAGTTTCTCAATGAAAGATCTTGGAGAGGTATCAAACATTTTGGACATAAAGATCTATAGAGATAGGTCGAGAAGGCTAATTGGATTAAGCCAAAGCATGTACATTAACAAGGTATTGAAATGGTTCAATATGCAGAATTCCAAGAAATATTTTCTGCTAATGTCACATGGTATTTCTCTTAGTAAGAGTCAGTGTCCTTCGACACTTGATGAGCTGGAGAAGATGAGTGCGATCCCGTATGCCTCCGCAATCGGATCTATCATGTATGCCATGCTTTCTATACGCTCGGATATTTCTTATGCTCTAAGTGTTACGAGCAGATATCAGTTAAACCCGAGTGAAAGTCGCTGGGCGGTAGTAAAGAGTATCCTTAAGTACTTGAGAAGAACTGAGGATATGTTCCTGGTTTGTGGCAGTGAGGAGGAGCTCGTTGTAAATGGTTACACTGATGCCAGCTTCTAAACCGACAAGGATGATTCACGATCGCAATCTAGATTTGTGTTCTGCCTCAACGGAGGCGCAGTGAGTTGGAAGAGTTCCAAGTAAGAAACGGTTACAGATTCAACAACAGAGGCCGAGTATATTGTAGCTTCGGAAGCTACGAAGGAGACGGTTTGGATCAGAAAGTTTGTTTCTGAGCTGGGTGTTGTCCCTAGTGCGTCCAGTCCAGTGGACCTCTATTGTGATAATAGTGGTGCCATTGCGCAAGCCAAGAAGCCTAGGTCGCACCAGAAGTCCAAACACATACTTCGACGTTATCATTTGATCCGTAAGATTATAGATAGAGATGATGTGAAGATATGCAAGATGCACACGGATTTAAACATTACAGATCTATTGACAAAGTCTCTCTCATAGCCCAAGCATGAGGTACACTTGAGCTCTATGGATATTAGAGACTTACGTGGGTGAGTCAAGTGTATGTGAGAAGAAGTTATTTTGTCTATGCTGATGTACATTTAGATAATTGGTCATCTTGTTCCTTGAATAAATATCTTTTACATTGATCAGCAAGTACGTGACTTGTTTGTGAGACTCTTTGTGTTATGATGTTATTCTAAATGATCCCTGATCTGAGATCGTCATGTGGAACAGTGATGATTTATAGATTAGCACATCTGTCTGATTGATGATCAAGTTTCACAAATCATAGATATAGAGATGTCAAATCAGTGATGTGGACTCATGTTAGTGAACATAGAGTTGGATAGACCCACTTTGAGATACTACTGGGATTGTTATTTTAAAAGTGCCATCAGTTATCATCTTAAATGGTGTACCTGCAGAATCCTTAGACCTGCGATCGTCATTGATTCTAGAATATGTAGCAGCTCACTTAGGGGCTTCCAAACGCTATTTCGTAATAGGGTAGTTATAAAGGTTGCTTTTGGGTGTGTCACGAAACATGTTATGGGATGTGAGCGGTCAAGATGGAATTTGCCCCTCCTAAATAACGGGAGAGACGTCTCTGAGCCCCTCGAGGTAGTCAGATTAGAAAGTGCATGGACATGCCACTATAATCAAAGAGTTGATCATGATTGAATCCACTACTTGATCGAGTAAAGTGTCGAGCTATCAACAAAGGTGGCACGAATCTCGTCTTGAGCTTGACTGATGTCGTGTGGTAAAGGGATTGGTGCGTGAGTATATCAAGGTTCAGAAAGTATGATTTTGACTTTGTATGCTTTCGGGGGTCAATAAGTGCTGCTAGGTACCACTATTGATCGGTGATTTGGAAAGGATTTTCGGGTAGCGGCCGTTTGCATATGAACCTATCGGGTCACACGCTTAAGGGGATTGGATTTAATGATTGCAAGAATTAGCTCTTGTGCAGGTAGGAGATTGATGGAATTGTGCCTAAGAGAATTCTGGGGGAACCGGAAGTTCTGGCCTAGGGCCGAAAGTTTTGGGCCAGCCCCAGTTTCGGTTTCTGGAGGAGCCGGAAGTTTCGAGCCTGCCTGGACGAACCGGAAGTTCCGGTTAAACCGGAAGTTCTTGGTCGAAATAAATTCGATACAGAAGGTTATTTTCGGAAGTTTCGGTTAGAACCAAAAGTTCCGGTCCAGGCAAACAGATTAGATCTGTTGGACTTTAATACAGATTAAAGGCCCGTGACATGGCACTATATAAAGAGAGGTGGGGCTAGCACGAAAAGGCTGCTGCTTAATGTTGGTTTGATCAAATCCTAGCCACCACCTCTCTTCTCTCTCCTCGATTGCAAGGGTTGTGATCGATCTCTCGGATCTCGCGAGTGGTGCTGGCACGCCGGTGCCAGGTGATCCTGTCCCTGAACGTGTGGATACCGTGGAGACACTACTCCAATAGTGGTGCTCGTCTTCTTCCTTCCGTGGAGTTCGTCGGATCGTAGGATCGTATCGTCTTCATAACCGGATCGCTGACGAACGGACGGAAGCATGAGGAGTAGCTCGAGGATGCACTTCACCGACTCTACTTCCGCTGCTCGAGCACATCTCGAGGCTCAAGGTAACGATCCATGATCTCATTACTCGCATGGTTCCTGAGCTAACGGGGTAAATATTTGAAATTAAGCGCTAGTGTAACCTCCCCATAACCCAACAGTTTTATTACTTATGGGACAACTTTGTATAAAAGATGCATTGTCGTTGCTTGAACCCACTCAAATTTTCTTAAGATATGCATACTTTAAAGGAATTATACTATAAGTATACATCATTATAATATATTTAAATAAATACACTTGAAGTATATACTACCTTAATACTACACTTCTCCCCTTTAGCAATATGCATTATATTAAACTTGGTTTTTGAATTATTAGAATAAATAATTTAGCAACTTATATAGACAGCATAAATGTGGAATGATTTCATAAATCATAAAGATTAGTGTGCCATATGTAACATTAGGAAATTAATCACTAGACTAATAAGAAACCCTTACATTTATAAACTGTATCTAGGAGGTGTATCTAGGAGAATATTTGTGATCTTATTTAATCCCTATACGGACTATCATGTTACTTTTTGAAGCTCTTGAACGCTATTTTGAATTAGACACATGTACATATCTATTATCTATTTGACACCATGTCATTGCCAAATAGAAAAAATTCCTAGTCATCACGTGAAGTCCATGTGAAAGGACTACACTAAAGAATTTTCTTAAATAGCGTTTAATGATTAGTGCATTGACATACAAGGCAAAATTGAGCATTAAATATCTTTTGTCCACATAAAACTAGAATAGATTAAGCATAAACAATGGTCAAAAGAATTAGAATCACTATACCGTTATTTCAGAAATTAATATAGGCGAAGAGATAATTAATCATATATTGATATATAGCTTAAAAAGCTTGAAACAAATTAATGAATTTCTAGATATATTTTCACATACGGTGATTTGTACGGACCATCTATAAAAATATCAAAATACTCAACTATGAAAATCATTTTCGTAGTAGCAATAACTTGATCGATCTATATGCAGTCATTAATTAATATGCTAAATTAGCTCTGAGGAAGGGCTAGACAGCCGGCGCTTCTTGAACGGCAAAGGGCTCTGCACCTCCTCCTCCTCTCCCCACCTTCTCACGCCGGCGGCCGACTCCGGCACCGGCATCAGGTTCAGGTCAAAATTCCTCAAGCTTGACCCTGAAACCGACGCCGACGCAGTGAGCGACACCGACAGCCCGTCCCAGTAATGGCACCTCTTGTGCCCGCCGAGCGCCTGCCCCGTCGCGAAGGTCCTGTGGCACACCGAGCAGCTGTGCCTGCCTCCCGACGTCATCGACGACGGCGCCGAATCCTCGGCCGACGACGCGTCAGCTACGTGCACAGCTGGCAGCACGGCCGTGGGCTTCCGGTGGCTGGCCTTGTGGCCCCCGAGCGCCTGGTGCGACGGGAACGCCTTGCCGCAAACGGAGCACCGGAACCGGAGCTCGCACGCCGGCGCCGCCGCCGTGCTCAGCGGCTGCGTCCAGTACTGCCCACCACCAACGCCGGCCTGAGCGAGCGCCGCCAGGCACAGCGAGACGTAGTCGTCGTGGGTCATGGTCATCATTTGCGTGAAAGCTAATGTTGTTCTAGAATCTAGCTCGATGGTGGTTGGGCGTTCGACTTGTGTGGATGTGCCCTTGTGGTTTGGCTAATCCAGCTGAGTTGTAGCTGAATATATACGTAGGTAGGGGATGAGATCGAGCATGGCCGGGTGTGTTGTGTGTGTATGCGCGCGCGTGTGGCGGAGTGGGTGGGAGGAGGAAGAAGGCAGGTGAGCAAGTCTAGGTCAAAGGAGCACGAGGGCGGACGTGAAGGAGATGCATGCATGCATGCATGCTTCAATTCAGCTTGTGGTGGATTGAGAATCAAATAAAATAGTGATCGTGATTTTGTGCACGTTCGTGCGTGCGTGTTTGTAGTACGGTGTCATTTTCAGTGAGGACTAATAACCTGCCGTATGCATGTTTTTTGTACAAGCACCCTGATTGTCTATTGTTTATCATATATCTTGCCAATGCCAATTGTGAAAACTCTAAAATCAAAACCCCCTAGTGCCGGTTATTAATCCCTCATATGTGTCTGTGTCGATGGAATATATGACGAGTAACTAAAACTGAGTTGTTTGGCTACATCGGTCGAGATGGTACACAAAGTTTATACAAGTTTAGGACTATTTGTGTAGAGTAATACTCTACGTCCACTAGCATAAAAATCTTAACCAGTGTCGATTCTAAAATACACATAAGTGCTGGTTTTGCATCCGTCACATCAAAAGCGACACCGATAGTCGACAATTATTGGTGCTGGTTTAAAAACAGACACATATAGATGGGTATATGTGTTGGTTCTTAACAAAAACCGACACCTACAATGGAATTCTAGTTTTTGAATTTTACATGTGAAAAAAAATATAGAAAGAAATATTTCGTATATCCTAGGAGACATCTAGATAACGTCGCGTGATTTTAGCACACATATGCGTGGTTGCTAGGATTTAAATCCACAATACTTGTCTCAACATGTTATCTCTTTACCCTCGCCTCAACACAATTTCTAATGAAATAAAGTAAATTATTCCTATGACTTCACTTTCCTAAAAATTATAAAGTATATATCACACTGATACCATGTATGTGATTGTTTGATATAATGATATGTGAGAATAAGTGCAATAGCACAATATGGATTGATCCCAATTGTAGCCAATTCAGGTGTGTGTAGAGTGTATAGTACTTCGGTAAACCCTTCTACAAGAAATCAGATAATATCCAAAGCTAATATAGTTTTACGCAATGGAATTTTTAAATTAAAAGAAACCATCTAGTATTGCTATATTGTAAGAATACGAGACATAATAAATAAACCATCACATCCCATACCTAGTCCCACAAAGCAAACAAAAATGAGATTCAATAATGGCAAGGATGCACACTGCCGTTAATGCCCTGCGTACAGGTAGAGTTACCAGAGCTAAGGCGATCACAGCCTATAATGTTTATGAGTGATGTTTTAAATAAAAAAGAGAGCAAGACATCATTTATAGACACCACTTTTATAATGGATAGTTTCTTTAAAAATTATTTTTA
The DNA here is from genome assembly GCA_000418225.1 of Zizania latifolia. Lineage (NCBI taxonomy): Eukaryota > Viridiplantae > Streptophyta > Magnoliopsida > Poales > Poaceae > Zizania > Zizania latifolia. The sequence continues at coordinate 244,729 of KE372697.1, read as the reverse complement.
TTCAATCATTTATCTTCTGTCTCATTCCTCTTGCAATCTTCTCTTTTATTTTTTTTGGTTCTTGTGAAGAGCTGATTTTTTATATGAGATCCAATTTTTATGATTTTTTCCTCTCCTCGTTAACTTGCTTGCTACATTAGTTTTTTCTTACATGATAGCCTATTTAATGCTATGGACACTAGGTGACATGGAGGGTTAAGAATGTCCTAATTATGATAGAAACACAAATAAATTAGTTAATTGTAATCAACTAAGAAATATTCATAAAGCCATGGCCCATTGCATGGTTACAAAGCTTGCATTATTGCATGGATGGCTACCCTATGATATATTGGTATATATCAATGGACAGACACGAAAACTAATTAAAACAACGAATTGAACAAATCAAAGAACAGGGTCGATCTCGATCGATAGCTAGCTAGATTTTTTTTTACAGAAGACGGTGGAGATGATGAGCAGAGCTGTAATCAATTAGTTTGACATCCTCAGCTTCTTGACCGGAAGTGGACTCTGCACCTCCTCATCCTCCATCCACCTCTTCATCCCGGCGCTCTCCGGCACCGGCATCAGGTTGAGGTCAAAGTTCTTCACGGACGACGAGGCCGATGCCGATGTCGAGACGGACACCGACACCGACGTGCCGTCCCAGTAGTGGCAGCGCTTGTGCCCGCCGAGCGCCTGCCCAGTCGCGAACCTCCTCATGCAGATGGTGCACCGGTGCAGCCCGCTGCCCGATCCATCCGATTGATCACCAGCTGACGCCTGCTGCGCTACGGCGCCGGCGGCGCACTGCTCCCCCGCAGGCGGCTTCCGGTGGCTCGACTTGTGGCCGCCGAGAGCCTGGTATGACGAGAAGGCCTTCCCGCAGACGGTGCACCGGAAGCGGAGCTCCTCCTCCACCGGCGCCGCGGGGGCTGAGCACCACTTGCCCTGCTGGCCTCCCACTCCCAGACCCAACAGCCCCTTCCCCGCCCCCGTGCCGGCGAGCGCGGCGAGGCAGATGGCGAGGTAGTCCTCCTTCTTGAGCGCCGGCGGCGTCGGGAGGCCGAGCGACAGCGCCGTCGGGTCCAACTCCAGCAGCGCCTCCAGTGCGGCCACCATGTCGAGATCTGCCGTCTAAAACCCAACTAAGCTTTCGATCGATCGCTAGGTGCGCGCTTAGTAAGGACGAACGTAGCAAGCAGCAGCTAGCGGCGGCGCCGGCGACGGATGAATGGATTTGCAGTTGTGATTGCGAGGAGGAGCCGCGCGGTGTCATATATAGGTAGGCAGCTTCAGGCGACGCACGTGTGGTAAATAGCCAACCGAACCAGTGAGAAGAAGCGAATAAATCAAACATGCTGGCTAACGCACGCACCTGCCGTTGCTACGTACGTTGGTTCGCGACTTCAATTCGCGCGTGCGCAACTTCATTGCAATAAAAGAAAGAGGAAAAAGTATACTCATTTAACGATTATAGGTGTTATGGCTCGTTATATTTGATTGCAGATAACACATTATGGATGACTAATTCTAACTAGGGCCATTCCAATAGTGGACACAGGCTGCTGTGTCTTCTTGTCGTCATTTCGGTGCTCGATATTTACTAATCGATAATTCAAGAGGCGATTAAGTCCTCTATCATCATTTGAAATAGAAATATTTCAAAATCGATATTTAAAATGGAGACATATGCATGCTTCTACAAATATTATTAAAAAAAATCTTTGTTGATCCCTGGTAAGAAACAAATAGTTTCTTATCTTTCTTTGAAAAACTGGGAGAGTTAGGGGAGACGATATATTCTACCCTCAACTCTGCTCAAGATCACCTGTGACTACAAATTTTCTTGTGAAATTGTGCAGGCCAGAGTAAACATTTGAAAGTAGGGCTTACTTTTTTTTTTTTGCTCTTGGGTTTATTTCCAAATTAAAACTGTAGCAGTGTTGTCATACATATCCTATATATTAATTGTAGCATTTTCACCTCGTTTTAATAATTTATTAGAATACTTACTAATGTACTTAATTTCACATGCTATTTGTTTCACAATTTTTATTCGTTCAAAGGGCATGAGGTGGAAAACTTGGTTTCAAAGGGAAAAAATAAACACGAAAGTTGACTGCAATGGAAAAACACTAAAGTAGTAAAATGCCTACGGCACGCAGCAGACTGTTGAACAATGGACCTCATCCGTCGGCAGAAATAGCTGACCACATAATATATATATATATATATATATATATCAATGAACTCGTGCTGAAAAAAACAAAGATTGTGCAGCCCAATACGAAGCATCCACGAGTTAATGTTGTTGACTTGTACGACTAATATTCATCATGATCATGATCATTACGCGACTGAAGACTGCACACGCATGGATGGATGGATGTTCGCATCGACTGATGGCGATATTTACTGCAGCTCCGTGCTGAAATATAATAGACCCTGCAGCTTGCTGAACTGTTGGTCATCAGTCACCAGCTAGCTAAGAACAGCGAAAGATCGATGGATGGATGACATTGTCCGCGTCTTTGGAACATGGATTCATGATGTTACTGGTAAAATCCAGCGTGGATCGGAGGCACATCATTTCAGACCTGAACAACATCGGAGAAGCTTCCGATGAAATGGGCAATGTGAGAGCTGTGTGTCGTCAAGCAATGAAAGGTTGGTTAGACAAGACTGATATATAAAAAGTATATATATGCACATTGTCTTGGACCCATGGTGCACCACTTGACATCTGTTAATTAATTACACTGTTGGATGGAGCTAGATCGCAGTGGCTGCTAGTAATCAAGCACATGCATGCTGCTGCTGCAGGTAGTTAATCTAATACTTTAGTCATGATCACTATATATATACAATTGTGTTTTCCTTCGTAGGAATTAAGAAATTAGATTTAGGTGTAGACTCTGAACTTGTGAAAGAAATGAATGGCACAAATATTCTCTATGAAACATCCAAGCACTGTAATTAATGGATTGCATAGTGTAAGAGAGTTAACTTTATACATGTTTTGGTTTAATGTAATATTTAATTAAATAAAAATCCACTTGTAACAAAGATAAATAAATATTTATTCGACTAGGGACAGTAGTAAACTAAACCAGAACAGTTTATCATATCGACCGCCGCCGTCCACGTGCTGAATATGATGGGTGCTTATTAGATAAAGTCATCAGGGCATGAGTACCATGCAGGCTCTAATTAATTAGCCAGAGCAGATTAGTAGTAGGATTGGACATGAACTCAGCGAGCAATTCTCCGGTTGCTTTCTTCCTTGTTCGTTCGTGCTGCAAGTGGGATTAGAATCATTAGATTGATAAACCAAATTATTGACTTCCAGGATGCAAACTTTACTATGCTGACTGACCAACTTAACAACAAGCTAGGAACACAACATTTGGCCGGCCGCTTCTCTTAGCTTGTCGTCTGCAGACTTCGATCGATCAGCCTGTGTCGTGCGCACATTGATTTGTACTGATTCTTCTTCTACGCTCCGGTCTCATACGGGTCATTCGTTTGATTTGACATGCATAATATCGAGAAAGAGACTTTAAACATCGATCTGGTTTATAATTCTATGATACAATTAACTAAAGAATTTTCGTATGTGTACTCAGTTAACCGTTATCTTTTATGTACTTATATTATCACAAATTTTCAACGGTAATAAGATTTTTTTTATATCTACTTAATATATGTACATAAAACTAAAAGTTATTGTATTTTAAAGGAAATATTTAATAACTGAGGTAGACATCGTTATATATGTATATCATAGTAGATGAAATACAACATGCCGCATGGTGTCTCCAGTGAAATGAAATATGCGCCAGCCGCCAGCCGCCAGGCATGCTTGCATATCCGCAACTGGAAATTAAGCCAGAGAATTGAAATGCGGCACAAAACACGTGCGGCATTTCTAGTTTCCCCCCATCTGGATTTTGCCATTTCCGGGAAGTTGCCAGAGCAGAATACGACGAGTAGCACTGTACATGTAGTTCGTTAGATTTGCACGCGCGCTCATTTTCTCGATAAAGGCATTGCAGTCAAATGTGTTCAGTACACTAGTTTATTCTTTAAATTAGTAGGAGTATACACACACACGCGCGCGCGCACACACATATATATATACATACATACATACACACACATATATATATATTGTATATTCGTATCTGTAATCTTTTTGGTCACTCCAATCTACTTTTGGGTTCCAAAAAGTATGCCACCTATCAATTCCGTTTTCATCACGCAGAACTTGACCAAGGGCTCCTTTAAACGCAATAGTTTTATTGAATTTTTATAAGAACTAGAGTAAATTCTTCAAAATTTCCATATACCTTAGGCTAACGAAATGCCTGTAAAATTGATTTTCGTCTACACGAATTATTCCATATTGATCTCATAGCTCAAAATGAAACAGAAAATTAATATAAATCTTCAAAATTTCATACGCTGCAAAGATTATGTTCCCATTGCAACACATAGGCAGCTTACTAGTTTACAGTAACATATATTATCCACGTGCAATAAATATTAGTCATGACTGGATAATTTTGCAGGCAGCAGTACACATATTTTTCTTCTTGTCAAAAATAAAGATGACAGTTTCTCCATTTTTCAATTTCAGTTCCGTGATAGTATTTGTCACAAAAAAATTTGTACCGTTTTCCAGCATAGACGTCTCACAGCTGCAAGTCTACAACTATCTCATTTTTCAGTAAGGGGCTAGCACTGGTAGTCACCATTGTTCTGTTTGCCTAATCATGGTATCAGCGATTAAGTGTAATTGTACAGTTCAATAAATTTGAGATTCACCGTACCACCTAAAAGTTAATACAAGATACCCCAGATGTTTCAACCTAACAGCCTAACAGGATATTCAACAACTTTGCTCCCACAATTCTAATGTGGCAACATTCCAGTTCCTATCCTAGCACTCATGGGTGGCATATAGAATCATTGAACACACCTATTACTGCAAGCACGCAGAAGATATTAGGAACAGACTAATACACAGCTTAAATCTGGTGGTGGCAATCTAAAACATATTACCAGAAGGAAGATATCACCCAAAGCTTAAAACAGTCCGAATAAACGATGCCGCTGCTGGCTGCTGCTATTTTGTCGAGTTCCTGGTGGAGTCACAGATATCCTGTCCGCATTTGCTAGTGCCCACCTGTTGAAATCCGGAGAGGAGATCAATTGTTTCATAGCTTTCGTTGTCTCTTCTCTGGTGAATGCTTTATATTCCTCATCCGAAAATTTTCTCCTCTCTGGGGTAGTGTGAAAGGTAGAATAGTAGCTATCTGTAGAAAGACCTTCTGACAATGTCTTCCTTGAACCTGTAAAAGCAAAAGATTAAGTGATTCACCAAACAATCATATCAACCTGTTACAGCATACAGCTAAAAGAATGATAAAGCTGTACGAGATGAATTTCTTTTTGGTGTGTGTCTCAGGTATTCCCCACGAAGCTTGCTAAACCCATCTTGGTGAGATCCATTCATGCGGGAATACTCTTCACCCAAATCTTCATAGCTGGTGAGACCAATCGCGATTCCCTTTGAAAATGCCCTGCCAAGAGGTGTTCATTTAATTTAATTTAACTAAGGAAATGCAAGCAGATCTTTGATGTGTCAACTGTGTAAATGTTTGGCGGTAACAACATGAATAAATTCTTAAGATAAAGGTACCGATCTTTCAAACATATTTGGAGAATCTAGTCATAAAATAAAGCCTTGCTATTCAGAGTTACCTCTAAAAACATAGTGTTATAATGTAATCGAAACTTCAAAAGGTTTTTGAAAATGCTACATACACCCACCATTAGATCTACGAGACAATACATTTGAACAAAAATAAGGAGTCAATGTCTAAGACAAAAAATATTTCATGGGATGAGCCAATTCTTGTCACAGATTTTGTGCATATCCCACATATCCCCAGTTCTTATCAGTATTTCTGTGTATTCCCACTTTCTATACAACTCTAAAGTAGTTACTCTGCTGTTCCCACTTTCTACTCACAGCTAAAGTAATTACTCTGCTGTTGCATGACATACTACACACATAGGAAGATAATATCAGTTGAACTAGCTGTGTCAGATATAATTACAGGCCTAAGGCTAATAATAATCAACAGATGCAAATTATGTAGTGCATTGGCTAAGCAACAGCCATGCCTCATTAACAGCTGCAGGCTACAGCTAAGGCTGATGGCCGCTGATGTTAATCCAACAAGGTCACTGCCTATCGATCAATTAAATGTAGTGATTAAATAGGAGTGACTACAACACTGCGACCATGAATCATGTATATATGTATTCTGGTATAAGGGAAGATTGAACAAGGGGTATGGTGGGTTGGGGCCCTGGACAATAGTAGACCCTTAGTTTTCATGATTCAGGAAGAGGAATGTGCTCAAGGCACAAGGGAAGAGGAGGATAACTTCAGTTTATTTATGATTTTATTCTTGAACAATTCACGCACCTCTCCCCTCTTCAAAGAGGACTAGAATTATCCACCAAAAAAATTCTCAACTAATGTAACAAACATAACTAGACAAGACAATATGTCGATAAGATATTCAAATAACTAAATAAGTTTTCCAGCTTATCTCTTACACACTAATTTGGCTAGTGTCAGCTGCAGGCACATGTCATGAAAGCAATCATAGGGTAGCCCAAGTGCCCAACCACAGCAAAGAGAAATGAAACTGGGCACAGACTCTGTGTGTTAAGGACTACTGGGTTGGCTAGGTCAGCTGCAGAGTTTTTGTTCTTTTGATTCAGTTCAGCAGTGTGAAGGATAGCTGGGTTAGGGTTTAAGATTTAGTGGAGCAGAAATATCTTCCTCATAAGATGTTACAAGGGAAGATGCAAGGGTTAACCTAAATTTCATTTTTATAGGTACAAATGAAATACCACACTTAGCAGGGGAACATATGAAATTATCCCGACAATTCAAATGGAAGTTCTTCCGTATCAATATATGACAGTTGTAATTTCCTTTCCAATTACTACTATTTACAAATATTTGTTATATTCTAGCATCTCAATCCACTGACATGTTCTTCTATCAAAACAACCACACACAGACTGTTATGCCAGACACATTCAGGCTCCAATGAATATCTCTCCTTGGTTAATGCCATGGCTAAACTTAGGAAAATAATAGAATATAAAGAACTCTTCTCTTACAACCAAGTCAACTCTCAATAACAAGGGGTCAAAGATTATGATCAATCAAATGCGAAATGAAATGTTTTATAAAAATAATACATTAGGATAACCATACAGCATAGGAAAATATTACATGTGCTTCAACGATTTCAATATTACTACAAAACTAGTTTTACGGTCTTTCTTAGTTTTACTTCAGCTTCCCTAGGCTGTAGCATATACTAGTAATCTTATGTCAGTTGAAATAAAATTCCATATACCAAGATCTTAACAGTTAGTACTATTGGTGAGCAGGAGTATCATAAGTTCCCAACTGCTGTTTCATCTATACTTTAAAACATGAATGGAACAAAAAACAGCCAAAATTAGTGAGCTGGCATTCTACGTCAGAAGTATGAGGACTGAGGAGACTTCACTGGTAATAAGATATACCAATACAATGCATCATACCTTGATTGGCGGCGTAGAAATCTTGACTTTCCCTCAATCCTTGAAACTGCTTTGATGACTGTGCACAATACTAAAGCTGAAAATGAAAACAGATAGTCCAAAGAACTCTACACACAAAAAAAGAAGCAAAAATTGACATGTCAATTAACAGATAACAAATCAATAGGATTGTCACTAAACAACAGGAGGTTACAACAACTTACCTGCAGGATCATAACAGCAGAAATAATCAAGATAGCCCACTCGACAAAATAAGCCACACCAGCATCAACGGATCCTTCTTCTGTTAGAACAAGCTTACGGACACCCCAGTAACCAAACCAGGCTCCAGCTAAAATCACGCATACCAGAAGGAATACACCTAGCTGCAATAACATATATTGGATGTTGGTATGTGATTAAGAAAATAGAAGTGCAGCTTGAATGAATAATACTTTTGAGAACATTGGCAATATCTTTATGTGACAATTTGGTGGCAAAATACAGTGTTCCAAAAATCGGGGCTAGGCGCCCGAAAGGCGCTGGGCGCCACCCCGGTGCCATGATTCACGTCGAGGCAGCGAGCTAGGCGGCCCAGGCACCTAGGCGGTCAACCGCAGCGCTGGGCGGTTGACCGCGGCGGCGCCTAGGCCGCTGGCATCCCAGACCCGGCGGTGCCGAGGCTGCTACGTCCCAGATCCGGCGACGGTGGTGCGGGATCTGGTGAGCCGAGGCTGCTGCGTCCCAGATCCAGCGGCGGTGGTGTGGGATCTAGCGAGTCGAGGCTGCTGCGTCCTAGATCCGGTGGCGGCGGTGCGGGATCCGGCGGCCGAAGGCTATGTGTCCTAGATCTGGCCAGTGCTAGAGACGAATGCGGAGGAGGAGACAGGGGCTGAGGCGGGAGGAAGGGGAGTGCCAGGGAGGAGGAGAGGAGCTGAGGCAGGAGGGAGGGGAGTGCCAGGGAGGAGGAGACAGGGTCTGAGGTGGGAGGGAGGGGAGTGCCAGGGAGGAGGAGAAAGGGGCGGAGGCGGGACTGAGGTAGGGGAATGCCAGGTTAGAGGAGAAGAAAAGGGAAGGAGGAGAGAAACCTAGGTGCTGCCTAGGCAGCTCTAGGCGCTAGGCGCCGGGTCACCGCCCGACTAGCGCCTAACGCCTACTTAAACACTGGCAAAATATAAACTTGAAGGAATACTAAAGTAAAATCATGGACTATCTCTTTATGGGATAATTATAACCAGACTATTCGTCAACAGGAACTGACAAAGACAAGCATAAGTAAATATTTCAAAAGAATATGAAATATTATCAAATTCATACATCACAATAATCTACAAAGACAAAAATACAAAACACAAGCAACAAGAAGATGTAAAAACAGTAACTTTATAAAAGATAGCATTTCTTTTCTCTATGACACATGTAATTGGTGGTGAAAACAAAAGCAGCAAATGAACAGATATACCACAAATGGAGAACTTACATACAGGATTATGCATGTCTTCAGCAATTCCAATTTCCACAAGCACAGAACGCAACATTCCCGATAAATAGTGCAGAAAATATGTCGTCACACCAGCCTACTTCGAGAAAACATTATTAATCAATGTCTGAACTCTGAAGAATATAACATGGAATTCAAAGCAGAAACAGTTTAGATTGTATGGTGAATACTCACAAGTGAAGAGTACATAAAAATAGCAAGAGAACTCTTTCTACCAGTGGGTAAAAGTTTCATTCCCTGAAAAGATAGACATACACAGAGAATCAGCTAATAAGCTAAGAAAGGAGCTAAAGTAAGTGAAATACTTGCATGGATAACAGATAATTGTACATCAGTTTATGTAAAGCACTTTGTACTGAAAATTCAACAAGCTATACAAATTGGTCCTTGAGAGTAACTTATGCACATTGAAAAGAAAATGCCTCAATCAGAAGATGTCAAAAACACAATGAATATGAGGCTATTTTTGGCTTCATTTTTCTGTTTTATGATGTTAGTTTTGCTCCATTTCTTTGTTAGTTTCCTTACAACCCTCTTCCCTGTTTCACTGTAAAGAATAGGCTCGCGCATTAAATTGAGTTATATCCCACAAAAGAAAAGGAGGGAGTATTGTAACACTTTGATTTTCCTATCAGGCATTAAATAATAATAAATGTAATTCTAGAATTTTTTATAATAAAGCAAGTAAATAAGCTAAAATATGGGCCTAAAAATTTTGTCCAAAAATAAATCATGGCAGGAGTTATTTCTTTCTCTGTGCTCTAAATTGCTCCCCAAAAATCCTCTGTAATTTTGTAGCAGAGGAAGTAATCACAGTACAATCAACCACATTTCAGTAACATGTTTAAAATAATTAAAGGAAACTCATTTCAGAAATCATTGTTTGAATTAATAAAGTGCTTGAAAATCCTTCCAATTAAAAATCTCTACTTCAATAATTCTTCCAACTGGAAATGTAAAGCAAGATTTAAAGTGAACTTTCCAAAGTATTACAAGGATGGCACCACAAGCCATAAATCGCCCAGTATATCAATTGACACTATACAGAACATAGTGAAGATGAGCAAAATCACCTGAAAGAGTATAATCAGAATCACAAGGAAAATTCCAATCGTCATTGCTCCACCGTAGTAGAATACTACAGACTCGCTAAGGGTGTGTGCCACTGCCATCAGCACCATTCCCAGCAACAAGAATATCATCCTGTGAAGCAAGAACTCTGCACGCAACACAGAAGACACAAAAGGCTCCCATATCAATATACATACAAACAGAGGCCACCAAGCAAACAAAACAACACCAATGAAAGAACGAGAAAGGAAAGACTACCTTCTTCTGTGGACACTAGGACAGACCTCGAAGGGTCCGATGGCATCCGGAAATCGAGGATCCGGGTGTCGTATGGTGAGACGGCTTGCACCAAGAGCCCGGTCTTGGGCATCTTATGCCATTGCGACGCTGCACACTTGCATGGCCCCAGTGTAGCATTCCTACAAACACCAGTCGAGCCAGCCAAAGAAAAATCAGGCCAAATAGAGGAAGCATAGCAAGAAAGGCTAGAGTTTATGTCTCCATTTCCACTTACCCGTGGAAGCAGAGCTCAAGGCCGCTGGGGCGGCTGGCGTTGACGCGAACCCGGAGGGAGTGGAAGAAATACGACGGGTCGCGGAGGCGGGACGGGCGGCCGCGGATATGGACGCGTGTGCAGAAGGGTCCGCCGCTGCCACCCTCCCCGGCGACGGGTTCTGCGGACGGGAGACGGAGCGGGGCCAGCTGATTCGAGGCGACTGCGAGAAGAAGGATGCAAACAGCTATGGTTAGGGTTGGGGTGGAGTGTGGGGGGGCGAGGGAAGCGAAGAAATGGAGAAAGTATACTTACCCGTGAGCTCGACGGGGGTGAAGACGGAGGCGTCGGAGGTAGCGACGGTGAGGAGGAGGAGAAAGGCGACGGCGACGCGGCGATCGAGTGGTGGCATCCCGGCGCCGGATTGGGGTTTTCCTTGGGGGCGGCGGGAGGGGAGACAGGAAGAACAGAATTCGTGGGTGGGAACTTTTCTTTAGAGTAAGGCGGCGGTACGGCAATAGGCAGCAATTTGTCAGTGATCAGGAAGTATTGGGGAGTAAAAAATTATCAAATTTTTTATTTTCATAGTGAACTTATTTGAGAGCTTAAATTATGAGAAGGAACCAGTAAATGTTTATTTGGTAAAAATCTGTTAATGTTTATTAGCTTCTATAGAAAAATATAGGAGAAAAAAATCTGAACTATTCAAGAATGCAGACACTTTCTAGGTGATGTGGCTGGCATTAGATGTAATCTTTTGGTTTCTAAATTTAGTTCCTTCCAACACTTTTCACCTCTTTTTCACAGCTGGGTTTTCCCCATGAATTAATAAATTATTAAAATGCATTTTTATAGTTTTACAAATTAATTAAAATGAATTTTCTAGTAAAGAAGGACAAAGAATAAAAATTTTCTAAAGAAATCAGTCTGGAAATATTTTATTAAACTACCTACACTTTGAAGTAACTTTGATAATTTTCCCTAAATTTGTAGAGTTTTGGAGATAATTTAAATGAATCCTATATCATCTCAGTTCAAAACATTTTGGAGAAAAAAACTATAATCTCCCTTCTCCTTCTATTGGGCCGAAATCCTTTCCCTTCTTCACATACCGTGCGCGTTGGCTTGCCGTTCTATTTTCTTTTCCTCCCACGTGTAGCCCATCTCGGCCTAGTCGAACCATCCACGAGCGATGGGTACACCCAATTCCTCCCTCTCAATCCGACAATCTCCACTCCTAGGCTCCTACCCCTTGCTTTGTTTTGATAGGTTGATTAGGGTGGATTGGAAGGGATTTCTATTGTTTCAATTTCTAGACAAGTAAAGAATCAGAAAATTTTGAAAAACACTTCGGAAATTTGGGAAAATCTAAAATTCTGAAAGAGTATAGTACATTATAAAAAACTAGAAAGCTGGAAGCCCCGCCAAAATATGAAAAAAATCAATAAAATTGCAAAATAACTGTAAAAATCAAGAAAAAAAATAGATAATTAAAAAAATCACTATGCCAATAGATATGTAGCTATGAGCCCATGACTACGACAACAATGACTAGGTGGGATGGAGGTGGCGGTAGGGTTTGTGGCAAGATTATCTTCAGCACCTAGCACCCCCTCCATATATTTATAGTGTACTAATATACATATTTATAGTGTACTAATAAGCTTCTACATTATATGCTCTTTAAGATCAATACCCATTTGCCCCAATCTAAATTGTTTATGATTGTTTTTTTGGCATATCACAACATAAAGTTAGTCTCTCTGGAGTCTTTTGAAAGCCATGTGTAGATCTCATTAATACCTCGGTAAAACCCAGTGGATAAAAACTACCGTGTAAAAGAACACAGAAAGTAGATTTTAAGCTCAGGATGGAAATTGAATTCCAAGCAGGGTACCAAAAATGGACTTTGCCCATTACAAAACCACTTATTCATATATGTTTTTTTTATTCAAGGATAAGTTATAACTTATAAGCTTGTGTGTTGGAGCTGTAACAGAACAATCTACTAGAATTTATTCAAAGCACGATGTTGCACAATAGAACAACATAGCCTTCTTCAACGTGTCGTGGTACTTTCGAGATCCTCGTTGAACTTTATCTCTCCTGGGATAAACAGCCGATAAAACATGAACATCATTACAGAAATGTAGTGTGTAGCACTTTCAAGATCCTAGTTGAGCTTTCTCTCTGCTGGGATAAACAACCGATAAAAAACCTAGCCCATCAAACAGAAATGTAGTGGGATGTGAGAAGATGCTATTGGACTGGGTCTACACTTTTATTCCGCTAGCCAGCTCGGGGCCGTAAGCATCTGCGCCATTGTTCCAGGCGGCAACTTTGCCAGAAGAAAAAAAAGGTAACATTGAGTGCTAATTAAGCTGGCACTCTTATTTCTGTTTATACACATTGGTTTGGGATTGTTGTAGAAACATGGGTACAATATATACCTTTCGCGTTGCTTGTACTTTTGCAGTAACCACTATACACTAAGCTTGGGAAGGTAATCTATGCTCGCAAATTTTTTTGTGATGGAATCCACACATGCCATTCTTATTCTTTCGGGTGTTGCTGGGTTGCTGAGTGGGAACCAGTTGAAGTGACCCTCCTCAGCCCTTGCAGCAGCTATTGCATCCTTTATGGCAAACAAGACGGCTGAGCCGAGGAAAAACGGCGGCTCTCCTACAGCCTTGGATGAGTGGATGGCCTTTGGATTTGAAAAGCCCTGCAATGAACAAATTAACAGCTGTTAGTCGAGATATCCGAGGGAATGAGGAACACCATTGGCAAACTTAATATGTTGATGATCCTCCATCTTTTATTCAAGCAAACAAGGAAAATCCACATTGAACTGTCTTCGTATTGACTCTCCACATTCAAAGCAAACATGTTTTCTTCACGGTTTGTATAATAAGTATGTAAATGTATCTGTCCTTCATATTGACTCTCCACATTTAAAAGTCAAATAACAACTATGGAGAATAACATCTATACAGAACTGCCTTCACAAACATTGTTACCTTTCTAGTGACATCTACATGTTTCACTGACATCATTCTTTTAGCATGTTTCTTTTTTTCGTGAAAACGCAAGAGAGCTGCGTATCTTTGTATTAAGAAAAGGAGGAAAAACGATCCCTTACAAGCACCGCCTCCTCACTCTGGATCGAGCCATGAGGGGCTGAACAAAAAGAGAACCGAGCTACCACAACAACTGAGACCTGACCACAACTAACCAATTAGCCTGAGCCAAAAAGCTTGGCTCTGCAATCCGACCTACATCAAGGGTACGAAGGCTTTGGGCTCCAGCCAGGCACCACAAATGTTGCTCATCCCTAAAGGTATTCAACACCGAGCCAATGCTTGGGTTAACTCCCTCGAAAACGCAAGAATTACAATTTTTCCAAATCAGCCATGCACCCATAATGATCAGTGAGCAACCTATTGATCGTTCTGCACTCTTTTGATAACTTTTACCATGTTTCACTGGAAAAAAATTCTTACTGAGGAGCAGGTGGAGCAAAGTGGAATGACTATACCATGGAATGGTACAAACTAACAAGTTAACAGAATACAAAAATGTATGGACTGGGCCTGGTCATTTAAAGTTCAATCCAAAACTGATTTTTCTGCAGTAGTTCAATGACAAATTTACGATACTTGCAGCAAAATTTTTACTGCCAATATTTTGGAATCACATACCATATTTAACTACCTTTGTAATGTTGCAGAGAAGCTCAGTTATAACAATTGTCACAGTAAAGATCAATAGGTTTTACTATAATCTGAATTAAATTCAACAAAGTTCTGTTTTCCTACGTAAAAATGAACTTTACCTTCAAAAGTGAGACCTTGAAGTTTAGAGGTATATCATTTACAGATGGTATTTTGTAAGAACCAGGACCACAGGTGAAAAGGTGTCCAGGTCGGATCCACCTGTGGTTATCATCCCCCCATTTTAGTTCTTCCATGACTGCCCAACCCAAGCCTTGGATGAAACCTCCTTCAATCTGAAACAAGCTATTGAAGTTAAATATGATAGAAGGAAATAAATGGGAGAAAGCATCACCGGTCAACCATCTTATTCTGTGCTGCGCAACACAAACATTTCCTCTGTTGTAATTTGTAAACATACCTGGCCAATATCAATTGCTGGATTAATTGAACAACCGAGATCCATAACAATATCTACTGTCCTTGTGTGGAAATCCCCAGTTAGGGTGTCGATTTCCACTTCTGCAAATGCAGCTCCATATGTGAAATAGTGAAACGGAGTTCCCTTGCCAGAAATCCAGTCAAACCCAATATCAGGGGTGATATAAAATCCATGAGCAGAGAGATCTATCCGTTCCATGTAGCAAGCTTGAGCTAACTGTCAAAATAAGTGACACAAAAATTAACTTTACAGCTAATTTCTCCATCTACAATTGTATGCAATACAGTGTGGGGAAATGCATGTCATAATTTAAGTGTGAAGAGCAGAAAATGTTATCAGGCCAGCTGTAGCAATTAAGTCAGCAGATGCAATAGAAGGTATACTATTTGCATGCCATTACCAAGGAAGAAGGTTAATGGACAGAGGAAAGAGAGACGAAATATGTGACAAAGGTATTTGTATGTTAAGTATCAATAAATAGGATAGATAATGTCACTGCCACTTTGACCGGAGTAATTCAGTACTGGAACATAGATATATTGTATGCTGATTTCTTTTGATTGTCTATCTAGTGAACATGAGGAAATTAGTAAAAGTGCCTTTTAGTTCCTTTTCTTTCCTCCTCTTTATGCAGTGCTTCCTTTTTCATGTTTTAAATTAATGTTTAAAAATAATGACTGCTATTTGTTGCAACTTAATAACCAGTAACAACAACATTGCCTTTTAGTCCCAAGAGAGTTGGGTAAGCTAGAGATGAAAAGAAACACTAAAAATAGATTAGGAATATAGTTAAAGAAAAGCAATTTTCTAGATCACAGTTTAGCACATGGAAGCTACTTTCCATAAACTCCTATTCAAAGCAAAATCTATGAACACATTATATGCCTTCAAATATCTTATAACTGCTTGCTCCCATGTTAGTTTTAGCTGACCGTGCCTCTCTTGTATCTTCACCATGACTTAGGATTCCTTTATACACTGGTGCTTCAGGAGACCTGTGTTGGATATGTCCAAACCACATCAAGCGATGATGAACAAGCTTTCTGCTGAGTGCTAAGATTCATTCCATTGAGAGTAACCCTAAGGAGGGCAGCATATATATACACACACTCCAACACCCCCCCGCAGTCTGAACTACCGACGCAGCGGAGTTGCAAGACTGGAAGAACAAAGAAAGGTACATCGCTCACA
>KE372697.1:181403-191420 GCA_000418225.1 Zizania latifolia | reverse complement strand
CCGATAGCGGTCGGCCTCTTGGCTACGTTATCCTCGCCCGATAGCGGTCGGCCTCTCGGCTACGTTATCTTCGCCCGATAGCGGTCGGCCTCTCGGCTACGTTATCCTCGCCCGATAGCGATCGGCCTCTCGGCTATGTTATCTCTATCCGATGGCATCCAGCCCCTCGGCTACGTCACCCATTCACCCCGTAACGGTTGACCTTTAAGCCAAAAGAGCTCCCGGCCTGCCTCCAGGCAAAGCCCGGGACTCCCTCAAGAAAAACAACGAGGTAAGAACCCAAGGGACTCTCGGCTACGTTATCTCTATCCGATAGCGTCCAGTCCCTCGGCTACGTCACCCCTTCACCCCGCAACGGTTGGCCTTTAAGCCACAAGAGCTCCCGGCCTGCCTCCAGGCAAAGCCCGGGACTCCCTCAAGAAAAACAACGAGGTAAGAACCCCAGGGACTCCTTCCCGCGCTCAGGGACTAGGTCCCAGAATACGCACCGGCTACGCCCGGGGACTCGGACCTAAAGGACCGACGTCCACAAACTCCCGAAAGGCCACAATTTAGACCCCGCGTCCAAATATCCTATTTGCACGCATGCTCGGGGACTACACCTCACAGGTGCACCTGAGCGGCGCCCCTGAAGACTTTACGGCTTCAACTCGTCATCGCTTCCGTTCAACCCTGACAAGATGTCCGATCTACAGCGACGAAGAGCTCGGGGACTGCTGTGGGGCGCATTAAATGCGACGCGATTGAAAGCAGTCAGAGGATCCGGGTGTGGCAGGTGCGCAAGACTGCCGGGCGGCGTCAGACCGAGGGGCAGTTGGGGAGTAGGCAGCACGTTGCGTCCCATCGAGGCATGCTGCGTCCGATCGAGGCGTGCTGCGTCCGATCGAGGCGTGCTGTGTCTGATCGAGCCGTGCTACGTCCCGTCGGAGCGTGCTGTACGATAGGTTAGACCCAACAGGGGTATAAATAGCAAGGGGTCCCGAACACGGGACCCCCACGACCACACACACAAGAAAGAACCCAAGCAACAAGACACAACCCATCACTCTCCGGAGCCCTAGCTCGTGTAATCCCAACATTGTAACTGTCTTCCCGACTAGTGAAACACCCCAATAAACTCACAGTGGACGTAAGCCTATTATCCGATCGGGGGGCCGAACCACTCTAAATCCTCTTGTTTCTCGGCCAGTCCTATTTTCACGGGCTCGGCAACCATCGAGGTCTTGAGTGCAGCACTTCCCTACAATATAAATCACCTCCACAGACACCCCCCGAGGAGGGCTGCTCGACGAACCGTCGACAAACTCCGTAACCATAGGTAAATTGACGAGTGTTAGGACAACCAACCAAATCAACATCTTAAGCCACCAAGGAAGAGAGGGTTGTATGAGGAAGCACCAAGCCATAATCCAAAGTACCCTCAAAATAGTGCATAATGTGTTTGATCAAATTATAGTGGGGCTCCCGAGGATCATGCATACGCAACACACATTTGTTAAACTGCATAAGTGATATCTGGCCACATGAAAGTGAGATACTAAAGAGCACCAACGAGACCTCTATAGTGAGTAGGATCAGACATAGGAGCACCATCAGAAAATAGATACCTTGGAGCTTGTATCAATAGGTGTAGTACAAGGCTTGTAGATTGACATGCCGGTACGCTCAATAACCTCTAAGATATACTAGGCATGGTGGCTATGCTGACCAGGAAGGCAGTTGGGCTGAGGGAGAATAGGTGGGGCAGCGGCATAGGGAGAAGAGGAGGTGAGTGGTGGCCTGGGCATGGGTCAAGATTCATGTTTTGTTTTGTCTTAACCCTAACGTCCTTCACCTGACCACCTCTTAGAGACTCCAACTCCACGTCTCCACCTCTCACGCTGACACACCGTCACATCGCCCTCGCTCCGATGCCCCACCCTACCGCCCTCACCCCATCGCTTTGCTCCGATGCCCCACCATGTCTCCTCGTGTCGGTGCCTCGCCGCCCTGGCCACTGCCCCATCTCCCCGTGTCGCCTCATACAAGTAGGAAAGTATCATAGACCTAAATGTACCCTCAAATCTCTATTGATTTTATTACTGCTAAATTATTATATATTATGTCAAAATATGTAAGTGAAAATGTTGTTAGGTCATCGCTGATATGGATTTAGAGAGCCTTGAGCGATCTTTTGTTACCTCAATGACAATGGATTACTATTCTTTTCATGATTATATAATTATTTTTTTGAATTTCATACTTTCATTAATAACACATGGATTTAAATCTATAGTACAAGGACATGAATAGAGACATGAGGAGGGACTAGATGGTGATATGGATGCTTACGACAAGGATATAACGTCTATGGAATCTGTTGTGACTTGTGTATTATGAAATCTAAATTGTTGTATGTGGACTATTACTCTATATCCATTGTGACATGTGTGTTGTGAACTCTAAATTATAATATGTAGACTATTACCCTATATCCATCGTGACTTGTGTGTTGTGAACTCTAAATTGTAATATGTAGACTATTATCCTATATATATCCATCGTGACTTGTGTGTTGTGAACTTCTTGTTTTACTTTTTTACTGGTACTAGTGATGATGTATGGCAAAGTTTAGCAAACTTTGTGTGCTTATTATAGTCACAACATGCTTAATTTGCTGCTTGATTTAGCATTTGTTGGCCGTATAGTTATGCATATATGCCTATTTATGCCTCTAGTTTGTTTCGATAAATATTTATAACCGTATTTACTCTATGTTTGTATCTGATAGTATCCGTTTTTATATCCATAGCTAGAGTATTAATTTCTAAATCCAAAAAAAATATAAAAAATATAATATCCCTAATATCCGTCCGTCGTATCTGATCCGTTTTAACCAGCAACATAACACGTAGACGCACCATCGCTATTATTAATGAATGTAAAAACTTTGTTGCTCATGACTCTTTATAGGATTCTGAGAATACAAGATACCCCAATAGAAACTCACTTGTAATCACTAGCATCTTTGTATATATTTCTTAAAAAAAAATGCAGTCATCAACTAAAACCTGTGAGGCGCCTTCCTGAAATTAAAATCTGCCGTCACCGGCCGATCAGTTCGCCGGCACAAAGGATATAAGCTTGCGCGCCTGGGTCGACGCGTCCTCGTGTATCGCTGCTCCGTATGTCCCGATCTCACCGTTCTCATCTGTCGCGCGGATGGTTAGCCTGTAGTTCGTGCCAGCCACCACCTGCTTCTCGCCCCCGGCCACCTTGGCGAACTTCAGCCTGTCATGCGCCATGCTCACGTGCTGCGCCACGGCCCAGCTGCCGAGCTCCTGGATGCGGGCATTGCCCACGTCGATCTTCTTCCATCCGCCAACGAGCAGCTGTGGTCTCACGGTAGTCGCCGGCGCCAGTGCCGCAGCGGTGGGAGATACGGAGCACACCGCCGCCAACGCGACGGCGGCAACGAGGAGGGCGGTGGTCGGGAGGAAAGTCCTCATCGTCTAGCTAAGGATGATACTGGAATGCCCTAGCTGCAAGGAGAATCAGGTTGGTGGTAGATTACGCGGCGAACTGGGCTTATATAGAGGTATGGTGTTGAGTGGAACAGTGTAAAATTAAACAAGGAAGGAATTTGCTGCTCACAGGTGGTATTAATGGATACTATTTAGTGGTTACTAATCCAATCCATTGATTTTAATTATTACACAGATTTTAAAGATGTACTATAATCAATTTCAGATTGGTAAGGGAAGGTATTTACTACTCATAGGTGGTATTAATGGATACTATTTAATGTTTACTAATCTAATCCATTGATGTTAATTATCACACAGATTGTAAAGATGTACTACAATCAATTTAATTCAGATTGGTAAGGGAAGGCATTTACTACTCACAGGTGGTATTCCTGGATACTATTTAATGGTTGCTAATCTATCCATTAATGTTAATTATGACACACATTGTACGGATGCATTATGATATATTTCAGATTGGTAGATTATGCGAATTGTGCTTAAATTTGGCTTGACTCTTGAGAAAAGAAAAGGAGGACACATTCAAGCAAGAACAGCAAATTTATGGTTAAAACTTATTATAGGTTTTCTTGTGCAAAAGAACAGCAACTGTATTAGCAGTACGTCCTTTCAAGCAATGCTGTGGGTGTAATTTAGTTTGCCGGTTGCGCTGATGTTTTCTTTCGTGCACTCTGTTCTCATCGCCGCACGTTGTGCATGTCGGGTCACGTAGTAGATGGGCACTCGGTTTTATATTTTTTTACTTAAAGCTTTTAGATTCTAATTCTTGAGGTTTTGATGATTGAGTTCATACTTTTGTATACATACAAACTCTATAAATACAATAAATTATATATTAAAAAAATATGCATATTAATTAATTGTTTTGGTACAAAAGAATATATTCAAAACTTTAAGAATTATGGAAGAACTAGTATAATACAACATAAGGGGGCTGCAGAAAAGATTCGTTTATTCCGGGGAGGAATATGTAAAAAGACGGGGAGACTATGATTTTCTTCGGTGGGCCATCCTACGCGCAGCGCAGACTGATAACGCCAATCCCACGGCAAGGACCTGAGTGCTGACCCGCTTCACTTTCCACAAATTGTTCTGTCCACTCGCCCAGTTTACACGGTGACCAAATCACTGCTCATTTCCTTTCTCTAATTCATCGATTCAATTTTTGTGGTGAACTAGGCACGTGAAGTATTGTTATAGAGACATCCTTGCTGTTGCTTGGGAGATGAGTTGTACAGTGGTTTCCATAATTCATTTACGTCGAAATTCAATTTAGATATTCTATTCGTCCTGTCGAGATATGACTCCTGGTATCTCGTGGTGGGCTTATCAGCTCGGACTGAGAGCAGACCAAACCCAGTATTAGAATCCGGTATAGCTTATGAAGAGAGATTCGATTCTGATAAGAAATATCATATCTTTATCTGATAACTGAACTCTATATCCGGTATAAAAAGATATACTTGTACCAGGATCCTTATAATTAGAAAATATGATCTGGTTCGGTATGTAATCCCAGATAGAGTCCTGAGTTGTTAGGCTCATCTCTTGGCTATATAAAAGGAGCGAGGCACCCCTAGAGGCATCCAATCTCGATCGCTTAGACTCATAGCTTTCGAGCGCATTGCTTTGTAAAGCTTAGACATAATATAATCCACCAAAACACTAAATGTATGATTATTATCCTTCAGAAGGTCCGAATCAGTATAAATCTTGACTCTTGTTCTTTAGAGTCGACAACAGGACTCAAAGAGTGCCACGCTTCCCTATCGTCTATTCACCACCTCGGGTAACCCCGTGAGTGGACTGATCGGCTATCCCCTGACACATCCCAAAATATAAAATTTTTAGGCTGCATCATATATATTAATAAAACTTATAAAAAAACTATAGCACCACCGTCATAATGAATGAATATAGGCTTAAAAGTGGTTGGATTAAGTAATGAATAATAATGTTTAAGGGTATTATAAATGCTTTAAACATAAAAATCATCTTTAAATATATTTTGAAATTCTAAAATGTCTTATATTTTAAGACAGAGATATAGAAACAATGAAGTTAACTGTACTAGACTACTGGACGGCTCAGTTACACTTGCACCGTTTTTTCCGATGGAAACGAGGATATGAAAATCACGTCCTTTGGTTCTCTATGAAAAAAAGAGACGAAATTGCCCTATAAAATGGAGTGATTTTGCGGTTTATATGTGCTCAAGATTGGGAGAGAAGATGTTCAGGTCACTTTGGCTAGGTAAAGAGTTGCATTAGGAGGCACACAGACCTCCTCGCTGTGACGTGTGAAGTGTGATCCTTACAAATTGCATCCTTTTCTTTGTGCTCTGGTCCAAGTTTGACCGTGAGCTCGCGGCAGCATTGAACTGTTGACCGCAACACCCACCATTTCAATCCCTTCGTCTTCCTCGAGCCCTCGGCGACAGCTTGAGCCGTGAGAGCCCCCAGCCAGCCAGCCAGCCAGCCAGTATAGACTAGCCTCGTTAGCGAGATCTCCAGCCCCTCCCTCCCCGGATGGCACCCCGCGTGGCCCTGCTCGCCGGTGGCGCCGTCGTCCTCCTTCTGGCCGCCGTTGCTGCGCGGGCGTCCAACGACGAAGGGGACGCGCTGTACGCGCTGCGGACGAGGTTGTCGGACCCCAACGGCGCGCTGCAGAGCTGGGACCCCAACCTCGTCAACCCCTGCACCTGGTTCCATGTCACCTGCGACCACGCCAGCCGCGTTATCCGCCTGTGAGTTCCCCACTCTTACGCGCCGGCGGTGGGAAATTTAACTTTGACACTCTTAAAGAACGGTACCTATTCAAATGTCTTATTCATTGTAATTAATTTTTTATCACTCTTATTATCGACTGTTGAAACATGCTTAGGATCAATAGTTTGGGGAATAGCAGGGATCACTTAGCGTACCTTGGGGTTTGTTCTTTGAGGGCGATGCCATGGCAGGTACTGTGGCGTCGAGGTCGGCGTAGAAGACGGCGGTGAGGGTCTTCCCGTCGCTGACAACGCCGAGTTGATCGGTGCTTAGAGTATTTTGGGATTGGGGTGGCGGAATAGAGAGTGTAACCCTAGCCGCTGAGCCCCTTAGCCCCTTTTGTATGTGGCGTTGCACGACGGGGGCCCTAACCAGAATCGGTTGGACGCCCCCGATCAGGGCGCGTAGCTAGGGGTGCTGAGTCCGAGTCGTGGGGAGGAGAGGGACTCGGCCCCCCTCTCCTCCCAAAGATCTTATCTAACATTCTCCCCCTAGATCTTACTCATTTATACTAAACTTAAACAAATACCTGCCTCATTATGGATCGATACATAGGGTATGTTTCATCACAATAGTCAATTACGTACTACATGATTCAACAACCACGACGCATCTTTCCATTCCGAAACAGATACTCATCTTATTTTGACCCCTTAAAAAATCCAATGATCATAGGCTTTCCTTTAAACCCATGCCGGCTAAATGTTCTCTGAACACGCTGGGTGGTAAGCCTTTTGTGAGCGGATCCGCAAGCATTCGCTTGGTACTTATATGCTCTAGACTTATAGTCTGATCTTGGATTTTCTCCTTAACAACATAAAACTTAATATTGATGTGTTTGGCAGCAACACTCTTCTTGTTGTTATGAGAGTATAATACTGCTGGCTCATTGTCGCAGTATAACTTAAGTGGTTTCTCGATGCTGTCGACCACTCTTAAACCGGGAACAAATTTCTTAAACCATAGTGCTTGTCCCGTGGCCTCATAACATGCTACAAACTCGGTATACATCGTCGATGATGCCGTCACAGTTTGTTTGGAGCTTTTCCACGACACAGCTCCATTTGCGAGTGTGAATATATAACCTGACGTGGATTTCTTAGAGTCCACACATCCCGCAAAATCTGAGTCTGAGTAACCCACTATCTCGAGGGTATCTGATTTCTCATACACTAACATGAGGCCTTTTGTGCCTTGTATATATCTAAAGGCTTTCTTAACTGCTTTCCAGTAATCTAAGCCTGAATTCTGTTGATATCTGCCAAGCATCCCGGTAACAAAAGCTAAGTCAGGGCGAGTACAAACTTGAGCATATATTAAGCTTCCGACAGCAGAAGCATATGGAACCGATTTCATTTGATCGATCTCATATTGGTTCCTAGGACATTGAAAATTCCCAAACTTATCACCCTTGACTATCGGAGCAGGCGAAGGTTTACACGCATGCATACTATATTTCCTTAGTATCTTCTCTAAGTATGCCTTCTGCGATAATCCTAATAACCCCTTAGATCTATCTCGAAGAATCTCAATTCCTAACACGTAGGAGGCTTCACCAAGATCCTTCATGTCAAAATGAGAGGATAAGAATCTCTTAGTCTCTAATAGTAGGCTGACATCACTACTAGCAAGTAGTATATCATCCACATACAAGACTAGGAAAATAAATTTCCCATTCTTGAACTTAGCATAAATGCAATTGTCCTCCTCATTTTCCTTAAACCCAAATTTTCTAATAGTCTCATCGAATTTGAGGTACCATTGCCTAGAGGCCTATTTTAGTCCATAAATGGACTTAGTCAAATGGCATCCCAAATTCTCCTTACCTTCTATGACAAAACCCCTAGGTTGTGCCATATAGACGTTCTCATATAGATCCCCGTTGAGAAAAGCCGTCTTTACATCCATCTGATGTAATTCTAAATCATAATGTGTCACTAAGGCCATGATGATTCTAAAAGAATCCTTAGTTGAGACAGGTGAAAATGTCTCATTATAGTCTATTCCTTCTCTCTGAGTAAAGCCTTTTGCCACAAGTCTGGCCTTATATCTATCAATATTTCCTTGGGAGTCTCGTTTGATCTTGTAGACCCACTTGCAGCCTACTGTCTTGGCTCCCTTAGGAATCTCTTCTAATTTTCAGACTTTGTTGGCACTCATGGACCTCATTTCATCTTCCATGGCCTCAAGCCATTTAGAAGAATTAGGACCTCTCATAGCTTCTTCAAAAGAGGCGGGATCGCCCTCCATCTAAATTTCTTCACTCATGTAGACTTCATAGTCATCAGGAATAGCTGACCTTCTTACTCTTTGTGATCTTCTCACATTATCTTGAATTGGCATATCATTTTCTAATTGTGGGGGCTCTTCTTCTTCATTAGCTACATCTGGAACATCAGGTTCCTGTATAACAGGATCCTCATGAACATCAGGTGCTGCTAATGGAGGTCCAACAGCAGGTGCTGGACCAACTGGTTCTACCACAGGTACATGAAAAATAGGCTCTTGTATCATAGGAGTGGGCACACAGACCCGCTTCTCTTCAAGGCTAATTTCTCGAGGCACCGTGCTCCCCCTTATCATGGCGTCTTCTAAAAAGACTGCGTGTCTCGTCTCTACAAACTTAGTGTGTCTGTCAGAACAATAGAAACGGAAACCCTTAGACTTATTAGGATAGCCAATAAAATGGCAACTCACTGTCTTAGAATCTAACTTACCAACATTTGGGTTAAAGACTTTAGCCTCAGCAGGACAGCCCCATACTCTTAAATAATTAAGAGAGGGCTCTCGTCCAGTCCACAACTCATACGGTGTTTTAGGCACCGACTTATAAGGGACCCGATTAAGAATATGAATGGCGGTTTTTAATGCCTCCATCCACAAACTAATTGGCAGAGTGGAATAACTCAACATGCTTCTTACCATGTCCATTAAGGTGCGATTGCGCATTTCTGCCACTCCGTTCTGCTGAGGTTCGCCTGGTGTAGAATACTAGGCTACTATGCCATTTTCCTGTAGATACATTGCAAAAGGTCCAGGTATTTGGCCATATGGGGTATGACGACCGTAGTACTCCCCCCACGGTCAGATCTTACTATTTTAATCTTTAGATCATGCTGATTTTTAACTTCAGCCTTAAAAATCTTAAATTTATCCAGAGCTTCTGAACGCTCTCTAATTGGATAAATGTAACCATAGCGTGAATAATCATCTGTGAATGTTATGAATAAATCATAACCATCTATAGACATCACAGGAAAAGGACCACAAATATCAGTGTGAATGATTTCTAAAACCCTAGCACTTCTATTTGCGCATTTCTTAATTTGTTTGACGTACTTTCCTTTAATGCAATCGATGCACTGTTCGAAGTCTGAGAATACTAAAGGTGGAAGAATTGATTCTTTTACAAGATGTTCAATCCTCCCCCTCGAAATATGGCCTAAACGACAGTGCCATAATTTCGAAGATACGTCATCTATTCTTTTACGCTTATTCTTAGACGAGACATTTTGGGAACTAATTGAATTCAGAGAGTCATGTAGAGAAAGCAAATAAAGCTTGTCATGTTCGAAGGCAAGACCCACAACTTTATTATCATAAATAATAGAACAATGTTTGCCATCAAAATGACAATTACAACCATTGTTTGCTAAACAAGATACTGAAATCAAATTCCTTCTTATAGAAGGGACAAATAAAACATCGTGCAGAAGAATAAT
>KE372697.1:67729-86207 GCA_000418225.1 Zizania latifolia | reverse complement strand
TAATCCTTTTTAAGGCAAGTAATTATAAGTCAAATGATCTCACTAGTCATATTTGAAATTTGAATTACAATGGACAAATGTAAATTTTCATTTTCAAATTAGTATTTATGTACGTCTTGCATAATCACGTTTGAATTCCAAATTTGATATTTGAATATCAATTTGTGCAGACTATATGAATAATCAATTATATATATGTCTTTTGCTTTCAATTTATGCAAATTTAAGTAATACGCATAAATAAACCACTTTCAGTTTCTATTTCACGTTTTTGAAATTTGAGATTAAAATCACCATTGCTAACTTATTTGAATAACAAAGTTTCCTTTTAATTACATTTCAGCAGGTTTCCTGGCATAAATTCTATTTCTTCCAGTGGGTATGTATACGGGGAGATTTGATCATATACCCTTCCTTTATATAGAAATTGAGGATTTACCCTCCACATCTCAATGACATGTGGGGTCCACTCAAGTCAATGACATGTGGGCCAGGAGGGTAAATCTTCAATTTCCATCTAAATGGAGGGTATGTGATCAATTTTTTCATGTATACGGCATATATAACTAAGCTTGGAAATTGAGAGAACGCAAATATGTATTTTCTATAAAAAACCATTCTTAATTCTTATAATGGTAAGGTGGAGTACCTTAAAATTAAGGGATTAATATATATAGTGTTTACAAATAACCAATAGACACTACGGGAAACAGAGAGTTTGCCGAGTGTCAAATTCTTCGCTGAGTGCATTATTTCGGGCACTCGGTGAAGACAGGTTTGCCGAGTGTATTTAAAAAAACACTTGGCAAATATTAAACACTCGGCGAACTCTATGTTTGCCGAGTGCCACAGGCATATACAGTCGGCAAACATTTAGACGCTCGGCAAAATCTTACAAAAATCGATCCGGCAGAGGTGTCAACGCCGTGACGCCGGCTCCAAAAAAACGCATCTTTTCTGAGTTCCACTAACGGGCACTCGGCAAACATCTGTTTCTGGCAGGCACACTGTCACGCCATGTGATCAGGGGGCATGTTTTGGCGAGTGCCTGGGAGTGGCACTCGGCAAACCTAGGGAACCCATGATTTCATGTGAAATCATGTTTTGAGCCCATGTCACATTTTAAACTTGTTTTGAACTTGAAATTGTTTTACACTCAGAATGCAACTAATATTAATCCATGGAAAAAGTTTGCATTTTTCTGGGTCACTTTGCTATTTTTAATTCATTAAGTGTGTTTCTAGGATTTAAATCGAAATAGGTCAAATTTGAACTGCAAGTGCATGAAATAATGAACCAAAACTTGTAGAAAAATCGTATTTATGTTTATGAGTCCATTTTGAATCCTTTACCACTAAATGTAAAGATATTTTCAAAAATCTAGGTTGCGGCACTCGACCGGCAACGTAGAGCTTAATGGTTTTTTAATTATAGAAACATTAATTGAAGTCTAAAAAACATGATACTTGATAAGGTGTTATGATATGATACGTAGATACTGTGATAAAAATTTGAAAATATTTCGAGAAAGTTATCACGTATGATGTTTAGAAACCGGAGATTCTTGGAGGAGGTTTTAGGGTTTAGAAAAGGAATGGGTTAGGTTTGAAAGCAATTTGAACGTTAAATCTTTGTTTGAACTTAAAACTTGTTATACAATGAAAACTCAGTGTATCTTGTACCATGCAAAAATTTGGCAATTTTTAAGGTCAGTTTGCAATTTTTAGTTAATTTAATGTGTTTATAGGATTTAAATTGAAAGTGGTCAATTTTGAACTGCAAGTGAATGAAATAATAAAAGAAAATATCCAAAAAAATAATAGTAATGTTTTAGAGCCCATTTTTAGCCCTTACCCACTAAATTGATAGAAATTTTGAGATATCTAGGTGACGACACTCGATCGGCAACATGCTCCTTACTGGTTTTTTAATTTTTAAAAAATCAAATGAAGTCTAAAAATAATGAGACTTGTCGTGGTGTCATGATATTAGACCTAGATGCTGTGGTTAAATTGAAAAAATATTTCAAGAAGTTTTTACAGAAAATCTGAGAAAAACAGATGGAAAAATTAAAAAAACAGAAGTAATGTTTGCCGAGTGTAACCCTATTGGCACTCGGCGAACATTAATCGGAATTTTTTTAAAGAACAAAGGTTTGTCGAGTGCCAAATCAGCGGCACTCGGCAAACCAAGGTGTTTGCTGAGTGCCTGCCCGATCTAGCACTCGGTGAATTACCAAATAAAGGGGCGCCGAATCTTTGTCTCAGCTCACGCGCTCAGATCTAAACCCCCCTCAGCTTCGAGCTCTGAGGCCACTACCCCCATGACACCCTCCCCCGTCGCCGCCTATGGCTCCCACCACCGCCACTGTCGCCACACCCACGTGGCCCCTGCCGACACCGCGGCACCCTGCGGCAGCCACCGCCCGTGGAAGTGGGGTCTAGGGGTTTCAAGAAAATGATGGGCCTACTAAGTGGAAGTGGGTCTAAATCTAAATCTAAATTTAAAGGTGAGGGGTCCTCAAGTAGACCCCAAGGGAGAACGAAGCAGGTAGCCAAGAGAGGGAAAGCACCTACAACCTCTAGCGTGACTATGAGCCAGAGAGGGGCCTCCGATGGCGAGTAGGAGTACGAGCCAGAGAGCATGCCTGAGTTTGAGTCGACTCGTGTAGCCAACCACAACGACTTAGGGGAGGAGGAGTAGGAGGCTGAGGGGAGGCAGCAGGGGGTACCTCTATGTAACGCCGTCACCGCTCTCGCCACCCTTGCCTTGGCTCGCTCGTGCCGAGGCCGCACACACCGCACCCTACAACCTGTCGCGCCACGCTCACCATGTCGTCCTGCTTTTGCCCAAGCAAGCCGACCTTTTATCCCATGTGCAAGCCCCTGCCGT
The DNA here is from genome assembly GCA_000418225.1 of Zizania latifolia. Taxonomy (NCBI): domain Eukaryota; kingdom Viridiplantae; phylum Streptophyta; class Magnoliopsida; order Poales; family Poaceae; genus Zizania; species Zizania latifolia. The sequence continues at coordinate 83,315 of KE372697.1, read as the reverse complement.
TTTGCCCATACCGTGCGCACGCACCGCTGCAGCAGCTCAACGTCCTTGAGCCAACCCTACCATGCCGACTGTACCCATGCGTCATTCCTCGACACCGTCGTTCTGTCAACGCGCCCATGGCACCGCACGTTGCCGTCCCGTCCGTCTTCCCAGCACCCGCCGTACCAGCCGTGCCTCTGCGCCATACCGCCAGCCCCCATTCTGCCCGCGAAGCGCAGCTTGTTGTCCCGTGTGCAAATCCTTGCTGCCTTGTCGTTCGTGCCCCTATGCGCCAGCACACGTCGCTGTCCCATCCGCCCGCACGCGAAGAGCCGCCCGGCCAAGCGCCCACGCCAAGCCAGCCAGTGCCCGAACGACACCCAGGCTGCCGCAGCAGTACCGCGTGTTGCGCCCCATGCCATGCCAGCCTGCCCCATGCTCGGTCCCATCAACGCCGTCTCGTCTACCAACTCCACCTCATGCCACCGCACATCGCCGCCCATGCCGTTCTCCACGACTTAAGGCCCCCAAGCCTCGGCAGCAGGTCACACCACCCCATTTGAGTCCCCAACGACCCCCGAGCTCCTCCGCACCCAGCGCCTAGAGCTTCCCCATGAGTCCTACCAGGAATCGCCGGAAACCCCATCGCCGCCCCATCTCGGTACGCTTCGATTCTCCCTACTCGTGACTCTATTCCGAAATCTAAGCATGGGAACGTGTTGAGGACATCTCGGTGACTCCATTTTTGCAGCCATTTTCACTGGACCGTGCCGCTTCACAAAATCCCCAAATCACCGCCGCCGTGCACTGTCTGCTTCGATCTTGCCCAAGGTAACGCCGTCCTTCGATTCCTCGTATCGGTAGCATGAATGTGAAGTAGCAATCACGTTCCCCTAGTTTTCTTGAGTTGATTCTGGCCGTAGCTCGCCGGCGACGCGTGCCGTGACCGCCGTGCCCCGTGTCACCGTCGCTGGGTTGCTACAATGCTTTATAGGTTAATATGCTAGTTCTATTGTGTCCCAAGGTGCTCCTAGATGGTAAAATAGCCCGCCGCTCGTAGCCACCCTGCCACCGTCACCTGTCAGCCAGAATCTCTCTCCGGTGATGAACAGAACACCACAAACACACACGAACAGAAAAGAGGACACAAAACGCTAGGTATTTTATTTCTTCTGTTGTGCTGCTCAAACCGTGCGGCAGGGCAGCCCTTTTATACTGCAGTTTTGATGCTTAAACATGGAAGCAAAACAAGAAACGGAAAGCTAAGCAAATTGGAAAGCAGAGCTAATTTCTGGAAAGAACAAAGAAAGAACAAAGAAAGGAAAGCATCCGCCATGCTGTCCGCGATGCACGACGCGCTCAGGCTTTCCATGCTGAGCTCAACTCGATCTCTAATTGAAGGAAACAGCAAGAAATCAGGATTATATGCCTTGTTTACATTTCACCCCCTAAGCCTGAAGTTCTTTGCTGATCTTGACGACGCCCAGCTTTACACGTAACTCACAGAAACGATCTCGTGAGAGCGGCTTCGTCAGAATGTCGGCGATCTGCTCTTCAGTACGGACGTGCTCAATGTCCATCTTCCCATCTCTGACACATTCCCGAATGAAATGAAATCTCACGTCTATATGCTTGCTTCCCTCGTGGAAGACGGGATTCTTACTGAGGGCTATCGCCGATTGGCTGTCCATTTTCAGCAAGAAGGCTGTGCGCTACTCGTTCTTTAGTTCTGCAAGCAGCTGCTCTAGCCACACACCTTGACAGGTCGCCGTTGTCCCTGCAATATATTCTGCTTCGCAAGACGACAACGCGATGACCTTTTGCTTCTGGGACTGCCAAGTCACGGGGTAGGAGCCGAGGAAGAACAACACGCCAGTCGTACTCTTCCTTGTATCAATGTCGCCACCCATGTTGGCGTCGCTGTACCTGAGCAGCTTTAGCTCCTTGTCGCCGCGCTTGTAGTAGCAGCCGTAGTCGATCGTGCCCGCGATGTAGCGTAGGATCCGCTTCACCACGTTGAGATGCTCGGTGGTGGGGTTCTCCATGAACCGGCTAACGTAGCTGATGGCGAAGGCTATGTCTGGCCTAGTATGCACCAAGTACCGAAGGCAGCCGACGATGCCCCGATACTCAGTGGCATCCACCGGCGTTGCTATGCTGAACTTCGACAGCTTCAGGCGGACCTCCATGGGAGTGTGGCACGGGTTGCAGCTCGCTATGCCCGCGCGCTCTAGGATTTTTCGCGTGTATGCCGCCTGAGACAGTGCGATCCCGTCGTCCCCCTGTCGCACCTCAATGCCAAGATAAAAACAGAGTAAGCCCAGATCACTCATCTTTAACTTGGCGCTCATCTCCTATTTGAACTTCACGATCTCGCTGGCGTCGTTCCTAGTGATGATGAGGTCATCGATGTAGACCCCCACCAGCAGTCGAGAAGCGCCCTTGCCACGAGCGTAGACGGCGTGCTCCGACGCGTTGTGGTTGAAGCCGAGTGCCACCAGCGTCTTGTCGAGCTTGGCGTTCCATACGCGCGGTGCTTGACGTAGTCCATAGAGTGCCTTGTCCAGGTGCAACACCTTGTCCTCGTGGCCATCGACGATGAAGCTGGGAGGCTGCCTGACGTAGACCTCCTCGACTAACTCCCCATTGAGGAATGCGGACTTCACGTCCATGTGGTGCACCGGCCGCGCCTCCTGCGCGGCAAGTGCTAGCAGCAGTCGCACTGACTCAATATGGGCCACGGGCGCGAAGACTTCGTCGAAATCCACCCCCGGCTGCTGGACGTATCCCTTCACGACGAGCCGCGCCTTGTGCTTGACCACCTCGCCGGTGGCGTTCTTCTTTACCTTGTACACCCACTTCAACCCGATCGGCCGGTGATCGGGTGGAAGGGGCACCAGACGCCACGTCTGGTTGCTCTCGACGGACTCCTTCTCCTCAATCATGGCACGACGTCAGGACTGGTGCTTCTCAGCCTCGGCAAAGGTGGCTGGCTCCTCCTCAATCTGCAAATGAAGCTCGGTAGCTACCTGACGCGTGGCGAAGCCAGGTGGTGACGCCTCTCCGAGGATGTTGTCGATGGTGCGGTACCTCGGCTCGACATCATCGTTGTCGGCGTCCCAATATTCCTCCGCGTTCGGAGGTGGCGAGACGAACTCTGGCTGGGGCAGTGGAGGTGACGCCAGCACTGGAGTCGCGGGAGGAGTTGGTGCTGCGGGTGACATCACAGGTGTTCCTGCCACCTGAGTGCCGGGGCTCGCTGCAGAGGCTGGAGTCGGGGGCTCTGGTGAGCCCGTGGTGGTGTTGGCGTCCACGTGCTCGGTGCCCAGCTCCATCGAGTGGTACTCCACGATGAGGTCCGAACCATCCACCAAGTCCTCTCCCTCGTCCTTCCAACTCCAGGATGTCACCTCCTCGAAGACCGCGTCTCTAGACACGACGGCGCGACGCGTCGCTGGGTCATAGAAGCGCCACGCCTTGGCGCCTGGTTCGTAGCCGAGGAAGACAACTGGAGTGCCGCGGTCGTTGAGCTTCTTCAGGTGCAGCTTCATCGCCTTCACGTATGCCACACACCTGAATGTGCGTAGGAAGTGGACATCCAGCCTGCGCCCGTGCCAGGCCTCATATGGTGTCATACCGTCGACGGCCTTGGTAGGCGCCCGGTTCGGCAGGAAGATTGCGGTGGCAACCGCCTCGCCCCAAAACATCGCCAGCATGTTTCGGCTCTTCAACAGACTGCGCCATGGTGACCAAAGTCTGGTTCCGCCGTTCAACGACGCCATTCTGCGGTGGCATGTATGGCGCCATGTGCTGTCGCTAGACACCGTAGTCGGCGCAGTACTCCTCGAACTCAACAGAGGTGAACTCACCTCCATTGTCAGTGCGCAGGACGCGCAGACGCTGGCCTGTCTCTACCTCCACCTTCGTCTGGAACTTCTTGACGGCGGCGAGCGTGTCACTCTTGGCGGCGAGCAACACCACCCAGATGTACCTGCTCCGGTCATCAACTAGCAGAAGAAAGTACTTCTTACCACCGGGTGTCGCTGGCGTGATGGGGCCACACAAGTCGCCATGGACCAGGTCTAGCAGCCCCTCCGCCCGCCGCTTCGCCTGCGACGGGAATGGGCTTCTCTTTAGCCTGGTGGTGACGCAGTCGGAGCAGAGCTGATGGATGTGCTCAACGTGGGGTAGCCCGTGCACCATGCCCTGCTGCCCGAGCTTGCGCAGAGCGTCGAAGTTGAGGTGGCCGTAGCGTTCGTGCCACAGCCACGCGCTGTCGCTGGTGCGCGCGGCCAGGCAGAGCGGTCGCCCAATCTTCACGCGCAGCAGGTGCAGTCAATTCGCCGACCGCTGGACCCGCGCGATCAGGCGCCCCTTGTCGTCGTGGATCCGAAGGACCCGTCGTTGGTGTGGACGTCGCAGCCGCCCTCGTCGAGCTGGCCGAGGCTGATGATGTTGGTCGTCAGCCTCGGGATGAAGTACACTCCCGTGAGCGGGATGTGTTCGTCGGTCTTGCTCTCGAACAGCACGATGCTAGATCCTTCGATTGCGACCTCCAAGCCATCGCCGAACTTGACGGCGCCGCATATCGCCGTGTCGATGTCGATGAAGGCGTTCCGGCATCCCGACATGTGGTTTGTCGCCCCACTGTCGAGGTACCAGAGGGTGTCGTCGCGCTCCGTCTTGCCATCGAGCTGTGCGAAGACCTTCTCCTCCACGACGTGTAGAGGCCGACGCTCGAATGATGATGGAGCCGCAGCGACATGTGGTGACGGCGACGTGTTGGGGAAGACATCGGCTCGGGCCATCAGCAGTGTCGGCTCTGAGTCCTCTTCAGCTTTCGCGATGTGGGCCTCCTCCTTGGGCTTGTTGCGGCAATCCTTGGCCCAATGGTCGTATTTCCCGCAGCGCCTGCACTGGTCACGGCTGATGGTCTTTCCTCCACCAGATTGGGCCTTGTTGCTGTCGCGTGGCTCGGAGCCGGAGCTCTCGTCCTTGCCGCGCCCCTTGCCTTGCCCGCGGCCACCGCGCTTCTTGCTGCCGGTGCCGCTGGAGCTGCTCCCGCTGCCCTTCCCCTCGGACTCACGAAGCTTGAGCCTGGCGAGCCACTCCTCTTCGCAGAGAAGCAGCCGGCCCTGGTTGTCGATGATGGGTGGCGGCTTGCGCCGCTGTTCGACAGCGCGCAGCCTGTCGGTCACCTCCTCCACAGAGATGTCGTTGATGTCGAGCAGAGTCTCGATGGAGATCGCCACCTGAGCGAGGTGCTCCGGCACAACCTGCAGCATTTTCCTTACCACCTCGGCTTCAGTGATGTTGTCACCGAGGAGATGCAGATCAGCGGCGAGCTTGGTGATACGATTCGCGAAATCTTCCGCGTTCTCCACCTCCCTCGACACCAAGGCACTGAACTCACGCTGAAGTTGCTGCGCGTTGGCCTCGCGCACCCGCTGGACCCCGACGCGGATCCGCTTGATTGCTGCCCAAGCTTCAGCCGCCGTCCTCCTTTCATGGAGACCGGCCAGCATGTCGGGTGGCACAGAACGTAGGATCGCGGCGAGCGCCAGCCGATCATGACGGTACTCGATCTCCTCTCCTTCCTCCTGCTCGACGGTGTACCACCACCCTGCCGCCTCCAAGTTCAACTGCATCAACATCGCCCACTCCTGGTAGTTGGTGCGTGTGAGCATGGGGAACTGAGTACCGGCAGCGGATGACTCCGCGACGGCGCGGTGGACGACGACCTCGCGACGCCCTCCGCGCGGCGCCGGCGAGTGCGAGATGCGGCGACCTCGTCGCCCATCATGGCCATCGCCTGGCGGAGCGGAGTGGTGATCCATCCCTGACTTGAAGAAGCTCTGATACCAAATGTCAGCCGGAATCTCTCTCCGGTGATGAACAGAACACCACAAACACACACGAACAGAAAAGAGGACACAAAACGCTAGGTATTTTATTTCTTCTGTTGTGCTGCTCAAACCGTGGGGCAGGGCAGCCCTTTTATACTGCAGTTTTGATGCTTAAACATGAAAGCAAAACAAGAAACGGAAAGCTAAGCAAATTGGAAAGCAGAGCTAATCTCTGGAAAGAATAAAGAAAGGAAAGCATCCGCCATGCTGGCCGCGATGCACGACGCGCTCAGGCTTTCCATGCTGAGCTCAACTCAATCTCTAATTGAAGGAAACAGCAAGAAATCAGGATTATATGTCTTGTTTACATCGCCCTCCCAGTTGGAAAACCCGAACCCGCTAGAGCCCTGTCGCCCTGCTGCTCCAAAGCTTCGTTCATAGATCCGACCGTTTATTAGCTTCACCTTGGCATGCTGTATCTACGGTTAAATTTTCGTGACGATCGGAGTAATATCAAGGGAGTTAGAGCTCGAAGAATTTTCGGTCGTCGGACGCCTTCTTCAACCTCCAGCCATGTCATTCTCCTCTGTTTTCCCTCTCTGCCAGCCAGACCCCACCCACCAGCTCTGCCTGTGCAGTACGCGTTGCTCCCGCCGTCCCGCGCGCGTCCCCTGATCAGCGGGCCCCGCCGGCCAGTAGCACCGCATGCCGCCGCTGTGTCGCATCGCTCAGCACCCCGCACCACTATAGCGTCGGGCCCGCTAGCCGGTTGCAGCAGCTAGCCGTCCGAACGCCATTTCCCTACCGCTGGGCCCCACGCGTCAGCCTGTGTCCGCTTCATGCCGTCGTTTCCGCCGCGCGTTGCTGCGCACGCAGCCAGCCGGCCAGATAGGCCAACCGAGTCAGCAGCCTAGAAAGAACAGTGCAATTTCTCATTTTTCTGGATTAAGACAAACCAGCCCGTGTAGCGCAGTAGCAGGCCGGCCCATTTCGCAGTGAATAGTGCAGATTTCTGTTTTCAGCAAATAATAAATCTTTAGAGAATCATATAAATTTCGTTTTAGCTCCGATTAGCTCCGTTCAAATTTCTAAAAATTTATAAAAATCCAAACTTTAATTTAGAGTAGACTAAAAATATTTTTATAAACTTTATTGTATGCTTTTATTTATGAATTGTTGTTTCGCTCGTAGTCACCGTTCCCGAAGGAATTTAAGACTACATCATCAAAAACCCAGATTGTGACTCTGAGTACATTTTGGACTAAGGCAAGTCTCCCTTTGATCATGCTTGTTCCCATGATTGTTAATTTAATTTTGTACAAATACATATTTAGGACACACGCACACATACACTTAAAGTTAATGACGATCGCCCTCGTGATTAAGTCAATTAAACCTAAAATTATTGCACATAGCCTATCCTTGAAAATTGAGAACCCTATATTCCTTGTCACCATGATGATTACGATGACCCCATCCTAGTATCATGATGTGGGTTTTCCGTAATCAAAGCTTGTCTTTACTTATACTATATTACATGATTGCAAATGAATGAAGCGTGTGGGTTGAAAATGGGATTTGCAAGATTGTTTTGAAAACCGGTACAGAGTGCTGAGTGTGTTGAAAATAAATATAAAAGAAGGGTGTTTTGGGTAAAACTTGCCATGAGACGTCGTCGCCTTTTGGGACTCGACTTTAAGTGGCGCATAAGGACCGATTCCTTGGAAAAACGTCAGGTACACAAATCGTGCAATCTTACGGGTATTATGGGATGCCCCTGGTTAAGTACTTAGTGGGCTTGGGATCGCTTCCAGTCAATGGACGTGAAATCGCCAGGGTACCATGGAGTGTTGAGAAATGCCCGATGTGGCACCTGAGTATGTTGTTTTGGGTTGAGTAAGAGAACACCCAAGGGATTTCAAGGGAAAGGGGTCCAAGGGGCCACCTGATATTCCTTGGTCAGATACCCGTTGACGAGAGGTCTGGGTCTGACTCGTTCATGTGATGGTAAAGCTTTCTTGGGTTTGCTTTGCAAATGCCTTGTCACGAACCTCCTCTACTTTGCGGGTAGTAGGAGTAAGCTTGTGTCGTAAGGGTAAAGTGTACCCCTTCAGCTGAAGTAAAATCTGTTCGAACAGCTGTGCCCACGGTTATGGGCGCGTGCCCTGATAGTTGCCCTAGCGTAGTCTTGGGATTTGATTTGCGTTAATAAATACTGATTTGTGGGAAGGGACGTTACCAGAGTGCACCCTCGGGGTGTACGGCCAGCCTTTGTTGTCGGCAACGAGCCTGTGTGGTTTGGAAAGTCGAAAGGCTTCATAGAGAGAGGGTGAGGTTCAACCCTAGGATGAGAGATAAAATACGATTTGGATAAGCGAGAAAAACCTACCCGAGAAAAAGGTAGGCCGGTACGAGAGTAAAGTAATTGGAAGGATTGTTATGGAGGAACGATTGGTGAATTAAGTAAATTTGGAGGATTGTTATGGAAAAGTGAGGAATGGTGGTGGAAAGATTGGAGGAGGTTGAGCCGTGGTCTCACCTCTAGTTTTCGAAAACAAAATACTTATCACTTTGGGGTAAACCGGTAGAGGTTGGGGCCTCTGCTGAAGATTATGGGACACTTAATCAATTTAACTTGCATGGTTTATTGTTAAGCCTCAGCCGCCCTTGTCTTTCCCTTGCATCTATAAGCTCTTCCAAGACTTACTGAGTACGTTTGTACTCACCCTTGCTTTTCCCCTCAACACCTAGAAGCAGCAGGATGAAGATAAAGCTTTTCATGATGTCCCGAGAAGATGAAGGTTTTCGACGATGGCGAGTTTCCAGAAGAGTAGGGTTTCGGGCCTAGTCCCCAAGTAGCTTTGCCGAGTACCACGTAAGGCACTCGGCAAACAGGTGGCAGTTCGCCGAGTGCCCGACGTGGCACTCCGCTAAGCCACTGTCACGTCATCCCGCCTGTTAGTCAATTTTTTGTGCCGAGTGCCGCGCTGGGCACTCGGCGAAGCCTGACACTCGACAAACGATTCGCCGAGTGCTGTTCACCGACAGTGGGTTCGCCGAGTGTTCTTCACCGAGTGTGGCACTCGGTGAACCCTTCATCAAGTACAAAAGGGGCTTCGGCGAATCATTGTTTTCCCGTAGTGAGACTGTTGATGTCTTGATGAACATGCATGTGGGACATATACTATTGTGTGTGTATATTCTCGTTGTTTTCTTGAAGTATAGATTTGTACTAATTAAAGCTCGATTTTACATTTGGCTCGATCTGTGGTATATATGTAATAAGTTAAGAAAGCGAAAAACAAGATAATTTCAGGGCAAATGCATGACAAATAGCAGAAATTAATTAATGTACATGCAAAGTCAAAGTCAGAGTTTTGTTACCATGAGCATTGCCTTGACATGGTCCCTGGTGAAGCGCTTGGTGGTTCCGTCCATCTTCCACAAGTCGATCAGCTTGTGCACAAGGTCCGATCCATCGTCGTTCTTTCTGCGGGCGGGATCGGAGTACTGGTCGATGATTCGTTCGAAGAAACCATCAAGCTCCATGAATATCATCTCGCGCCGGGCAGCGACGCCCGTGAGACGGTCGACGAGGCGGCCGGCCGCGTTGGGGAAGAAGTCCTCGGCAGAGAAGTTGCCCAGGAAGTCCATGGTCTCGTTGATCACGTCGATGAACTTCTCCTTGAACTGCTGCGCCGCGTATGTCTCCCCGAACGCAAACGTACCGATGATCCCGTCCACAGTGGCAAAGATGTGCTCGCTGATGGCCACCGCGTTCCGCCCCATACGAGTGATGTTCTCAATGAGCTTCTCGACCTAACACGTACGTACCATGCATGCATGGAGCAAACAGATTTACATGTATGCACGTAGCCGTACGTTAATACAGTGTGTGGCCTGTGTAGAACAGATAGCTAAAATGTAGACCTGGGCCTCCCTGGCGTAAGAGGCGGCTTGGACGCAGCGCATGCAGAGCATATCGGTGATGAAGAGCTTGCGCATCTCCTGGACGTACTCGCTGTAGGGGGAGAACGCGACGTCCCTGTAGCCGTAGGACAGCAGCCGCGGCCCAGGCGAGGCGGGCCGGCTACAGCAGTCAGCGTCATGCGTCTTCATAGCCTCCCGCGCGGTCTCCGGCGACGACAACACAACCGTCGGTACCATGCCCAGCTTCAGCATCATCACCGGGCCGTGCCGCCGCGCGAGCGTCTGTAGGCTCCGGTGTGGCAGCGGTCCAATCTGGTGCAGGTTGCCGACGATGGGCAGCCTCGTGGGCCCGGGCGGCAGCTTGAGGCCGGAGTTTCGACAGCTCATGCGGAGAAGTAGGACGGAGACGACTGGGACGATGGCAAGGAGTATGAGATTGCTGGTTGAAAGTTGCCATTGTTGGAGTAGGAGCTCTATAAGCTGGGACGCCGCCATTATCTCTTGTGTGAGATGTTGTGCTGGTTTATTTGAAGTCCCGATTTATTTAAAGTGTTCAACTTAATTTGCAGCTGCTAATTAAGTCATTTGTACAGTTATCGTCACTGAAATTTTCCTAAATTTTCTCTGGAACGACTATATTAGCTAAGAATATTCCTTTCCATGAAGCCGCAATTCGCATTAATGTATAAAATTGTGCTGGACAAATCTATGCTTATCCATAAGAACCTTATCTTTCGCCACCTTATTCACAGCCAATCATCTACCACCTTCTTCGCAATCAATCATAACAGGCCGACACCAAGAATTATTCAATCGATCTCTCCATCAATCAATCATTTATGCTTATCTCTAAGAATAACAGTAGCGTTATAGCAATATAGCATGCACTGCACCTTGTGGATTTATCGCACTTCCTACATACGTGGACCTATCATTTATATATATGCTGCGTACGAGAGCTACGACGTACTGCACCCCAAGAAAGTGAAATGTATTGGGCCCAATGGAGTACATCAATGACAGATTTAACCTGCATAATATTGTATATATATAGAGAGAGAGAGACGTGTGCATCCTCATCTCTGCATGATTTTTTCAATTTTTATTCCAGTTAGTTTGGTAGCTGTCCGGTTACTATGAACAGTTTTGATGAAAAAGACGTTTCAGCATGAAGAAATTTTCATTAGGCTATAGTGTACTATATGAAAAAATAGTGGAAACACACAATAGCTGAATATATAGCAAACAGGCCAAGTGTAATACCCAGGGTTTAATAAAAAGTATAAAAAATATGACTTTTTAACCGTTACTTCGATGGACGATCGGGTTCCGTGGTTGTGGAGTACTCGTCAAGTAGGTTCTATTTTTATATTTATTTGTCAAAATCGGGTTTTGTATGAGATCATAATGGGTAATTTAATTTGGACCGTTAGATTAGGGAAGGCTATATATATAAACAATTTGTTCTCAGATCGATCTCTTCTCCACCCAGCACGCAGCCACCTCCTTCTTCTCCACCCAATGCCGACTCCTCTTCTTCCACGCCACCGCCTGCTCCCTGGTCGCCCCTCCTCCCCTCGCTGGCCAGCTCCGCTGCCTCCACCGCGCCACCGCCACCACGCCGCCGCTTGAGGTTTCCCCCGCATCTCCTCCATCGGTTTCTCTAAGGAAACCCTAGGTGTGGAGTCTTCTAGTAAAGCGACTGAAAATCCATGTTATCGCTACGGTTAAGGTACTCAGTGATAAGAGCATCTTGGGTCGAGGTGTAGCACCTTCATCACACGTCACTTTACATGACATATACATCTTAACTTAGTTTTAATAAGTAATATAGCTTAATTTGTGCTTTTAGACCCTTGAGTCATTATTCGTGTTATGGTTTGTCTTTGGGACAGTTTGCGGTGCTTGGTTATAGTTTTGAAGTTGTGGCTGATTGGATATGATAAAATCTTATAAACTGCCTGTCGTGGATGTCTATATTATAGGAAAAACTCTACCGAAATTTTGAATAAACTTTGGACTTAGATAATTTTTAGTGTTTGGTATGGCATCTCGGGTATGTGGATACCTGGGGTGTTACAGTTGGTATCAGAGCCTAGGCTTTAAATTCTAGGAAAACTAAAGATTAATTTGACACACATGCACATATAGGAAGGTTATGGGTTCATGTAACTTGCATACTACTTTATTTTGAAGTGCATATGGTTATAATTCCCTTATTCCTTTGATGTTTGATGTGGTATATTGCTAATCACTTAATGTCTAATACAGTATGTTACTTATTTGTTGTATTGATTCTCTGATGCGGATGATACCATTACTCTTGCGGGAAATTGAAATTGATGTTCCACTTGTTTTATATGTGTGTAAATTTGTTAGCTTCTCACCATGTTCTTAAATAATTTGTACTTCATTATAGTGCCATAGTAATATGTGCTTCAGTGGTGATGTTGTCAAGATATTTTATTATAGCTCTGGTCTGTATGACTCAATGTTTCTTTATGCTTGTGTGCAGTGAGTGTAATATGGCTTGTATGTTGGTTGAGTGAAGGTATTATGTAGTGTATTCCCTACAATGTTGGGTGAGATGGACGAGTCTTTGTGTTCAATTGAACCATCTATTTTTGAAGTAAATAGTTGAGTGATGGATTGATTGGCCACCATGTTGTGCACCTTAACTACCTGCTCTTGATTTTTTTAGATGAGGGGATTGTTATGTGCCTCGTCTCGTAGCTAGAGTGGTGATATGTCAACTTGATCTTAGTACTGAATAGGATTTTCCTTTGGAGCAAAGACTATGTTGTGCCGACCGTGGAGCCATGATTAGAGTAGGACTCAAGTGGACCTATAAGCGGATTTAAATGGATGAGTCTAGCCTTGTTTATAAGGAATGTTTGCTTATTGTTGTGAAATCTAGTTTCTAAGAGTGAAAGTTGTTGATTTATATGTTGTCTTGGATGCACGATGTGTTTCTTGTGTCCGAAAGAGCTTGCTAGTTTTTTTTCCTTGTATAGTTTGTTTTCAGCGGCCATAAAGGCTATGTTCGGATCTGAGTGATTGCATGTTAGTCCGGTTGATTATTTGATAGTCTTGAATTTTGGTATGACCTGACTATGCAATGATGATTGATGTGTTGGTGGCACTCTTCCCTATGTTTGCTTGGTGAACCATTGTTTGACTATGCTATATTGTTTTTAATGGTGTTAATGACTAACCTAGACCTTGGTCTTGTTTGTTAAATAAATGTACCTCAATGTTGTGGCTCTTTGCAACGGGTTGAGATGCTTGTTTGTGTGTTAATGATTGTTGGTTTGCTATAGACCCAATGTGTTTGTTACTTCAAGTACACCTTAAGATGCAATGAAGTCTAGATTGTTCTAGTATAGTAGCTAGAGGCTTTTGTTATTCGTGGTTTGCAAAAAAGGGGGGTTAACCTAGGAAGTTTGTATATATGTTGTTTGCCTGGTTGAGTTGTTGACTTAAGTCTGATTGAGCTGACTAAGCAAAGTGTTGAGATGCAGTTGTACCACAGGGAGTACTCAACTTAATATAATTAGTTTAGCAACCAAATAAAACTTGACACACTGGTGTAGAGTAGGATGGGTATTTTGGGTCATGCATTGCATTTATGATTTTTTTCTACATACAAATTTGATTGTACTGCTTTTCCCTAATGTTATCGAAATTTGTTGTTAATGTCATATCAACTGTCTTTCCTGTTTGATAGAACCATGCCTAGAGCGAGCGCTCGCGTAGCTAGTCGAGCCCGTGGTAGATCCTAATATAAAAATTTACAGTTTTGGTTATCAAGAGACAATAGGACGAATTCGAGGGCGAATTCGATTGAAGGAGTGTAGAGTGTAATACCCAGGGTTTAATAAAAAGTATAAAAAATATGACTTTTTAACCGTTACTCCGATAGATGATCGGGTTTCGTGGTTGCAGAGTACTCGTTGAGTAGGTTCCATTTTTATATTTATTTGTCGAAATCGGGTTTCGTATGAGATCGTAATGGGTAATTTAATTTGGGCCGTTAGATTAGGGAAGGCTATATATATAAACAATCTATTCTCAGATCGATCTCTTCTCCACCCAGCGCGCAGCCACCTCCTTCTTCTCCACCCAACGCCGACTCCTCTTCTTCCACGCCGTCGCCTGCTCCCTAGCCGCCCCTCCTCCCCTCGCTGGCCAGCCCCGCTACCTCCACCGTGCGGACGCCACCATGCCATCGCCTGAGGTTTCCCAACCCTAGGTGTGGAGTCTTCTAGCAAAGCGACTAAAAATCTAGGTTATCGATACAGTTAAGGTACTCAGTGACAAGAGCATCTTAAGTCGAGGTGTAGCACCTTCACCACACGTCACTTTGCACGACATATACATCTTAACTTAGTTTTAATAAGTAATGTAGCTTAATTTGTGCTTTTAGACCCTTGAGTTGTTATTCGTGTTATGGTTTATCTTTGGGACAGTTTGTGGTGCTTGGTTATAGTTTTGAAGTTGTGGCTGATTAGATATGATAAAATCTTATAAACTGTCTATCGTGGATGTTCATATTATAGGAAAAACTCTGCCGAAATTTTGAATAAACTTTAGACTTAGATAATTTTTAGTGTTTAGTGTGGCATCTCGGGTATATGGATACCTGGGGTGTTACACCAGGATCGGTAGGAACCGGCGCATTACTCTTGGCTCGGGCCGATTGAACTAACCGGCGGCAGTGGTACTCACAACTAGCAATTCAAAAAAGTTTTACACCTAAACCCGAGTGAACCGGCAGTCATATATACTATCATTAATATTTTTATGTTATGAACAGATAGTGATGTTTCATGTACCCGATTGTCTATTAGGACACCGAACCGTCTAAACCATTAAAAGTGTCCAACTTTTGAGACGAATACCACTTGTGGGAGCCCGATCCGCTACACCATGGGTCGGCTCACCCAAGTTGAACCAGACCTGCTCACCCGTAGGCTCAACCAGAGCAACAACTTAAATTCTGGACTTACTCAACCTAAAAGACTAGTCTCATGGGTTAGGGTTGCCCCTTCTTTTAAGTTGTGTTCCTCCACCATTAATACTTGATGTGGGAATAAATCCAACACTTTTCACATTCATAAATTTTGACCCGAATCGGAAGAGATAAATTTTATATGAAAGTTCTAACATTTGACAAGATAGCTAAATATAAGCTAAAATTTCCTTGTTTCAAAATTCAAAAAAATTTGGGAACTCCAATGGATACATATACTTTATAGGAAAGTTGTAGATCTCAATGAGAGCTGCAACTTTGTCGTTCACAATGTTTTATTTTTGAAAGACTTATAAACTTTTTTCTGGCTAACTTTACCATGAAAATGACTCACTTTACACCGTAATTAGATTTCTCTTTTTGTTTATCTTTATTGAAGTGATATTTAACGCAAAACCACACTTGCGCATATTTTGTTCTTATTGTGTGACAAATAAGAATTTATTTTTTGAATCTTAAAAAATTGATAAAAGGTTGATGGTCTGGCCTTCCTACAGCAATACTGTTTGTAGTGATGCCTGTTTTAAACTGTTAGTCACTAGTGGAAATGGCTTCCTCGCCAAGTGCAATCTATCTGTCGCCGTGTGCCATAAGCAAACGACAAATTGAACCTACAAAAATAATACAAGCCTAGAAAAAATTACCTCTTTTTCGAGAAGCTTTTAGATGCTATCCATATGTATTGAGGTCAGGACACATCACAGATACAACATCTAAGTGACAAAGGCAGCCAAAAGGAACAAGACAAGCAACTGACCTGAAATCCATCGAAGTCGCGTAGTGAGTGATGTGTGTTGTG
>KE372696.1:432566-457698 GCA_000418225.1 Zizania latifolia | reverse complement strand
CCAGCCAGCCCCTTCTCGTCAACCTTAGGTATGTAACATTAGGGTGATTTCCTATATGGGATCAGGCTGTATTAATTAAGTTACAACCTCTGATCATGTCGAGAATAACCTATTTGGTGAACTCTGTTGGTTTGATTACAGATTTCTCGGTTAAGTCTGATACTTTGATTAGATTAATGAGTTTGCTAGTTACCGGTACAATATTCTGATTACAATTGTTGCGTGCTTCATGATTAGATTAGTTTATTGTATCGATCATGTCGGTCTAATACTTTATGTTGATCGAGATTGAGTAACTAATACAAATCTAGAATTGTCTTGGTTCAGTATGAGCTAATAGATTTATATAGGTTATGAGAAATCGTTTAACTAAAAGTAGTAGATTGACGTTTTATTGGAGTTTTAGCCAAAATTACCTTTAATCTATTTATATCGGATCAGTTATTGTGTTTGCTACAATCTTTGACACTGTCTCAATTAGGTTTGATGTGTTAAACTTATTGCAAATATAGATAGGTTTATTCATATAAGCCGATGTGCATGCTGGTTATGTTACAATCATTTGATACATTGAACATGTTTAAGCCGATAAGTTGTGTTGTTACCGTAAATTTGATGTGATGTATCTGGTTCTATGTTTGACGTATTGTAGCTGAATGAGATGCTATCGGAGCCGATGTTGACAGGCTATCGACCGATAGTTTTAGGATAGCTAATATTCTAGTCCTTGTCAATTGCATGATCAAATTGCATGACACCCTCCACGATCTTCAGGCTTAAGGACTTGCATTGGAGTTGAAACAAATCTCCCAGGCATTCGAGTGTGAAGGTGCAAAGATCTCTGTGTGATTTTTGTGTCAACATACACATAGTTCACTTTTGATTCCTATCAGCAGTAACCTCCCATCTAGCTGATGCGGCAACTATCCTCTTCAAGCTTAAGCTCAGGACCTAGTTTACTCTGCAGCTCACATCTGGATGTAAGGAAATGTAAAAAGCATTAGATGTTAAGCAATGTTTATCACAAAATGAAATGTTGATCAGATGATAAGAACATTACTTACTCAGATATGACCGTAACTATATTATATATCGAACAACTAAAGATGCATACATATTATGTTAGGTTTGCGTTTTATAAATTTGAGCAAAAGATGCTGAACCATGAGATATGTTTGTTTCATAATGTAGAAATGCTTGTGTGGATCAAAAAAGGGTGTTGATTGTATTGAGTGCATGTAACACTAATGAAGTTTTCCGAACACTTCATGCATATTTTATCACGCTAAATAGAGAACAGGAAAGGAAACAGACAAAGCTGACACGTCAGAATCAGACTATTGTAGAAAGGCAAAATTAAACCGGACGTATCTTTATCATGCTATCTCTGATTTGGATGGTTTTAAACTTTTTAGAAAGCTTGGGAGGTCTACTTTCCAATGTTTTAGATCCAATACCAAAAATCCGTACGAGTTGTCCACAATTGCCAAATCAAATCACGTTTCTATTATTCTGTTAGAGTCTATTTATGAAATTTATGAAATAATGATATGTAATCAATAGATTCCATATGTAATGGTTTTCATGCGTTAGGGTCACATCCCTAGACCTATAAATACCTAGGGACGTCATTTGTGAGTTTTGTTGAAATCAAAGTCTAGCATTGCTACTTGCCAGTTTAAGCCATAGTCAATTAGATCGTTGTTTCTATGTTCTAGAACTCTACTTTCTTATATCCCCTATGAAAATCCTATAACATATGACCATTTGAGTGCTTGTTCATCCTGTTCTTGCTAGTTCTTAGTTGCTTAGGGGAACAAAGACTCTCGTGGTTTGGTTGTTGCATCAAGATTACAAACAGCTTTTGGAGTTGGTGTGGTGATCGCTAAGGTGCAACGTCTCTATATAGTTGTAGTCGGATCATCAACATTACCTCCTGTCAATTGACTTATCACTTTCATCGAAAGATCGGATCACCTAAGTCCCCATCAAATAGTATTAGAGCTATAGTTGATCGGTGAGAGATTTCTAGTTATCATTTTTTCCTACAATCTAGAAAAAGCCACAAAAATAGTATTGGATTTCCTAAGAGCCAAGCCTCTTCGAGCCTTTAACTAGTTCTAATTGGTATCAGATTTTTGAGTTTTTAGTTGCATCATTGTGTCAAGTTGCTGGTTTTAGTGTCTAGTCATTTAGAGTTTTGAATTCTTATCATATTTAATACCACCTTCATTGTCATTTTCTTACCACTCTACAACCGTTGTTGTCATCTACCCTTGCTTTACTCTCTGGTTGAAGTCTAAATTTTTTTTATTTTATTGAGTTCAAGTTGTTCATCATCCAAATCCAAAGTTGATGTTTAAAGAAAAAGGAAGGAGAAAAGAAAAAAGAAACGAAAAGTTGATCGTGTGTCTAGTATGTTCTAGCCTTGGACCAGCACAGTACTACCTTTGAACGATTACTCAATTTGATCATACTAACGTTTTTATACTATATTTTCTGTACACTTTTAGCCCACCCATAGCTCTATAGGTTCAACTACTATTTGACAGGGACTAGCAATCCAAGCATCCATGCACCTTACTCTAAGGATTGTTTCGATCTAACATTGCATCACCTCTTGTTAAGCTTGATAAGGATTGGTAAGAACTTGTTTGAGCAGGTTGAGAGTGCGTGAATTGTAGCCACATCTTAATAATGTCTAGGAATTCTTTTCTTGCATTCTTTCTTTTCTGATTCGCTAACCATGATAGGATCTAGAGAACACTACGATGAGAGTGTCATTTTTTGAGCCTTCACTACCTAGTAGTTAATAGGAGCAAGCATATTTTTTATGTTTTGTTCTTGTTTGCTGCTGACCATGGCAGGGTTACATAAAATAATTAGAGATAAATATGATCAATATCATCCTAGTATGCTTCCTTGACACATGAATAGTGCTCAACTTGATAGATCAAAGATAACTGATTATAGTCTTGCAAAAGTAAAATCCATCTTGTTGTTTTTTGATGGTAAATATGATTATGTTGCATATGTTGATTGAGAGCTAGCAGTAGATAAACAATTTGATAAATATGGTTTTTCTAATGCTCAAATGATAAAAGTTGTTAGTGATAAATTTACATCTTCTCTTTCTTTTTGGTGGAATACAGTTGGATACAGAATTAAAACTTAGGATAAATGCAAAATAGAGATGAATAAAAGATTTGTGTTTTCTTATTATAGATGGGGTCTCCTTGAGAAACTAGAAATTATTAAACAAGGAGGTAACACAATGAGAGAATATTTCTATGAATTTAAAATTTGTATCATCTATAGTGGTTTAAAAGAACGCAATGAAAACACAACGAGAAGATTCTTAAAAGGACTTAATTTAGAAATTCAGGTTATGCTTGCTAATGTGACATTTAATCATATTGCCCATTTGTTCATACTTACTTATAGCATTAAGAGTCAGATATTATAAGAGTTTACATCAAATACTTGAAAGCACAATCATTGTGATTTATTTCTTGACAATGTTTTTGAATCTCTTATTTCCCTATGCAATAAAGATGAGCAACTAATACTGGAGGAACCTTTCGTGTCTTCTGTTACTAATATTTTACAGTAGGTTCAAAACATTCACCAAAAGAAGAAGAATGAAACAGCTAAGATGCCATTTCATATGCTTGAGATGGAAAATGAGAAGCATGAATCACTGGCATTATCTAAAGATGGTTTGAAAGATAAACTACATGTTTTGGATAATAATCAAGGTAAGTATGCTCAAACTGAACTACATACACAAACTATTCATGCTACTGAAGAGCAAGTATTAGTTGAACATAGTACTGAATTTCCATTGTCACAAGTTGTTGACACAGGAATTTGATCGTCAGATTGGATGAGACAGAAAGTCTCCGCCAGTTGGTGGCTAGGTTTATTGGGCCGCCTTAATAAAGATTGATAAGGTGTAATATGGATTTGACATGCAATGGGCCTATTTAGATGTACGACACGCAAAGGACTAGTGGGCCTGTGTTTCTATATAATTATATAGTTTGTAATAGGTAGCAGATAAACTATATTTGTAATCTTTAGATTCTTTATTTATCCCAGAATATCTATAGTTTAGGTACTATTCAGTTTGTAATCCCACGGGTATAGATATATGCCTGGAGACCAAATTCAATAACATCGTCTATTCAGCTCAAACCTTCGGCGCATCACCAAACCCTAGGTATGTAGCATTAGGGTGATTTCCTACACGGGATCAGGTTATATTGATTAAGTTAAAGCTTTGATCATGTTGGGAATAGCCTGTTTGGTAAACTTCATTAGTTTAATTAAAGCTTTTTTGGTTAAGTCTGATACTTTGATTAGATCTATGAGTCTTCTAGTTATCAATGCAATGTTCTGATCACAGTTGTTATGTTCTTCACGATTAGATTAGATTCATTGTGTCAGTCATGTTAATCTAGTACTTTTCGGTTAAGTCCGATCTAGTAGATTTATATGGATTACGATGAATCATTTAGCCGATAAGTGGTAGATTATTGTTTTATTAGAGTTTTAGCAATAAACTATCTTTAATCCTATTATATCGGATAATTTCAAGGTATAAGTTCTATCATATTTGCAGTAATTTTTAACACTGCCTCAATTAGGTTCGATCTGTTAAGAAATATTATCGATATAGGTAGATGAACTATTTGTAAGTCAATATGCGTGCAGAGTGTCGTATAAATAGGTTGATCGTTCGTCATTCCTTTGACCTTAATGCTCATCGTGTTATATTTGTCTGATATATTGAATGTAGTTAAACCGATATGTTGTATTTTCACTATGATACGATATGTGTATCTAGCTTCACATTCTATATATAGTAGTCGATAAGGTGTTATCGAAGCCTCGACCGATAGTCTTAGGATAACTAATATTCTATTCTTGTCAATTATAGGATCAAATTGACTGGCACGCTCCGTGATCATTGAGCTTAGGGACTTGCACTAGAGTTGAAGCAAATCCATACCGATTGTGAAGGAGCAAAAGCCTCCTTGCAATTTGTGCGTGAACACAAGTTGATTTGATTGTTGTTGATCCTTGTGATAAAGAAGAGTTGTGTGATAAAGTTTCATCTATATCCATACCGCAACAAATGAACAAACATGTTAATTCTATTTCTGAATTGTTAAATTATGTTTTAAAATTTGTTATTCACAATGATAATATAATGGAAGAACTTGAATTGCTACTATCTTTTTCAAATAGTTGGGGCTATCTTGATTTTAGTGATCTTTATGAGCTCAGTACATTAAAGAAGAAATTATTTTCTATAACTGATTTATCATGTTCTAATGTGATTTTTTATATCATTGGCAAGTTTGATTACAATAGATTCTATCTTGTCAATAGAGTCTATTATTTAGATTTGAATATATCTACTCATTGTGATAAGGTTTCTAACATGGAGAATCATAATGGTGTTAATGTTTATCTCTGTAGTGTCTCTAATTATGTATCTAAGGTGCCAATGGTGGCTCTAGGAATTTTTCTTTGGGTATTCCTATTTTACACCTGAAAAATTCATAAGATCGTAACTTAAAATACAATGCGTTTTTTTAAAATATGATATAAATATATTAATTGTAACTAATAACCTTAACGTAAGTCGCAAATTTACAATTCAAATATGAAAAATCTATTATAAACTAGTTCCTTTCTAGTATGCGAGTTTTCATACCATGAAAATCTTAATTATGTTATCTTTGCCTTTGATTCATGTTCCTAAAAAATGATATAACGTTTTTATTCTGTTTCATACCTTATTCCTCAGTGTCTCACATGTAAAAAACAAAATATAAAAATCAAACACTGCAGCAGATGTAGAACAATGAATGAATAGTTTATAGTTGCTTATAATTTTAATACCTACCAGAGTAGCCAGGGCTTATCATCAAATTGAGTTTCTTCATCAACAGTATCTGCAATTTTCTACATCTTTGCTTCATGTTTCCGAAAGAATGATGTAATATCTCCATTTTGCTTCATGCCTTAGTGATATCACACATACAAAAATAAATCAAATATTGAATCTGGACTATGAATACTAAGACATTAAAATTGTAAATATAATCTACATTCCGCAACACACTAACACAGTAATCACTCAATCAGCAATTTAACATGCTAATTTATTATTGAATTAACATGCCAATTGGCCAAATACCTGACTCAGTGAGGAATTAGGGATTTAGGGCGGTGCGGGCATCACTGCGTCAGTCATCAGGGTGCTGGGCGCGATTCTACGAGAGCCGGCTGCCGGTGGCCAGAGCCTGCGAGCGCCGAAGCCGGGACCAGGAGGGTGGGCATCAGGGGGCGGGGGCTCGGGCACCGGTGGACGGGCAAAGCGGTCAGGGCATCGACCGGCCAATGGACGGGTGGAGCTTGGAGAGGGATGACCGGATGGGGCCTAGGGATGGATCTATGGAGGGGGCCGATCGCCGGGGGTCGCCGTCGGCCTCCGCGCTGGCCATCGGGAGCACAGATCTGGCGCTGTGGTGTAGCTGCGTGTAGGAGCCGGGAGCGATACTCCTGGCGCAGTGGCGCCTGGTAGCGCAGCGATGGGCGCCTGTTCATGTGCGTCTCAGGCCTCAAGGCAGCAGTGTAGCTAATGGGCTTTGGGCCAAATTCTAATATGTACTGGTATAATGGGCCAAAATGCAGGGTAGTCCAGGTGGGCCCTGGACTACCCTATAGAGCCGTCACTGTAAGGTGCATGTTTGTTTTAAAGAAGGAGAGCGAATGGAGCGCTTGCATGGCTAACTTCACAAGAAGGGAAGCAAAACGATTCACAAGAAAATGTCTTGTATAATATGTCAATCTCATCTGGTGTGTGTTTTTCTAAATAGACAGATATACGTAGGCCAAAACCGAAGACGATTTTTCATAACGGAGAGAATGATGAGAACATCAGTAACTCGGACATAATCATCACTACATTATACACTGAACAACTAAAGGTACATGCATATTATCTACCCTACTATATAATTGGTGAGTTGAGAGAGTGGACACATCATCCCTCTGGTAAATCTCAGCCCTTCATCTTTAATTATCTACCATCTGAAAAATCTCAGCCATTTATCTTTACTCTATTAAAAATAAAAATATTAAATCTCAGCCATTCCTTTCAGTGTCTCAGCAAAATTATAGGAGATTATATCGATCTCCTTCCTCCCACATATTTCCATAATGACCAGTCAAGACTTTCCAGATTATCTAGATTATTTCTTTTATAAGATGTATATCGTTCTGTATAATAACTTTATATTTAAATAACTTTCTTAATTGATGGATATCTTTCCGTATAATAACCTTCCATTTAAAGGACTTTCCTTAGTGAATGGATATCATTCCGATTAAAGATCTTCCATGTAAAGAATTTTCCTTAGTGAGCTGATATATTTTCCTCTAATGACTTTCCTCGTATTGAAATCTTTCTTTTTTGGTTTAATCTCTTTTCATCTAATGTGAGCGTCATGATCGGAAGGTGCTTTCTTTCTATATGGATGAGTTCTCGATTTCCACAGTGTACACTATAAAAGGGGAGACCCGACCCTATTAGAACACACCCCTTCTTCCTGCTCGGCAGTCCTACTCCAAAAACTATCCCGATCATTAGTTTCGCTAGAGAAACTTCGAAGGACTATCCAAGGGTAGTATAGAAGGCATCCGGAGGGTCGATGCCATCTACCAATTACTAGGAGATCTACACCAAATAAACAGAGAAAAACAACTACACTTTTCTCATGGTTTCTTTATTCCGGTTAGTTTAATGTCTTATTCCGCATAAAGACTAATCATGAATAGGCTAAGAAATAAGCTAAAGTTTATGATTTTCTAACAGATTGATCTTCTCTCGATCTCTCCTGTCGTATCACCGCCGTCGTCGCCTCTCCCTCCCTGGCGCTACTCCCTGTCCAACGCAAGGTCGCCGTCCGTGCAGACTGAGGACGCCAAATCATGCAGCCTGATGGCTTGGACTGCAAGCAAATATTTTTCTTGTGCTTTTATTTGATTGTTTGAGGATATGACAGTTTAATTTGTGCCTATAATTGTTTTTTGATGCTGCTACAATCTTTTTAACTACTAAATTAAAGTTCTAAAGAATTCAACTCCTAACTAATAATATAATTGTTTTTTGATTTTCACCGGTGCGTAGCACGAGTACAATAATAGTGTTAGGTTTATATTTTATAAATTTGAGGAAAGGATGATGCACCATGAGATATTGTTTTGCAATATAGAAGTGCTTACGTGATTAAAAGAAGGTTGTTGGCTGTATAAAATGCATGTGAGATTAATAAAGTTGATTGGAGACTAACTCAGGGTTTTTCAAACACTTCAATCTTATTTTATCACATCAAATAAAGAACAGAAAATGAAACAAACAAAGCTATCATGTCAGATTCAGACTGCTACAGAAAGGCATAATTAAATTGGACGTATCTTTGACATGCCATCTCTGATTTGGATGATCTTAGACTTTTTAGAAATCTTGGAAAGTCTACTTTCTAATGTTTTAGATCCAATACCAAAAATATGTACAAGTCATCCACAATCACCGAATCAAATTATGTTTCGATTATTTTATAGTCTATTTATGAAATAATGATATGTAATCAATATATTCTATATGTAATAGTTTCCATACTTTAGGGTCATATTCCTAGGCTTATAAATATCTATGGACGTTATTTGTAAGTGAGTTTTGTTAAAATCAAAGTCTAACACTGCTACTTTGCTAGTTGAAGTCATGGTCAATTAGATTGTCGATTCTCTGTTGTAGAACTCCACCTTCTTATATCCAATACGAAAATCCTATAACATATGAGTATTTCAATGTTTGTTCATCATATTCTTCCTAGTTCTTGATTGCTTGCAAGAATAAAGACACTCGTGGTTTGATTAATCGTGTTTTGTCAAGATCACAAATAGTCTTTAGAGTTGATATAGTAATTGCTAAGGTACAACGTCATTCATGTCTCCCATCAAGCAGGGTGGCTCTGATGGGGCCACCAGTGCCACCGCCCCGAACCCTATATTTTGGTGGGCTCCCATATATGTATGTATAGGATTATGTATGTATGGGAATAGGATTGGATAACTATGTCAGGCAATCAAATCAGTGAATCACGCGAAGGAAGTTGCAACTTGCAAATTGTGATCCGCCTCCCTCGGTCCGCCCAGCGCAGCAGTGCCGAATCGCCTTATCGCAACTCGCCGATCTTGCGTGGACGCGTGGCTGCGCAGCCTGCGCGCAGGGCCATGTGTGCCGCCTGGCAAAAGTGCCGTGTGCTGCTTCTGCAGTGCAGGCTGCAGGCCTGCAGGCTGCAGCCGACCGCCGTGGCGCCATAGTGCCTGTCAGCCTGTGCCACGCCGCCTGCCGAGTGCCGATCTCCAAGACTCTGCATTTCTGCTGTAGTGATTGCAAGGTGAGCAGATTAAATTAAGCACTGATTAATTAGTGATTACTTAGATTTCAGATTTAAGAATAACTGAATAAGGTTGAATAAGGTAGTGTTTCCGTGTTTAAATATTTGATGGGTCTGATGCTTATTTTTTATATTTTAACATAATCATGTCATCAAGAAAATACAGTTACAAAAGGAAAAAGAGAAAACGAGTTGATGAGTTAATACAATCGCAAAAAAGGTCTATCGATAAATTTTTAAAGGGTAATACAAGCACTTTAAAAGATCCAAATGTGTTGACGATAATGTTGGTTTTGATACGGATGAAAACAATGAGATTGATATTGACATCATCATCAATGACTTCGCATCAAGGAACATTAGAAGGAATTTTTAAGGTAATTTCATATGCATATATTATTATATATCAATACTATTTTTGAATATATTTTAATTGTGTATCGGTAAGAGCCTTTAGTTCACCCTGGCCCCCGAAATCACAGCACAGGCCGTGCCATCAAGTGATGTCTATATCAACTATCATAACACCTTTGTCAGCAAATCGGCATATTAGTGATATGAGGAGTTGGAGATTTGAGACAATCTGTTATCCCAGCACTTTAATGTTGCTTTTCCAAATTTTAGTTTCACAGTGTATGCACTTAATTTTACTGTATAATGTTTGCAAAGATTTGTGACATGGCATCAAAATGTAGCAAACTGTTCCATCATCCATGTTGTTTCTGCAGCATTCGTTCATTGGAATGGTTGGATATTCAGCTGAGCTTGCTGGCCATATAAATTTCTTCATATTGGAGCTGCCATACTCGTCTCTTCTGCGGCCACACTTTTTTCCAGTCGTTTTGCATCTTGTTGCTGTTTTGTTTTTCCTCATACTAGAGTCTTTACTTTTCAATTCTCGACTAGGAGCTTGTAGTTAATGTCTTTTTCCTGAAACTGCAATAACCTTGTCTGCTGTAGATGCTGCAGGTTCCTGCTTGTATACGCAGACGCTAAGCAGACACATGACGGCTTACCTGTAACCTTTGTTTCCATCTACGTTTCGTTCTCGTTGATTATCACATGGATCACTTCAAGCAGGTAGAGTGTGTACCTAGCAAGTGCTGGAACAGAGTGAGAATGACAATTGACAGTGCAAGATTGTCGACTAAGCAAGAAGATAATGCCAAGTTCAGATAAGCATTGGGTAGGTGATGGCAACAAGCAGAGAGAAGGTGGAAATTCAAGTCCAGTCTTCATCTCCACCACAAAGGATATGATGACAAATTGTTCTTCCATCAATGGATAGACTAATAGACTATGACTGGTGAACATTGTCTCCTTTGGATAACTCTGCATATGTTCTGGATAATAAAATTCGACTGGAAGAGGAATCACGTTTACTGTTTTGTTTATTCATAAAAATTGGTAACAAACCACATATGAAATGGCTTACATATATGTGATCGCATGAGAACAACAACATGTATATGTTGGCTATTCAGTTTGTTGGATGGTAACAGGGTAGTTTTGCAGTTAAGTCCATGGACTTCTTGATTCTTGATTGGTCTATGTTCTTCCAGCCTACAAAACTGAAATGATAAAAACCTGTAAATTTCCAGCACACTACGTAGGCACTTTCATAGCCTCAAACTAATAAAAATGGCCCCGTCAGAACTTTTTTAGATCTGTAGAAGAGAAGGCAAAAAGGTCAAATCACCATTTGTCTGTCTCACGCCGCTAAAACGACTTGATTTATTGCGCTGTACATGTGTTCTATTTCATTAACAAATGATTTGATTAAGACAAGTATTGCAAGGTCTTGGAAGCTCACATAGTAGTAAGTCCTTTTCTTTGGTTTCAGCTCTCCCACCACACATAAATGGGACCATCCAAGAACTCAAAAGCAAATTGGATTGTAGAATCCAAAGCAGTGTGAAGTCTAAGCTTAAAAAAAACTATAATCAAGTTATCAAGTATTCCAAAGCTTAAGCACCGAGAAGATTTTACGAGTGTCATTTGCCAAATGACAATTACCACAGTTGACAAAGTTATACTCCCTCATAAAAAACTTTATTTATATTTTTTCAATTTTATCAAAAAAGACTATGTTCCTACATGCTCAATTACCCTAGGTTCATAAATTAAAAAGATTTATTTCTTCATTTCTCTTTAGGGTAGTCTCGATGCTCTAACTAGGACGGTTTTCATATAAAAACCTTAATTAGTATGTTACATACGATAAAAGATGATGTATCAATATATTAAATAAAGAAAAATATGGTAACTAGATCTTCTATGAGACCTAGTTACCGTATTTTTTCTTATTTCTAGTTAACATATTGAATTAGTAGTGTATATTGAGATAGTCAGCTTTGTTAACATTAGAACTGTCTTTAACTAGTTCTTACCTACTATTTTATAATACTGTTTTCTTATTAATAAATGACATTTTGGTTTTTTATTTTTACCACTAATTTATCAAAATTATATAAAAATAAATTCTTCGTGCAATATAGTAAGTAATTTTCATCTGTAGTACCTGGTAGAAAAATTATCAACGGTTCAGGGGTAGGTTCGGCTGAATCTGGTTCTCCTACAGTCCTACTCGACGGCGAGCACCGGATGGACGGATTCAGCTAGCGTCGGGCCGAGCTAGATGCAGCTAGCTGTTGTCTTGTCCCCTGCCGTGCTACATGTGATTGCAATGCGGCGACATCACGTACACACGATCAATAGCGAGACGGATAAATGAGAACGGAGACACTGTAGGCAGAGCCTGCCTGTAATTAATTAACGAGGTCGACAACAAATGACACAGACTTGCAGCAGTGCAGGGCAGTACTCGGCAGTATCGTCGGTAAAACACTCTATTTTTCTAGCTATTTAACTTTATCATAAAAACTTCATTTTTATTTCTTTACTTACCTTTACCATAGTTCACAAATCAAAGAGTTTTATTTTTTAAATATTATTTATATATTCCTTACCTCTATCATTTGATAATATTACATTTTTATTAGTGAGAGCATTTTCATCTTTTATTATCACAACTAATTTATCCACTTTATTTTAAAAGTAAAGTTTTTGTGGCACCGAGGAAGTAGGAACGTAGGAATCATCATTTTAAAAGTAAAGTTTTCGTGGCACTAAGAGAGTAGGAATGTAGGAATCATCACCTATCTATATATCGACGAGACATAAGCATTCTCTTTATTCAATGTTCAGTCTATCTTCTTCTCGTCTATATATTGGCTTACTATTTTTCTACATGTTTTAATGAGCTCTTTAAATTTGACCGTCTATATTCCACCCAACTATATTTTGTCAATATTTCATAATTAATTAATTAATTTTGCAATTGGAAAAAAGACAGGAGAGGGCCGATACAGAGGGAGTTTGGCTCTAGATTTGAGAAGGGAGAAAATAAGAATAGGGAGCCATAGGACAGTGAGGGGATAGGAAGCCCATTAATTAGAAAGTTTTGGGATGTACTTGCTAAAAATTAGGATAGAAAGGGGGATATGGAGCTCATTAAAGACTAGTCAGGATTACAGTCCATTTCAAACTAGCTCTAAAGATATCTACAGAGTTAACAAATTCACAACCTATGACCCTATGTAGAGGAGAGATAAATAAAAGACAGAAGAGACATCATTGGGAAGAGTTGCCTTAGGCATATTTTATTTTAAAAACGTGAATACAATCTATATTAAATTTGCTTACTAATAAAAAATAGCTGACATATTTATTGGTTTTACTTCTATTTATCGATGATATTACAATAATGCTTTGTGCCGGGCATCTGACGTCCGCGTCTATTCGGATGCTCGACGTAGCTCAACTTAGCCTACGCAAGGCTGATCTAGTTTGGCGTGCACATGGGTGGCATAGCCCAGCTTAGCCTGCATGGGGCTAGACGGTCTGGCCTAGCTGCGTCCGTAGCAAATCATTTCAACGGTTGTTTCAACTACAAACATAAATTTGTTTTAACTGTTCACATATAATGTTTCAGCTGTTCACATATAATATTTCAATTTGTTATAAATAATGTTTTACATAATTACACATATTGTTTCGCTATATATTTTAGCCATGGTCCTAAAAAATATGTAGATCATGTTCAACTACAAACACAAATTATTTTAACGGTTCACATATAATATTTTAACCTGTTATAAATAATATTTCACATAATTACACGTATTGTTTTAGCTAGTATATTATAATATTTCAAATAGTTTAAACGATTGTTTTATTTTATTTATTAAATAATGCTTTACTTTATACATTACTAGTGTTATGTAACACTTGTTTTAGCTAGAAACACAAATAGTTTTAGTTGTTCACATATAATATTTTAGTTCTGATCAATATTTTACATAACTATATGTAATATTTCACTCAGTAACTTCAGCGCCCCTAGTCACAATGGGTTAATCCTACGGGAGATCAGACAGCTGCGAAGGACTTCTGATTTTAAGTCCCTGTTAAGATGCCTTACACTTAGTCACGTCCATGATATTAATAATGTTGTAAAGTGTGGTTGTCTATAATGTTGAGCATGACCTAAGTTTGCTAGTCGCTCCTATGTAAAAAAGAACTTCTAATTAATTATTTATTTTCTTCAACAGATTTAATGTTTACCTATTTATCTAACCTCGATTTACTAATAAAGAAATTTTATTTCTTTAATAATACTTACCTACTCCTCACGTGTGACTTTACAATACTATTTTTTATTATATCAACTAATTTATTAACTTCATCTTTAAAAATAGAGTAAATACGATAGAAAGGGTACTAATTAATTGCATTTGATCCTTACAGGTCATGTCACGGTTAATTACTGTATCCGCAGTGGGCCGGTTGGGAAGATTGCGATCTTGGAAGTGCATCGTATTTGCATCACGTGGTACATTCTCGGTTCTAGCTTTTCACACGGCTTTGTATGTTTCAAATCTTTACAAATTTTCTAATTATTTTATGCAGGTGTGCTCTAATTAACTATGAAACATATGATTCAATGACGGATGACCGTGCTTCTTAGCGCCAGGAGCATAAACCAGACTTTACAAAAACTGAACCTATTATCATAGTAGTTGTGAGGTTTTGTCAAACAGTCTATCTATAGAGTATTCATGATAGTAATAGAAATACAGGAAAGCACTGTGATCTAAGCTTTATAGTCGACTCAACAATCAAAAGAGCCAAGATGTACATAGGTCTGGACCTTTTAGAAGATAATAACCCTAATTTTATAGATTGATTACATGGAATAGCTTAGCAATCTAAGGTTTGAAAGATAAAGCTAGATATAAATGTGGATGTCTTTGGAGGAATCCATCACTCCATTTATATAGTCCAAAGGGTGAGGCGTATAGCTATGGGATTAGACCCGAGTCGATATCCTAAAATCTAGGGATCATAACCAAACTCTAAATTATCTCCTATTAACAGGGATAAATGTACATTTTTTTATATTTAATACCAAATCTTTGTATCCGACTGGCTATTTAGGTGTTAAGATTCTTTAACAGCTTCAGACTCCTTCTTAGACAGTACTAGATATCACGCGGGCGAGGCCCACACTACTAGAAAATGGACCTTTTATTCAACCCCTTTAGTACCAATCACAATTAGAACCGATACTAAAAGTCTCATACAACAGTTAAAATAATACAAAAGGTTATTGATATACACAACCGGTACGAATATAGGTTTTTAGTACTGGTTGGGGACACCAACTAGTACTAAACACGCTAGTACAGGTTAGTGTCCCCAACCGGTACTAAAAGTCTAGGTATTAGTACTGGTTGGGGACACTAACCTGTAATAATGGGTTCAGTATTACTATTACTACTCTGATTTAGAATTTAAGGGAGTAAATGCATATAAAATAGTATGAAAAATACCGCAATACAAAAGAAATATAAGACGCATTAGATTTTATCATGGTATTTAAAATTAAACTTTAACCATTAATTTCTCTAATAATATATTTTTAATTAGTACAACAAACAATATGTGGAAATACTTTTAAATATGTATCCAACAATACTGTTTTTATATCATTAAAAATGCAATTTGAAGGTCTAATTGTTAGCTAAAATTTATTAAAAAATTATGAATGCTGCTTATATATATTTATTCAAATCAGAGTATTTTTATACTATTTTATATGCATTTACTCTTAATTTTAAATCAGAATAGTACCGTTGACACCGGAATTTGGATCGGCGCACCATCGGCTAGGCGAGCCAGGCAACGGAGCCGATGGGCCACCGATGGAGGCTTAACAGGCGGAGACGGGCTGCGCATGGCGTGGGCTGATATTTCATGATTAGTTTTTTATTTAGTTAGCAAATAAATAAGTCAGTTAGGATTCTGTGTTATCCATAGATAACGTGTCTACCCGGCTATAAATATGTAAGCACAGGGTCATTGTAACAAGTTCACACAACTTAGTCAATTAAACCCTTCGATGCATTGCCAACTTTAGGTATGTAGCATTAGGGTGATTCCCCGCCAGAGTTATGGCTGCATCGGTTGAGTCCGATCTCTAACTTTGACGGGGATAGCCTGTTTGGTGAACTGATTCATGAGTTCATGGCTTTCTCGGTTGAGTCTGATACTGTGATCAGATGGAGTAGGTTTGCTAGTTACCGGTTCAATACATTGATTCATTTTCTCGCATTGTGCTTCATTACTCGAATCTTTGTGTTTACCAACCACGGTGGTTTAGCTCGTCGTATTAGATTAGATCGTATGTCGATCGTCAACAGCACGCTGTCTCGATTGGGTCTGATCCATGGCGTTGACGAGGATACATACGGGATGGTCTGGCCTGATCTGTTGGATCGACGTTCATTGGAGTTTTAGCTGATGGAGTATCTATGGCTCTGTCAATCAGGTCTGTTGTGTCCATCACACTCTTGGTAACCCATCTTTACACTGCATCAGTTCAGTTTGAACTATAGAGATTGGTATCTTAGAGCAGTAATGATGGAGATGATTGGTAGGGTTTATTACATTATATACGCTTTTAATGAGGCATCATGGCTTTCATGCGTGCTATCGTTGTCGATGCCGATAGCGTTAGGACATCTCACGTTTGTTTCCTTTTCAATTGCAGGGTCAAATTAACTGGTACGTCTACTGACACCTCTGGGTTATTTAGGACCTGCACTGGAGTTAAGCAGACTGTCCCAGGTCTTCGAGTGTAAAGACGTAGGAATACCTGTAATTTTTGTGTCAACACGCTTTCTTTGCATGCCTAGTGGGACCATTTCATAAACGACAAGATCAATCTTCTTCATCGGCATCATAGCCGGGAAGGAGGTGGAGCAGACTAACAACGCTGTTATCCTGGTCACCTTAGAACTTTTGACTGATAAACAGAGAGCAGGAGTGTAGCAGACTACCACAAATTTTCAGAAGCTATGCTTGGAGTCATTTAGCATGAGTCGGTGTGGGGCGATCCAGAAGAATCAACTGCCAATCCCATCCCTCTAGGCCGAGACCAACAGTCAAAGTCTAGAGACATCGTTCCAGGACGCGGTCAATGAAGCGGTTAGTCATGCACTGATTAACTAATCCGGTGTGTTAGTAAACACTCTACATGGGTTGATCAAGAAGACAATAGACGAGTCCATTGCCCAGGAATTACCTCAAGTGCTAATTTATTTTCAGCAGAGATCATCAACACCTGTCATCTTGAGTACACCTCCGCCGATGACAGCCATCCCGCCTCCAGTGACATACAGGTTGGAGAGCGACACGGTACCAAGCTTGATACCACCAGCCCTGATGCCGACTAGTACGTCACCTCAAGCGTACCAACCTCTGGCGAGAGCACCTCCACCGGGGTATTATTATACAGCTTATTATGGGCCTCCACGACAGCATGAGAATTTTGATGAAACAGTGCCCCAAAATAATTATCAGCATCAAGAGAGGGAAGCAACGTCGATGCAGCATTGCCCGGTGCCGAAATAAGACGATTTCACCATCAAGATCGCTGAAATTATGAGAAATTAGTTTGGGCTCAGGCCGAAAGAACAAAGTTATATGTATCGGCATCCGTACCTAGATTGGGTTGATAGGATGCTGTTACTGAACAGGTACAGAGTCCCAGATTTCTCGAAGTTCTCTGGTCACAACAGTACATCAACAGTCGAGCATATCAGCCGTTTTCTCGCGCAATGTGGAAGGCATCGGCCCAAGAGGCTCTCAGGGTTAGACTCTTTGCATTATCTCTACCTGGATCAGCCTTCTCTTGGTTCTCTTCCCTACCGCCAAATTCAATCAAGGGGTGGTTCAATTTAGAAAAACAATTTCATAAGTACTTCTTCGCTGGGATCCAAGAGATGAAACTGATGGACCTGACAACCGTAAAACAGCGCATAGACGAATCGGTACTAGAATACATTCAACATTTCCGTGATGTGAGAAGCTGATGCTATAGCCTTAGCCTGACCGACGCTCAACTAGCCGAATTGGCATTCCAACGCCTTTTGCCACCGATCAGGAAGAAGTTTTTATCTCAAGAATTTGATAGCCTGTCACACTTGGCGCAAAGGGTGTCGGTACACGAAAGTCGATTCCAAGAAATACGCAAAGAGAAAGCGCAAAAGCGAGTAGCTTAGGTACAGTTTTACTCATCAGATTCAGAGCAGGAAGACTCTGATGGTGATGTCGCCTTGGCCGAATGGGCCAGGTTGAAGAAGATGATAACCTGTCCATGGGTTAAAACTGCCGAGAAGGAATAGAGGTATGATTTCTACATCAGTAAGACGGATAAAATCTTTGACTTTCTGCTGAAAGAAAAGCAGATCCAGCTCTCGCTGAACCATGTAATTCCATCGGCGGAAGAATTGAAGAAAAGAAAATACTATAAGTGGCAGAATACTAGCTCACATAATACAAATGAATGCAAAGTTTTTCGTCAACAAATTCAATCAGCTGTCGAGCAGGGAAGAATAAAGTTTGACGAAATAGCAAAGCCGATGAAGATTGATGGGAATCTTTTCCCAATAAATACGGTACATATCGGCTCACCAAGCTTTCACATTGAGAGGAGCCGAACTCTAAGGCTCATCAGCGTCATGAAAGGGAGCAACGTGCCATGCTATTTAGACACGAAGAAAAGACTGATCCACATTAGGAGTGCACTTTCTTTCGTTTCTGCTAGGAAAATAATATAAGGCCCCCATCAATTAACGATTGTCCGGAATGCACCGAAAAAGTCAGTCACGATGGCACTAGTTCTGACGACTAGCCCCTAAGGAAGAGAGTACCTGCAAAAGATCGACTAGGGTCACCAAAGCAGGAGACTGTGGATGATCAGCATATTCGAATTGAAGACAGATGGCAGGGGTCATAATCCCATATAAAAACCCCGATTGTGTCCAGAGGGCTTAACACAGAGTCAGAAGAGGAGACTCCAACGTCAGAGTCATTAGAAGCAGTTGGTAGGAGAGTGTGAGTAATATCAGCAGAGCAAATGATGAGTGAGAAAAGAGTGGTGCCCAAAAAAGAAAGCCGATATAAAGGACAAACCGATAGAGGTAAACATAGTTTTTATATTGCCTATAGAGTACTGGGCACCTCCATCAGGCAGTGAAGAATAAGAGGG
Source organism: Zizania latifolia (assembly GCA_000418225.1). NCBI lineage: Eukaryota > Viridiplantae > Streptophyta > Magnoliopsida > Poales > Poaceae > Zizania > Zizania latifolia. The sequence continues at coordinate 438,603 of KE372696.1, read as the reverse complement.
ATCAGTTGTGTAAGTATTGCTACAACCGTAACCAGCGACCTTTGAAAAGCCGGAGGAAGATGAGCATCGGCACATGAGGCCATTGTATATTAAGGGGCATGTGGACGGCAAGCCGATATAGAAAATGTTGGTATATGGGGGAGCTGCCGTTAACATATTGCCTTATTCTATGTTTCACAAGCTCGATAAAGTAAATAAGGACTTGGTAAAGATCAATATGGTATTAAAAGACTTTGGTGGTAATTTATCGGATGCTAAAGGTGCTTTGAACATCGAGCTCACGGTCAGAAGTAAAACACTGCCGACCATGTTTTTTGTGATTGATGGAAAAGTTTCATATAGCCTTCTGTTGAGAAGAGACTAGATTCACGTCAATTATTGTGTTCCTTCTACGATGCACCAGTGTCTAATGCAATAGCAATGTGATCAAGTTGAAGTTATTTAAGCCGACAGATCAGTTGCCATATCAACAGCCGATGCACCCGACTTCGAGAACATGGATTGTCTTGCTGGACGAGTTTGGGAAGGGGATTTTTTAAGGATGTTGGATCTTAGCCTCCAACCAATTAGTGAAATGATTCTGGGCCAGGATCCGTATCTAGAGAAATAGATGATGATGAAGGAAAACTTGGAATATGATTTACGCCGACCGATGAATTGGAAGAAGTAGACATCAGACTTGGAGACAGGCCAAGGCCGACGTACATCAGTGCTAAATTACCTTCTTCTGTAAAAGAAAAACTGGTCACGTTGTTGAAGGACTTTCGGGATTGTTTTGCTTGGGAATATCATGAAATACCTAGACTAAACCAATCGATTGTAGAACATCGGTTCCTAATAAAAACATGATTTTGGTCAGTAAAGCAGAGTCAAAGAAGGTTTAAACCAGAAATGTATCCTCACATATAGGCCGAAATCATGAGACTATATGAAGCAAATTTTATAAGACCATGCCGATACGTGGAATGGGTGTCAAATAAAGTCTCGGTATGGAAAAAGAGCGGTCAACTGAGGGTATGCGTAGACTTCAGAGACCTGAATAAAGCCATGCCTAAAGATGAATACCCGATGCTGATCACAGATTTGCTTGTCGATATGGCATCAGGGCATAAGATTATCAACTTCATGGATGGGAATGCCGGGTATAATCAAATATTCATGGCAGAGCAAAATATCCTAAAGACTGCATTCAGGTACCCCAGAGCCATCGGCTTGTTTGAGTGGGTTGTTATGACTTTCGGCCTAAGGAACACCGGGGCAACATATCAAAGAGCAATAAATTATATATTTCACAATTTAATTGGTTCCCTAGTGAAAATTTATATTGACAATGTTGTCGTGAAGTCATAGGATGATGAAGGACACATAGCCGATCTAAGAAAGGTTTTAGAAAGGGCAAATAAATATGATCTTCGTATGAATCCAAAGAAGTGCGCATTCGGTGTATCGGCTGGAAAATTTCTAGGGTTCATGGTTCGCGAAAGAGGAGTTGAAATAAGTTAGAATATTATGCAAGCCATCAATAACACAATACCACCATAGAACAAGACAGAGTTGCAATCGTTAATCGGAAAGATTAATTTTGTCCGTCGATTCATATCGAATTTATCAAGCCGATTGGAGCCGTTTATGCCTTTGCTGAGGATGAAGTAGGGGAAGAATTTGTCTGGACCAATAAACATCAGAAAGCATTCGAGAAAATAAAGAAATATCTAAGTTCTGCTCCAGTATTAATCCCGTCTCGGCTTTCTAGGCCTTACAAGTTATATTTGTCGGCCGTGACGTAAGCATCAGGTCGATGTTGATCCAAAAGGTAGATGAGAAAGAACATGTCATGTTTTACCTACGCCGACGGTTGCTGGATACCAAAATAAGGTACACTACGGTTGAAAAATTATGCCTATACCTTTATTTATCTTGCACTAAATTGAGGCACTATATACTATTGACACAATCCATGGTCATATGCAAAGCCGATGTGATAAAGTACATGCTATCGGCTCTAATTTTAAAAGGAAGGATTGGCAAATGGGAATTTGCATTAACATAGTTCGATTTATAATATGAATCAGCTAAAGCAGTCAAGGGACAAGCCATCGCCGACTTCATAGTACAGCACAGAGATAAAGAAGTAAACTATGTAGAGCCGATACCATGGACACTCTTCTTTGATGGATCGGTGCGTAGGCATGGATATGGCATCGAGCTAGTAATCATATCGCCTCATGGGGCAAGTTTCGAGTTTGCTTATACTATCAAGCCCTACCGTACCAACAATCAGCCATAATATGAGGCAGTCCTCAAAGGTTTAAAGTTGTTAGCTGAAATAGAAGATGATACCATCGAGATCATAGTAGATTCATTGTTGGTAATTAGGCAACTCTCTAGAGAGTATGACTGCAAAGACAAAAATTTGAGGGTATATTTTGAAAGATACCAGGAACTGTAGAAAGGATTCTGGATGGTATCATTGACACATGTGTCACAGAATCAAAACCTAGAAGCAAATGACCTGGCACAAGCCGCATCAGGATATCGGCCCACGGAAAAGATGGTTGAAGCAGAAATAGCTGATATCGATGCCGAAGATTAGAAGGCTAAAATAGTGACTTACCTGCGGGATCCTTCACAGTCGACCGCAAGAAAGCTCCGTTACAAGGCATTAAGATATGTGTTGCTGGATGAGAAATTATATTATCGGACAATTGATGGGGTTTTGTTAAGATGCCTAAATCTGGAGGAAGCCAAGTCATAATGTGCGAAGTGCACGAATGAATCTGTGGAACTCATCAATTGGCCCACAAGATGAAGTGGCTGCTGCGTCGTACCGGTTATTTTTAGTCAATGATGCTCGAAGATTGCTTCAAGTATTATAAAGGAAGTCAAGATTGCTAGAAGTTTGGAAACATACAACGAGCTCTTGCATCGACCATAAACCCAATTATCAAACATGGCCGTTCAGAGGCTGGGGAATAGGCATGATTGGCTAGATATATCCGTCGTCTAGCAAGGGACACAAGTTTATACTAGCAGCCACCGATTATTTTACCAAGTGGGTAGAGACAATTCCTCTAAAAAAGGTAACTGCTCAGGAAGCCATAGAATTTGTCAAGGAGCATATTATTTATAGGTTCAAGATCCCACAAACAATCACCACCGATCAAGGATCAGTATTCATGTCAGAGGAATTTTAGCATTTTACAATCGGCATGGGAATTAAATTGCTAAACTCATTGCCCTACTACGCACAAGCAAACGGCCAAGCCGAAGCCTCGAACAAAAGTCTAATAAAATTGATCAAGCACAAGATCACATAACAGCCTAAAAAATGGCCCGCAACACTGGCCGATGGACTATGGGTGTATCGGATGGCTTACCATGGGTCAACTCAAGTAGCGCCTTATCAGTTAATCTATGGACATAAAGCCGTCCTGCCATGGTAGACGAACGTCGGCTCTAGACGTCTTGCTCTTCAGAATGAGTTGACGGCCGATGACTACTATAGACTAATGACATATGAGTTAGAAGACTTGGCGCAGGATTGTCTTCGCACGCTCAGAAAGATAGAAGAGAATAAGGCAAGGGTGGCAAGGCATTATAATAAGAAGGTATCGACCAAGACGTTTGAAGAAAATGACATGGTCTAGAGATTCGTGTTACCGATCGGGACTAAAGATAATCGCTTCGGCAAATGGTTCCCTAATTGGGAAGGTCCCTATCGGGTGAGCCAGGTTGTACCAGGCAATGCTTATATCTTGAAAACATTAGAGGGAGAAGAATTTTTGAAGGGGATCAATGGAAAGTAATTAAATAAATATCACCTGAGCGTCTGGATCGAGACTTAATCGGCCATCAGGCCAATGCGCGCAAGTAGAAGACAACGTTTAATAGCCGATACCGAGGGTATTGCCTTTAGCAACATTAATAGCCGATACCGAGGGTATCGCCTTCAGCAGCAGTCAAAAATCCAATACCGAGGGTATCACCTTTAGCGCAAAATTAGCACAATGACATTGCGAAGCAAAACTAAAGTATTATAAAAGACCATTGAATAAAGCCTAGGAATGATAAGGAGAGCAAACGTTTAATTGTCATTTATGCCCAGGAAGTCAATAAGGGCGGCTACGGCATGATCACGAAGGTCAATAATGGTGGCTAGTTCTTGACAATCCTCGTCATCACTTCTAGCAATAGGTTTTGAGCCACGGAGATGACGACGGACTTCCTTGGCAAGGGCCGCAAACTCCTGCTGATTTGCTTCAAGCTTCTCAGGGATCTCTGATAGACATTAGTGAAGAGAGGCGATACGCGCATGGACCACCGACAAGCGAGAAGCAAGATCGGCCTCCTCAACAAGAAGCTAGGCAATTTGTTCTTCAACATTAGCGGGATCAGCTGCTAAAGCATCAGGAGCAACCTTCCTCTCTTCAAGTACATTTTGATCGGCCAGGATATTTTGCTGTTGTAAGCGATGTTGAGCGCGAGCCGCAATCTGCTCCTCAAGGCGCTCGAAGCGAAACCGATGGACCTCAAGGTAGGTCCCAGGGGCTAAAACCTCCATAAGACGATGAGGAAGCAAACCCAAAATCTAGGCAAGCCGTGCCCTAATGGGCCCCAAATCAGCCACAAGGACATCAATCGGGTCCCAGAGCCGATGCAGGACATCAAGTAGTACAGCTCGGGTATCTATAGAAATCGGCTCGGCAGTAGGGATCTCGGATTCAACTGCCTCATCATCCACGATGAGCTCGCTAATGTCAAAAGAGAAGAAGTCGGTGAAAGACTGCAGCCAGACGATGAAAAGGTAAGGGAAAGAAAAGCAATGAAAGAGAAAAAGTGCTATAGTTCCTCAGGAAGCTCGGCTGCAGCAGCTGGATCAGCAACGACCGGAGGAATGGTTTCATTGGCATCAAGAGCGGCAACCTCTCCCGCCTATCCAATCTCAACATCGGCCGCTGAATCAGACGTTGGCCCTTGACCCCCAGCCATGATGAGATTAGAGGAGGTCATCGCCAAATTAGCAGCCGGTGGAACAGTAGGAGGGTCATGATGGACCCGCAGAGGAGATGCTGGCTGCGCCAGGGACACCAACACTTCAACGACCACAGAAGGAGTAGCCAGTATATCGGCCACTTCAGACTGAAAAACAAGCAACGAAATAAAAAGACAAGATGTAGAAAGAAAGGTACGTTGAGGTAAAGGGGATTCTTACAGAGACAGCAGGAGCAGAAGAAGTCGGATGAACCGGAGGAGCAGTGGGAGTTTTCTTCTTCTTTCTGGCCAGGATCTTGACCATCACCGGCGATGCAGGATGCTTCTAGCGAGTGGGACCAGACGTCTAGGATGCTACAGGGTCAGCACCACCAACAGCAGATGGGCCGACGCGCCGACTCCCAAGTTTGGAGTCGATGATGACACCATACACACAATAGCCCTATTGCTGTTGCTGACAACAGGCGCCATCACATCTTGATCCTAATCAAGGAACAAAAGAAAGTTACAGGTGGAATTGGCGGAAATATTAGGAACGCGAGTAAGACGGGAACATACCTCAGCTGCAGTGTCGCCGGAATCAGGATCAATCAGGGCGCGGTAAGAAGAGACACCCTGAGAGAATAGCTGAAGTTTCAGCTTATCCCAGAAGCAGGTAAACGACTGGCTCTAGGACGAACTTGACGACCAACTTTGTAAGTCACCGAAACAAATAGTGGAGAGCAGGTTAACCAGAGACTCATACTCAGGCAAAGTTAGAGTCTCTCGAAATTCCACTTTGCCGATGTAAAAAAGGTTCATCGACAGTTGGCTCAGGCCAAGTTGGCGCACACAGACACTCGGATGATAGAACTCGTAATAGGGCTTCATCCGGCCACCCTTTTTCCTTTCTTCTTCCTTCCTCTCTCCACCAGCCACCTCCCCTTCTTGCCCTAGCTCTGGCCGGCTACCTTTCCTCCCCGGCAGCTCGACGACATGCGCGGCAAGGAGGTAGCTCGGTGCGGCGTGCGCGTGGCAGCGCGCGGACCCACGGCACGATGTGGCG
>KE372696.1:381752-416695 GCA_000418225.1 Zizania latifolia | reverse complement strand
ATATCCGGCCTGGTAGCAGTCAAATACAAAAGCGATCCTATCATCCCTCGATACTCGGTTTCGTTTACCTTCTCACCTTTGTCGTCCTTGTCGAGACCCCCATATGTACCCATTGGGGTCATCTGAGGCTTCAGCTCTCCACCGAAGTTGTACTTCTTCAGCATATCCCTTGTGTACTTGCTCTGGTGGATGAAGGTGCCGTCTGTGGTCTGCTTGATTTGAAGTCCAAGAAAGAACTTCAGCTCTCCCATAAGGCTCATCTCAAATTCGCCGCTCATCTGCTCAGAAAAACTCGACACAAGTGCATTAGATGAACCACCGAAGATGATATCATCCACGTATATTTGAGCGATTAGAAAATCGGTGCCATGCCTAAGGAGAAACAAAATTTTGTCGACAGAGCCCATCACGAATCCCTTCCCCAACAAAAACTGCTTTAGACGGTCATACCAAGCCCGAGGAGCTTGCTTCAAACCGTATAAAGCCTTCTGCAGTTTGAAAACATATTTGGGAAACTTGGGGTTTTCAAAGCCAGGGGGTTGTTTTACATACACCTCTTCCTCAATGAACCCATTTAAAAACGCACTCTTAACATCCATTTAAAAAAGTTTGAAACCCTTTGAAGCAGCAAAAGCTAAGAGAATGCGAATGGACTCAAGACGAGCAACAGGTGCAAATGTTTCTTCAAAATCAATACCCTCCTTTTGGCAAAAATCCTGGGCTACGAGTCGAGCTTTGTTGCGCACCACAACCCCATCTTCACCTTGTTTGTTTTTAAATACCCACTTAGTGCCTATGGGGTTGCATCCAGGTGGCAGCTCAACTAAAGTCCACACTTTGTTACTTTCAAAATTTTCAAGCTCTTCACCCATATAAAAAATGGTTTTATTTTTTATTGACGTTTTGGTTTCTCGCCTGATGTTTTGATTTTTTACCCATACCTCATTCAGTACTAGCTAGGAACACCAACTAATATTAAAGGATGGTGTATTAAAAGTGATCACCATCTCCTCAAAAATAAACCAGCCAATTTCTACTCTCCACACAAAGCTTCTTTCCACCACTGGCCACCATCTCCTCGCCCGTGGCTAGCACCCCAGCATCCTCCTCCGCATTTGAGGCAAATCTGTTGCTCCCACATCCTGGCCTCCTTCTCCCAACCAGTAAGTAAATTGTGCACATATGCTTTCGTTTTGAATCGTTAAACGATACATGTACTATTTCTTTCCCCAACCATCTTACTCTATGTAATACCATCAATTTAGTTGTGGCCGGAGATTTAAAGGACGGGAAGAATGAGAATAAGGATGAGAAGGATAAGAATGAAAATGAGTAGAATTCTATATGACTTATTTGTTATCTATAACTCTTGATAAATAATTATGTACGTAAAGTATTTCTAATAAAATATTTGAGTTACATTGATATATATATATATATATGCATATGCTTCGTAAGCTTTTTATCGTGATTAGGTAATTGATTGTCGATATTTAACTACCATCGTATTAAAATCAACTTTAACAAAGTTTAATTAAAAACATTATCTAAAAACAATGGTAATGAATATATAAGAAGAAAAATAAGAAGAAGAATTTTTTTAAAAAATAGGCCTTTAGTACATGTTGGGGACTCTAACTGGTACTAAAAGTCTAACTTTTGTTATAGGTTGGAGTCTTCAACTGGTACTAAAAGTCCACTTTTAGTAGGACTTTTAGTACCGGCTGGAGTCTCCAACCTGTACTAAAATGTGTATTAATGTGTTATCCATTGAGTCCCGGATGAATAATATCAGTTCAAAAACTAAGACTAAAAGGGTTTTTTAACCAATACTAATAGCATGTTCTCTACAGATGAAAACGAATCTGGATATCACTAATACGAATATAAAATGGATAGCTCGAATTCAAATACGAATCGGGATGTTTACTAAATTTCACTTGAATTTTTTGGCGCCGAATACGAAATTTTTGGCGTCGGGTGCTAAAGATACGAAAATTTTGTTTGCCGAGTGTCTCAAATTGTTTGTTGAGTGTCTCAAATTTAGCGCTCGTCAAACATTTTTATATTTTTTAAAATTTTGTCAAACGTGTTTTTCCTTTTTTTATTGACAAATTTTATGAAACATTTTTAAATTTAGTCGGTAAGGCCTAAAAATAGACTAAAAAATATGAATATAAATTTTGATTCATTATTTCATGCACTTGCGGTTCAAATTTGACATATTTCAATATAAATCCTAGAAACACACTTAATGAATTAAAAATAGTAAACTAACCCAGAAAAATACCAAATTTTTACATGAGATAATATATGTTATGTTGTATTTTAATTGTAAAAAATATTTTAAGTTCAAAAAAAGATTTAACCATCGATTTGCTTTTAAACCTAACACATTCCTTCTCTAAACCCTAATTCCTCCTCGAAGAATCTCTGGCTTCTTAACATCCTATGTAACAACTTTTTCAAAATATTTTTAAATTTTTATCACAGCATCTATGTATCATACATAATAACATGACAAGTCTTATATTTTTTAGACTTCATTTGGTTTTTTTAGAATTAAAAAAATATTAAGCTCCACATTGTCGATCGACTGTCGCAATCTAGATTTTTCAAAATTTCTTTCAATTTAGTGGGTAAGGCCTACAAATGGACTAAAAAATATGAATATGATTTTTCTATAAATTTTGGTTCATTATTTCAGGCACTTGCAGTTCAAATTTCACTTATTTCAATTTAAATCCTAGAAACAAACTTAATAAATTAAAAATAGTAAACTGACCTAGAAAAATACCAAATTCTTACATGAGATATGCTATATTGTATTTTGATTATAAAAAAAGTTTTAAGTTTAAACAAAGATTTAACCATTGATTTGCTTTCAAACCTAACACACTTCTTCTCTAAACTTTAATTCCTCAAAGAATCTTCAGTTTCTTAACATCCTACGTAACAACTTTTTCGAAATATTTTTAAATTTTTATCACAACATAATATGTATCGTATCATAACAACATGATAAGTCTTGTGTTTTTCAAACTTCATTTGATTTTTTTAGAATTAAAAAACTATTAAGCTCCATATTGCCGATCGAGTGTCGCAACCTAGATTTTTCAAAAATTCTTTTAATTTAGTGGGTAAGGACTAAAAATAGACTCAAAAACATGAATATGATTTTTCTATAAATTTTGTTTCATTATTTCAGGCACTTGTAGTTCAAATTTCACCTATTTCAATTTAAATCCTAGAAACACACTTAATGAATTAAAAATAGTAAACTGACCTAGAAAAATACTAAATTTTTATATGGAATAAGTTATGTTGTTTTTTATTGTTAAAAAGTTTCAAATTCAAACAAAAATTTAACCATCGGTTTGCTTTCAATCCTAACCTATTCCTTCTCAAAACCATAATTCCTCATCGGAGAATCTCTGATTTCTTAACATCCTACGTGAAAACTTTCTTAAAATATTTTTAAATTTTTATCATAGCATCTACGTATCATATCATAACACCACGATAAGTCTCGTGTTTTTAGACTTTATTTGGTTTTTTTTAGAATTAAAAACCCATTAAGCTCCACATTGTCGATCGAATGTCGCAACCTAGATTTTTTCAAAATTTCTTTCCATTTGGTGGATAAGAACTAAAAATAGACTCAAAAACATAAATATGGTTTTTCTATAAATTTTGGTGTATTATTTCAGGCACTTACAGTTCAAATTTCACCTATTTCAATTAAAATCCTAGAAACACAATTAATGAATTAAAAATAGTAAACGGATCTAGAAAAATACAAAAAAATTACATGGAATAAATTATGTTGTACGTTGTGTGTAGAAAAATTTTCAAGCTCAAACAAAGTTGCAAATATCTTACTGACTTGTACTGCTAGAAAACTCACACTAGCTTAAGTATTTCATAATTACATAAAGAATAAATAAACCACATATATTAATATAATGATGCTATGTCATCCTGAGTTCCTAAAAGTCTGATCTGTGTGAAATAGTAAAACAGATACGGATGTATCCATTTTCATATCCACATTCAGCCGAAATTCGGATATCCGTTTCCATATCCATATTTATCAAATAAATTTGGATGTTTTCGTTTATCGTTTATATTTAATTCAGATACGAATACGAATATCCATATTTATAATTTATCGAATACAAATACGAATAATTTAAATATTTTGAAATCCATATCTATCCGTACATCGAAAGGCAATCGATCCCAGCAGGATCGTCCTCATGTGCAGGCGGAAGCATCCAAAACGCGCAGCAATACGCGGGGCTCCTACTGTGTTTCATTTTAGGATATTTTTATTGGTTGTTAGAAAGCTATAAATGCAAGTATAAAAGCTATACTATTTTTTTTTCATTAGTTTGGTCATCTCACCTTATGTCACGTCAAAACAGATTTTATGCAAGCACATCCCTGATTTGACGCGTCCTTTAAATTTAAAGTATTCAATACACTTCATAACTAAAATAGTAGAAATACATGAGAATCAAGAAAAAAACTGATTCGTTTTACCTGGTCCTTAATTTCAGAAAGATACTTATCGATTGGTTTACGATTTTCATGATCTCTAACAATATCCCTAAAACTAAACTTTGCTCAACCTCTCTTTGGTTTATTATTACTAGCATCAGTTTGATTATATAGCTCAATTATGTGTCTACGATTCTCATCAGTATTTACATTCTCATCGATATTTGCAGTACTATTTGCTTGAACTTGAATAGTAAGTGAGCAGTTTTCTTTTGTTCATATTGTTAACTTAAGATTCTAAAAAGCCAATAAAATAATAAGCAATAAAGCAAACTTGTAGTATAGTAAGTATTGCCGTATTAAACCAATACAACAAATCAACAATCTCAATACTGCATCAAATTATTAATTGAGCAAATGACTAAAATGAGCAATAAGCAGTATTGCAGTAAGTAGAGCTTGGAACTTAGAAGCTAGAAGCTGGAAGGGGAAATCCAGAAATATACCGGGGTTCACGGTGTTCGCTAGATCAGGGCGACGGGGCATCGTCGCGTCAGGGCCAGATGGGACGCCACTGGCCGTAGGAGGGTGCCGGCACGGCACGGCGTGGGATGAGCACCTAGTCATAGAGGGCGCGGGGTGGGCCATGGGGGCGCCGCTGGCCGTAGGGGGGCGCTTCGGCATGGGGCGGGCAGGGATGGGTCGACGCAGCACGGCGCGAGTGCGGGTGGGGGATGGGCGACGGGCGAGGGCAGGGGCGGTCAGGTGGGGCAACGGGGCGAGTGTTGCTGAGTTTTTGCGGCTTGAGCCTAGAGTTGCAAGTGCTAGGGTTTCTTTTTTCTATGGGCTATTACGCTGTGCTGATTAGGCTTCTAGAAAACAAGCTAAAGTCTGAAAATGTAATGGACCTAGTACTAGCGGGTCAGACCGAGCTACAGGGAGGGCGCGCGCCGCCTGTCCCCCGTTATTTCTGCCCGTGCGTCCTCTCATGTATAGAATTTTTTCTCAAGATTACAACCGACGTGATACTCATACCACGGTTAACCGGTTCACAGAACCACTGTCACACTAGTGTTTATAGAACCGTGTCACACTAATATTTACAGAATCACGGTAACTAAACCGGCTCCCATATCTGTTTAATAAAATCCAGTCCAATAATAAATTAGGCCATCTTCAATCACTATCGATACCAGACACACAAGCCTAGCTCATACCGTATCTCTTGCATGTCCTGCTGTTCGAATATCATCGGTAATGGTTCTAAAAATAGTTTTTTTAAACCCAACTAACAAAATTCTAGCTTATAATATGTATCTTGTATATCCTGTTGCAATCTGAGAAATTCGAAGATCCAAGATATATATACTCGATAATGTCAATCATGTGAAATGTGCACTGCAATGCCTACTCCAGAAACTATAAGACACACTACGTCAATCATAGAGATTAACATGGAATTAATGGCAAACAGACTAGAGAGTTCTTCCGTATGTCTCGAAAAAACTTTATTTTTATTCTTTTAATTTTGTCATAAAAAATTATTTATATCTTCTTGTTTTCCGGTATCTATCACTTTATGATATTATTTTTTATTAATAAATATTATTTTATTATTTTACTCTCACCACTAATTTACCAATATTGTGCCAATAAATTATTATATGTGCATCTACATTTCGTGTGCGTTTCCTTCTGTGGAGACTGAACCCCGTCTGTGCAATGTAGTACGTGCATCGCTCCATCACATGGTACGTGATAACGTGTACCGTCCTGACTGACATGCGAACAATCTGTCCGTGTCACATGGCTGGAGCATCTTCTCATGCACCTGCATCTGCATGTTTTTATCTCTGCAGGAACATATCAACATCGTGAGATCATGAGGCGTTTCTCGATCTTTCTTTCCCCATGAATAATGAAGCCAATTTCTTCTTCTTTCGGTGAGTAGTGAGTACGTACGATGTTTCACGTACATTGCTCACAAGTTTTGTACCGTCAGAAACGCCGTGCTGCGCATGATCCCGACAACTTTGTTTCTGTTCTAAATGTACATAGATTGGACTAGTGATAGAGTTATGGTGAATGAGGAGTCTATTGATTAATTAGGTTTTAAATCATAATTCCTCCTTATATATGAGATTGGCTAATTATGGTTTAAATTAGAATCCGTCCTTATATATATTCATATATATTTTTATCGAAATTTAGGTTCTATTTGTTTTAGCTTGGTGTTATAATAATCGATCTTAGAGAAATAAGCTGAATTTAACCACTTTATTAAATTATTATAATCTACGTCCTATATTATAATAAGCTAGCATAATAAGCTGATATATTTATTTCATCGTATGAAAATAAACTATATTATTATAATTCTAAAGTGAAATAAATAGACCTCAGTGTGCATCACTAATTTATTATTGGTCTGTCTCTAAAGTGTGTGTTATAAAAGATACCACATACTCATATGAGGATGTGAAATTATATGCAGATGTGGTGGTGTGTGCATGTGTATCTTCAACGTAAACAAGAAAAAGTTTGAATTCTTTTTATTTTTTGCTAATTATACACAGGACTTTGTTAGCTTTGGTAGACTCGTGTACCCTTCATTTTCGTTCCAGTACATATGAGCACAAAACTTTTTTCGATATGTTTTGTTATGAGTCATAATAAAATTTGGAGGGAAAAGAGCCGTGGCAACGAAACATTTTTCTTTTCATTTTGAAAACCATTAAAGCGAATAATAGGCGCGGGAAAATGGTAGGTTGGGCCAGGGACAGCGACTCGGCATCAAATCCTGCTCGCCGGAGGAGGGGCCGGAGTCCAGTGGCGGTGGCGCGGTTGCCGCCACTCCTCCTCTGCCCGAGTGGGCCCCACCTCCCCGTCGCCAGCTGTCACGGTCCACACATTGAAAAGGGTGGGCACCCTTCCAGCTCAGCGCCCTGACGTGGACCTCCCTTTCACTGCCCTCGTACCGGCGGCCGGTCCACACACAGTCACTGAAATGTGGGTCCTTTAATATACGGGCCCATGTGTCGGTATCTATGTAGGTGGTGGATGGTGACTGTTTCGTGGAGGGCCCACGTGCGCCACGGCGCTTGCGGATAAATACCACACGGAGACCACATGTTTCGGTGGAGAGGGTGCCGTGAGGATTGGTGGTGGTGCAAGCCGTGGAGGAGGAGAGGGGAGGCTAGCGCGAGGGAGACGTCACCTGCGATGACACCGGCCGCACCCGCAGCCGACACCGTCGTCATCGCTGTACTCGGCGTCCGGAGCGAGGAGCACTACACTGCGGCGAGCGCCACCGTCCCTGCCTACGCCGTCTGGGAGAAGGAGCGGTAAGACCGTAAGAGGGAGGCAGCCAGACAACCAGCCAGCCACCCAGTCGGCGACGGTGCTGCGTACTGGTTGCTGCGTACGTGCTGCGTACGTCATGGAGGTGGAGGCCGCCAAGTGCGAGTGCTGCGGCTTCACGGAGGAGTGCACGCCGCAGTACATCGCGTCGGTGCGGGAGGAGTACCTGGGCAGGTGGATCTGCGGGCTCTGCGCAGAGGCGGTGGGCGACGAGATCCGCCGCGCCGGCGCCGGGGAGATCACCACGGCAGAGGCACTCGACCGGCACGTCGCGTTCGCCCGCGCAGCGCCGAAGGCGGCGCCGCCCGCGGAGGCCGACGACCTCGTGGCCGCCGTCGCGAGGCTGCTCCGCCGCTGCCTCGACTCCCCACCGGCGTCTCCCGCCGCGCCGCCGCACGGTCGGAAGGTGGCCGCCGGTTCCGGATGCCCAAGCGGAGAGGATGACTGATTGATTGCCCTGCCCAGCCGGGGGCGAAGCTTCTAGAAGCTGCTGCTCAGCTGGCGCCGTTTGCTTATTGATTGGGATGTAGTATTGGGTTAGCTAGCTAATGGCGAAATATTGAATTAAAATAAGCACAAGAATAAAATTGGGGGCAATTGTAGATTAGCTTCCCAAATAATGATGAATAATTTGTGATCTAATTGATGATTGGACAGATGAGTATAATTAAGCTCCGTGTGATCGAGCATGAAGCTGTGTAACATTGCATCCATGTCCAAATTGAGTTGGCGTTCTGTCACATTAGAGGGCAGGCTTCCGCTAGATATTGTCGCTAGTTACCTTGTAAAAACCATGTATTAGAGTTGTGGTTTAGTTGTACTATGTGTGCTATGTGAGAAATGTATGATAGTTGTTTTAATAGAGAATTTTTTATATATCATTAAAAATTCATCGGTTTCTTTATATACCATCGAAAATTAATCATTTCCTTATATGCCATCAAACGGAAAATTTCATCGCTATTATGACATCCACGTCGTCACTCCGTTTACTAACTGGTTAGTTAGCATGAAAAGTACAAAATTACCCATCTTCCTCTCTTCAGCCCTATCCCCAAGTCCTACTTCTCCTCTACTTCTGAGCTCAGCAGCTTCTATGAATTTTTTCCAAAAAATTTAGAATTTTTCCTAACTTTCAAAATTTTTGACCGAGATTTTTAAATTCAAATTTAAATTTTAGTTTGAACTTTTGTTCAATTTTTTTGAAAAAAAATATTGAAGTCAGCGACGAAGTAGCTATAGCGGTTTGGGCAAGTGAAGCTGGCGAAAGTGCGAATCCACGGCGAGTGCATTTGGGGTGGTAGGAGAGATAGAGTTTAGGGGCAATATTGCCATTTTGAGAAAAAATGACTGCACAGTTCTTTCTAACGGTGCTTGTGTGACTTGGATGACATAACAGGAAGGGAAAATTTCGTTTGATAGCATATAAGGGAATGACCAATTTACAATAGTATATAAGAAATTGAATGAATTTTTAATGGCATATAAGAAATTCTCTCTTGTTTTAAAGCCGATGTTTCTTTAGAGTTCGTTTGCCTTGTTATTCCTCAGTAATTAATCTACTCATGGAGTCATGGGGAGATTTAACCCTTCAGACAAAGAGATAATCGCTCCTCACCGGATGGTTGGTCAGCCAAAATTTAAATTCCAAATTTTGAACTAAGCTATTTGGACCAGTAAGCGACGTCGTTTTGTGTTTAGTTTTGCGTCGGTAATGGATTGTTATTCCCAATAACTATCGGGTTGCGTCGAAAATCGATTGATTTAAAAAATTATAGAAAATAGAAAATTTTGTGGACAATATAGAAAAAATATGAGAAAGTTCTAGAAAATATATGAATATAAAGAATATTTGTGATAACGATAAATAGTGTGTACGAGAATTGTATACCTTTTTTAATGAAAAAACAAAAAAATATTGAATGTGAAATACGAGTTAGGCTGGCTCGTTTTTTATTTTCTATTTCCATCGAACTTGTTTTACTAATAACTTTGTCAAATTTTAATATTTTTTAAAAAAATCACCTAAAATCAACTTAATTAACATACTATTTATAAGAATTGTTAAAAAAGGCAAATTCAAATCTAAATTTGAATTTAAATCAGCCGGAGATCAGTAACCGGCCACCGATAGTAAAATTAAAAACCACAGGACCTACTCAGGTTACCGTGGTGTGACAAACATTGTTGTCGTCCCTGTAGAGGAAATTGTGCAACAAGCAAAGAAAACTAATACAAAAGATCCAGTGAAACAAACAATAAAAAAGGCCATGGAACATTCCACATCTAAAATTGTAAACGGCGAATCGCACTAAAAAAAAACAACTCACGTGAACAATTGAGAAATATGCTGCAACAATTTAGGACGACGTCTATACCTAATATCTTATCGAGTGTGGCAAACTGGTAATAGAAGAGCTCATTCTAATATCTTGTTGTCGATCGCTAGTAGAAGTTATAACGTCTATGAACAATGCATATATATGACGAAATTTTATGGTTCTTCATTTATTATTGGAGACGGAGCTCGAGCACTATGAGATTGTGATAAAAATAAATGTGTTATAGAACCACTCCTCATCTCGTCGTGGAACAACACGCCACCTGCATTACTCATTTTTGACAGTTGGTACACGTCATAGCACAGGCCGTCGTACGTTTAGTCCACAGGTTGGTCACCATGTGTAACGGTTGGTCCCACAGGTTGGTCGCGCAGGTCCACGTGTAAGTGTTGTGAGACCACCGTGTGTACGTGGTGACCACATGTAACGGTTGGTCCCGCAGGTCATGCTCACGTGGCGGCCACGTGTAACGGTTGGTCTCGTGGGTCCAACGTGCCTATGAGGCAACCACGTGTAACAGTTGGTCCGGTAGATCACGCTCATGTGGTGGCCGCATGTAATAATTAGTCCCACGGGTCAACGTGTAAGTGTTGTGGGTCCAACATGCCTATGTGACGATCATGTGTAAGGCTGGGTTGGTCCTGCAGGTAATTAGCGTGCAAAAAAATGGCGACACTCGAGTTCGAAACCACGGCGTGCAGGAGCAGAGTAATAGCTCTACCACCACGCTATGTTCATGTCTTAGTGTTTACTTGTTCTCCACAACACATCAGGAAGGGCCACCACTTGTTGGCGTCGCGCCGTGATTAGCCGAAGGAGGGATCATTCATTCAAGCTTCAATGATGTTTATTCATTCAACATTCTAGATAGCAATTAACTCGTTCATTCAAGTTGGATCAAACTAGTTCAGAAGCACCAACATCAACATCAAAAGTTCAACGACAAAATATACCATAAGTTCAGAAGCAACCATCAACATCGACATACTATTACGTAGACATTAAAAGACATACCACAAATTTAGATTAAGATAAAATATACATACTATAGATACACCATACTATTAGGCAGAGTTCGATGACATTAACAACAAGAATTAGGCAGAGTGAACGACTAGAACAGCAAGGATGTGTGGTGGCGATTCACATCCACCCATGGTTCCTAGACAGACGACGATGGTGACTCTTCTTCTTCTCGGTGCGCTTGTATGAGTCGAACTTCGCAATCCCCACTGCGTGGTTCTTGGCACCATCCCATGTCTAGAGCCGCTGCTTCATCCTAGGACGAATAGGGCAGTGCAGATCGCTATTCTTGGAGACAACGATCCACAGAGCGTCACCCTTTGGGATGAGCTTCTAGTACCCGTGCAATCTGTCATCGAAGGAGTCCGTGCTTACGGAGCCCTCCAAACCATCTAATGATGGAGACATAGAGTGGGAGAGCATCACCGTTAGAGAAGACGGGGAGCAGGAGCGCACCTGTGCTAGAGACGGTGAGCGGGTGCGTGAAAGGACCGGAGATGACGAGTAAGATCACGCCGGGTATGGTGCTGGGGACGATGAACGAGACAACGCCAGGACTAGAGACGATGATCAAGACCACATCGAGACTAGTGACGCTTACCAGGGTTTGTCATTTTCGTTAGTCTCGAGGCAGTGGGGTCTAGGGGGGCTTTTGGTTTAAAGGCGGTGGAAGCACAGGAAGCAATATTTTACACCAGGAAGATCGTACCATTTGCTTCCACCCAGAGAGATAAATCATCCTTTTGTCGCAGCTCTTTGATGTTTGCAATGCAGAGATGGGTCTGTTGGGACTCCATGTGTCATGACAGTCTTTGTGCTAGTGCCTCCTTAGGCTCGTTGCCCACCCTAGTGCCCCTTCGAGTCATCAATGATGGACACAATGAACACAACTGCGGGTTTTGGGTTTTGGGTACCCATCAGGTTTTGGGTTTCAGGTACCTATACTAAATTGACCCTAAACCTATAAACTCTTAATTAACCCTAAACTCTAAGCGTGTGTTTGGTTCTGAGACAATGTGGGATGGGATAGTCTCGTCCCAGTTTTTTTGGATGGGATCGTCCCGTCTGTTGTTTGGTTACGAGGGATGGTGTTGTCCTAGTTTTTTGTTTGGTTGATGGGTTGAGAGAAATAGGATGGATGTCATTTTTAACATCGTTAGTGATAGTATTGTATGGGACCCACCTATCATATATGGCCCTACCTGTCATCCTCTAATTTTCATTTCTTCTCCACCTGCCAAACTCCTCTAGCCATATGAGCCACATTGCCCCTGGCCTCTAGCGCCACCTGCCTCCGGCCCCGGCCTCCGATCGTGAGCCACCCCCGACCTCCTGCACGCGCAACTTGGATCCCTGTCGTCGGCCTCCGGTGCCTCTAGATCTGTTGCCTACGGCCCCCGCCCCACCCTGACCTCCTGTGCGCTGACGTGGATCCCCGCCAGTGGCCTTAGGTGCCTCCAGATCCGGTGCTGTCGTCCTTTGCCTCGCCCTTGGCCTCTGGCCTCCACCCTCCACCCTGCCCCCGACCTCCTACACGCCGACTGGATCCATATGCCCCTAGCCTCCGGTGCACCCTGATCCGACGCCTCCGGCCTCCATGCGCTGTGCTCTGCAGCTGCCAAGTTGAAAGTGCATCTTGATGTATCTAGGCCACTAATTTATTTTGGTGTTTTAATGACAATAGTGATCAAATGCTACTGACATGGTTGCTAAGATGAATACAAGATTTAAGAGTAAAAGTGGCATTGCATCTCTTTTGACCTTAAAAAATCGAATTATTCATTCTACTTAAGCTCAAGATGTGCTTATTGCATATATTTTAAATTTTCTTGAGTCTAGGTACGCTGTTCTATCAAGAGGGACGCGTTGATAGTTGATCCAAAGCTAAGTGCTCAAATCAAAATCTTTCGTTGAGAGTTTTGGAATTTTTTCCTAAGTTGGTTTTGGTTTCCAGAAAAGCCGAATTGTCCGGGTACAGGCCAGACTATCCAAAATCTATCTTCTATTTGATTTTATTTATATGTCAGACTGTCCAGATTCTAGCCGGACAATCTAAAAACATGCTTCTGTTCAATTTATTTTTCAAGCCGGATCGTCCAGACTCTGATCGAACTATCTGAAAACATGCTTCAGTTTTAATTATTTTTTCAAGCTGGATTGTCTGGACTATCTGAAAACTGGTTTCTGTTGAAATTATTTTTGGAGCCAGAACGTCCGGATTCCTGGCTGGACGATCCGAAAATTGTTCTCTATTCGATTTTTATTCCGTGGCCCAGACTGTCCGGACATTGGTCGGACTGTCCGAGAACACTCTTCTATTTGTACTCTTTTTGGCTCGGAATATCCAGACTTTGACCAGACCGTCTGAAACACTCGTTCTGTTTTGATTTTATTTGGTCCGGATCATCCAGTTAAGCCCGGACTATCCAGATGAACAGTGCACGATTTTTTACCCTAACGGACAGATTTGGTGTAGGGGTATAAATACCCTTTCCCTCCATAATTAGGGGAACATGTTTTGCAAACTAAGACGCCCTGCCATTTTTCACATCTTCTTTCTTGTGCTTTGATTCTTGCTTTTGGATCTTGAGAGAAGAAGAGTGATCTCTTCACACAATCTCCACGGGTTCTCGTGTGATTAATCTCTTAAGAGTTGTGTGGATGTGTGCTTATTGTTCCTTGCTGGTTCTTGAGCACACGGCATTGAATCACGTCATCGAGTCTATTACTCTTGGAGATCGAGGTCTCCTAGACGGCTATGCGTCGATCCACGAGCACCTAAAGCATTTGGGTGACCGGATATGTTTGTATAAAGCTTTGCCTTGGCTTCGAAGAGATAACATAGTGGACACCAAGGCTTACGGAGGTAAGTGCTTTGTGAGGATTAGGGTTGAAAGAGACCTGGCCCCTTAGGGTTTCCTCAACGGAGACGTATGATCGAAGGATCTGAATTTTAGGAAAAAATCATTGTGTCCATTATTGTTCTTGCTAGTTCTGTTTATTGTCGATCTATCTATCTGCTAGCAAGTTTAAATATTATTGTTTTTATTGGATAGATTATTTTTCGCATTGGTTATCGTTTTAGATCTATTGTACCCGGACCATCCGGTTACACTCGGACAGTCCAGACCTCGGATAATTTTTAATCTTGTCTGGCTCCTGGAGTATCCGACTATAGTCCGGATAGTCCGGGTCCTGGAGGTTTGAACTAACCTATTTTATTGACAAATTTTAGATTACCTATTCACCCTCCTCTAGCCAACTTTCAATTGGTATCAGAGCAGGCACTTCTTAAAGGCTTAACCGCTTGAAGAGAAAAGATGTCTGAAGTGTCGAATTCCACTAGCACCGACAATAATAGTGTTAGAGGAAAGAAAGGCATAACATATCCTTTTGACTATTCCAAGCTAAACTCTAGTAATAATTATCTCTCTATGCCAACTGGTCGTGCACCTTACTTCGATGGTACACACTATGAGGCATAAAGACATAAGATAAAATTGCACCTAATCTCTATACATCCAAACATTTGGAAGATTGTATGCACAGGTGTAGATGTAGATGACTCGAATAAGAATACTCATCAATTAACTGCTGATGAAAAACAAGCTATCCATCACAATGCTCAAGCAGCAAGTGTTCTACTTGCCGCATTGAGTCCAGAAGAATTCAATAAAGTTGATGAGCTTGAAGAAGCTAAAGAGATTTGGGATACTTTGCAAGTTGCTCATGAAGGAACCTCTTCTATTAGAGAATCAAAGATAAAGCTTCTTGAAGGAAAGCTCAAAAAATTTATCATGGAAGACGATGAAACACCTCAAGAAATGTTGATCGCCTTATGGTTCTTGTCAACAAAATCAAGGATCTTGGAAGTGAAGAGATGATCGATCATTTTGTTATGAAGAGATTGCTTTGGGCTATAGCGCCAAGGAATCCTACCTTAGTGACTTTAATAGCAAGGGTGCTATGAGTGTGACGATCTTGACCATTTTATAGCTAATTGCCCCAAGAAGAAAGAGTAAGAAAACAAAGAAAAATAAAAGTACAAAACGGGGGAAAAAGGCGGCCATGCTCACATTGGAGAGGAGTGGAACTCCGACTCTGATTTCGAGTCCGAGTCGGATTCCGACTCAAGCAAGAAGGGAGTCGTTACCATCGCCATCGCCAACATCACAACTCCAAAGCCTTTACTATTTGGAGATTCGAGCGACGACGACATCATCTCCCCTAAGTGCTTTATGGCTAAAAGCAAGAAGGTATCTATGATGGATAAATCTTTAAATAAAAATGATCATAGTGATTTTAGCGATGATGAATCTAAATTTGATGATACCATGTTTAAAAGTATGAATAAACAATTTCTATCAAAATTTAAAGAGCTTATGAAAACAATAGAGTCGTAAGAAGCAACTTTAGAAAAACAAGATGACCTTCTCATTAATGAGAAGAAGATGAATCTTAAACTAGAGAGGCTTCTTGCTAAGGAGAAGAAAAAGATAGATAAGTTGACTAAGCAATCTTGTTTAATGAATGAGTCTAATGATGAATTAGAGGATAACCTCAAAACTCTTAAAAGTAAGCTTATTATTCTTGAAGAGAACAATAAGAGCCTTGAAGAGAGAGTTGAGTCTATAATGACTCATCTTATTTCTATTCCTTCTATTACGTCCATAAGCAATGGTTGTGCTAAATGTTATAATCTTGATATTACTGCTTATGAGACTAACATGAAGGAAATTAAAGTATTGAGAAAGGAAAATGAAAGGCTTGGTACTTTGGTAAGCTATGGGTGTATGAAAGCCTACAAGACAAAGGATGCATTATACAAGACACTCAACACCCAAAATAATGTTAAGAAGAGAGGTCTTAGATATCATCCAAATAAAAGCAAGGTAAATACAAAAAGGAAGTACAAGGGTAAGGAGATCATCAAGTTTGTAAAGGAAGAACAAAGTTCAAAGAAGATTAATAACAAGTCATTTGCTCCATAAGCTACTTTTTATACATCATATCTTATTAAAAGAAACCACCGTGGTAAAGTGGTTGCTCAATTTATTGGTAGTAAAAATGAAAAGCCATTGAGATGCATATGGATTTCTAAAGTTCTTGTAACTAACATTGAAGAACCTAAAAAGGTTTAGGTACCTAAAAATAAGAACTAATCTATTTTATAGGAATACTCATCCGACGGATCTAGTTGGGTCATGGACAGTGGATGTATAAATCATATGGCCGGAGAAAAGAGTATGTTCATCTCATTTGAGCCAAATCAAGGTAATTATGAATCCATTGTATTTGGTGACAATAGAAAAGAAAAGATAATGGGAGTAGGTAAAATTTCTATCAAAAATGGTAATACTATTTCTAATGTTTTACTAGTTGAGTCTTTAAGTTATAACTTGTTTTCAATATCTCAGTTATGTGAAATTGATTATAAATATATTTTTCTAATGAGGGTGTGACTGTTTTGAGAGGTAGTGATAATTCCATAGCCTTTATGGGCAAGTTGAAGGAAAGATTTATTTAGTAAATTTTGATCTAGATAAAGTTAAACCGAAAACTTGCTTGGTGGCTAAGACTAGCATGGGTTAATTATGGCATCACTGACTAGCTCATGTTGGGATGAGAAACTTGTCAAAACTTCTTAAAAGGGAACACATGCTAGGTCTAACAAATGTTGTGTTTGAGAAAGACTGGTTGTGTAGTGCATATCAAGCAGGTAAATAAGTTGGAGCACCGCACATTGCCAAGAACATCATGATAACAAGGAGGCCACTAGAGCTTCTACACATGGATCCTTTCGGACCACTGGCGTACCTAAGCATTGACAGTAACAAATATAGTCTAGTTATTGTTGATGATTTTTCTCGCTTCACTTGGGTATTCTTTTTGCATGATAAGAGTGAGACACAAGGCGTATTCAAAAGCTTTGCAAGAAGAGCTCAAAATGAGTATGAAGTTAACATCAAGAAAGTGAGAAGTAATAACGGAAGTGGATTCAACAACACTTAAGTTAAAGAATTTTTTGACGAAGAAGGCATTAAGCATGAGTTCTCCGTGCTCTATGATCCACCTCAAAATAGAGTGATCGAACGGAAGAACCGAATACTAATTGAAGCAGTAAGAACAATGCTTAATGAGTACAAGACTTCAAACATATTTTGGGCAGAAGTGATCAACACTGTATGTCATACGATCAACCGTCTATATCTACACAAAATTCTTTAAAAAATGGCTTATGAGCTTCTAACCGGTAACAAGCCTAATGTTTTATATTTTAGAGTTTTTAAAAATAAGTACTTTATTTTGAGTAAGCGACAAAGAAACTCTAAATTTGCCTCTAAGGTCGATGAAGGTTTCTTGGTTGGTTACGAGTCAAATGCACATGCCTACCATGTTTTCAACAAGACCTCTAGAATTGTTGAAGTCACTAGGGATGTGACATTTGATGAGACTACTAGCTCTCGAGTAGGGCAAGTTGATTTAAGTGTTACAGGTGAAGAAGAACCTCCATGTGAAGCAATAAAGAATATGCCAATTAGAGATATAAGACCAAGGGAAGAAGAGTCAATGGATCAACAATAAGTACATGTATAAGAAAGCGAATCACAAGAAACTCAAAAGCAGGAGGTGGTAGACAAGGAACAAGAAGTTCAAGAGAAAGTGGATCAACCACCAGTACTACATCAAAGAATCCATCAAGGCATCCAAAAAGATCATCCCGTGCACAACATCCTTGGTGATCTACGAAGGGGAGTAACCACATGATCTTGATTAGTAAATTTTTGTGAATGTTACTCTTTTGTGTCTTCTTTGGAACCAGTTAAGGTGGAAGAAGCTCTTGAGGATGTGGATTGGGTGATTGCCATGCAAGAGGAGCTCAATAACTTTAAAAGAAATGAAGTTTAGACATTGGTGGAAAAACCAAAGCAGAACGTAATTGACACAAAATGGGTCTTCCACAACAAACAAGATAAACATAGCGTGGTCATGAGGAATAAAGCTAGGTTGGTAGCACAAGGTTTCACGTAGATTGAAGGTTTGGATTTTGCTTCACCAAATGGACGTGAGAAGCGCTTTCCTGAATGGTCCAATCGCTGAGTTAGTGTATGTAAAGTAACCACCAGGCTTTGAAGATCCCAAATATCCAAATCACGTGTTCAAGCTCCAAAAGACGTTCTATGGGCTTAAGCAAGCACCTAGAGCATGGTATGAATGCCTTAGGAACATTCTACTCAAAAAGGGCTTTGAAATAGGCAAAGCCGATCATACCCTCTTTACTAAACATTTTAATAATAACTTCTTTGTTTGCTAAATATATATCGATGATATTATATTTGGTTCTACTAACAATGATTTCTGTGAGGAATTTAGTAGGATAATGACCAAGCGATTTGACATATCAATGATGGTAGAGTTGAAATTCTTTCTTGGTTTTCAAATCAAGCAAATCAAAGAAAGCACCTTCATCAGTCAAACCAAGTATATTAAAGACATGCTCA
The DNA here is from genome assembly GCA_000418225.1 of Zizania latifolia. Lineage (NCBI taxonomy): Eukaryota > Viridiplantae > Streptophyta > Magnoliopsida > Poales > Poaceae > Zizania > Zizania latifolia. The sequence goes on along the minus strand of KE372696.1, from coordinate 397,965 downwards.
AGAAGTTTGACATAGAGAATGCCAAACCCATCAAGACCCTCATGCAAACCAACGGGCATCTTGATCTAGATCAACAAGGAACCAACATCGATCAAAAGGTATACCATTCTATGATTGGATCCTTATTATATTTATGTGCATATAGGACCAATATCATGCTTAGTGTTTGCATGTGCGCAAGATTTCAAGCTGCACTAAAAGAATATTATTTGGTTACTGTTAAAAGAATCTCGAGATATTTGGTTCATACTCTAAACCTAGGGCTTTGGTACACGAAAGGCTCAACCTTTAATCTTATCGGCTATTCGGACTCCGATTATGGCGACTGTAAAGTGGATAGAAAAAGTACCTCTAGAATCTACCAATTCCTTGGAAGATCACTTGTTTCATGGTCTTCCAAGAAACAAAATTCTGTAGCTTTATCCACAACCGAAGCCGAATATGTAGCAGTCGGTAGTTGTTGTGCTCAACTCCTTTGAATGAAACAAACCTTGAAAGACTTTAGCACAACATCACCAAGATCCCTTTATTGTGTGACAATGAGAGCGCCATTAAAATAGCCAATAACCCAGTTCAACACTTAAGAACCAAACACATTAACATTCGTCACTATTTCTTGAGAGACCATGAGATCAAGGGAGATATAATCCTAACCCATGTGAGAACAGATAAACAGCCCGCCAATATTTTCACCAAACCCTTAGATGAGCATCGGTTTTATGAGTTAAGAAATGAACTGAATATCCTTAATTCTTGCAACTTAGCTTGATACACTTGCATATAAATGCCCATGTTGGAAATAAGGAGGTAAATTAATTGCCTTCTTCATATGTAATGGGCTACATTTTAAACATATGCAAATTTATCTTTTTGTTTTTTGACTCAATCTGAGCTATGCCATGTTATATGTATTTATTTATGCTTATATTATCTGTGGTAAAATACTATGTTTAGTCTAAAGTTCATGGCATATGTCTTCTTGAATTCCTGTGAGTTGAGATTTCTAGAGGTCCCGGACCATTCGGCTAAACCCGGACAGTCCGGGCCTGGGACTTTTTGAAGTTCGATTCTGGAGTACCCGGAGTGTCTGACTACCTCCGGACAGTCCGGTTCGCCCAGAAATCTGGATAGTCCGGATAACACCGGATTATCCAGGCCAGACTTTATAAAAGGGGACCCAAACCATCCGGCTATTTCTCTCCTCCTAACTTCTCCTATTCTCCCTCACTCCACCTCTCGATTTCTCCGGTGGTTTTCTTCAAAACTAGTCCGTGGAGAGTCGCAGGATCCGTTGAGAGGGAGCCTAGAATCCTTCCGGGAGTGCCGATCGTCTCCTCTTCATCTCTATGTTCCTCTTTGAGGTAACCTCTATTTTTGACCTAGATTGGCATTTTCCCTTGTAGTCTTTGGCTAAATCTTAAATCTTTTAGGCTAGAATAGGTCCTAGAGAAGTTGTTGCAATGTACCCTAGCCACATTGTCGAGATCAATCGGTTTCAATTTTGCAGGGGCCCGGACAGTCCGGTCATACCAGAACAGTCCGAGTCCAGGGTTTATGTTGCGTTTCAGTTTTCATTCCTTGATTCAACTTTTGATCCTTTGCTACTTTGTAGCAGTTGTCGCCATGCCTGAAGAGAAGCGCAAGAAGGCCAGGCACAATCCAAAGTACTCTTCCGGTGACGATAGTGACACCGAAGGGTCTCCTCCTCTAGCTCCAAGTGCTGGGCAGGCTTCAAGAGGCCGTTTCAAGCGGCTTGCTTTGAGGTTGCACTGATTTCCAGACATTAGCATTCAAGTACTTGCCGCCTCTTCAGTGTGGCCTCCTCCACCTCAGGGCAAGGGCAAAGGAAAGCAGCCCTTTACCGGACAATCCAGTCGAAGCGATGATATCCTTCAACTTATCCGAAGAAAAGTCCAGGAGCCCTCATTGGCTGGCGGGGTCACTCCTCATTCTGAAGTCAATTATATGAGGTGGACTCTAGAGATGGGGAAGGAGAGGAATGAAGATCCCCGGGTATATGTGTGGGATGCGTCGGATTATCGATTCCACCCGGGCTTATAACAAGACTACTACAAGAGTGTCATGTTACCCAAGAGAACCCGGTAGTCAAGGTGCAATGGATCAACTAGGCTGCAATGAAGAAAAAGGGCAATCTAGTATTCAACCAGGTGATCCGCATCTGCCAGGTCAAGAATTTCTATGGCCTCATGGAGATCAAGCAGAACTGGTGCGAAGAAGCTATCTGCCAATTCTACTCCACTTTCTTCCATATAGTGACCAATGAGGAGCCTTCATTTCACTGGTGGCTAGAGGGAGTTGAATATGAGGTTACACTCAGTGACTTCGCTGCTATCTTGGGCTTGGACGCAAATGATCTCGTAGCATACCGTTTGGACACCAAGCCTATGCTTGGAGCTGATGCAGTGCCATTTCTGTATGAGCCAGGTTCAGTGTTTGGAGGCAAGACAGAGGGTCTCTCCTCGGTGTTCTTAGTCTTGAACAATCTGTTCCAGAAGATCCTACTGCCTAAGCTTGGTGACAGGACCTCATTGCTGGGCAATGCCTGCAATCTGCTAGCGGTCATGGGGAAGGATCGTGGTATGTTCAGTGTTTCTCGGTTTCTTTGGAGCGAGATCTAGACCACCTCAGTCTCTCCCACTAAGAGTTGCATGTACGCTCCATACATTTAGCTCGTAATCGACAAAGCCACCAAGAAGAAGATGGTTCATGAGGTTGCGCACCGTGGGTACACACCTCAGGCACCACCTTCAGGAGCGCCTCCTCAGTCCTCCTCAGCAGCTCCGCCTCCTTCTGCTAGGCCTCAATGTGCTTCTCGTAGATCAGCACCGCAGCCTAGCTCCTCTAGCTCACCAATCAAGAAGATTTATCGGTCATATTCACAATGTGCCGGAATAGCAGTCAGTGCCAAGTCAAGGAGTTCGAAAGGCGGAACAAGGCGATCAACCAGCTGCTTCAGCAGTCAGGCCAGCCTCCCATGGAGCCTGTGTCTGATTCTGAAGAGAAGAATGACTTCGCTAACTGCACTGACCCCTATGTCCACTTCTTTAGATCCAGAGCAGGATCGTCCCAACAACAGTAGCAGAAGTCTCCTCAGCAGTCTTCTTCATCGTCCGATGATGATGATGATGTTGAGAGTGAAGACCTCGAGTGAGTCGTCTGCTCTGTTCTCTTTTTTTGTGATCTTGATGCCAAATGGGGAGAATTGCCAAGAAGTCATCATTTCAAGCCAAGTCAAATTGCTTAGTTTTAGGTTTTCGCATCTTTTGTTTCATCTTGTGTAATCCGTGTCATGAACAATGGGCTGTAATAGTGTGTTTTACTCTTATGTGTTGGTATGGATAGTTGGAATGTAATGATCATGTTTTATGCTTTATGGTTAACTATGTCGATTTTGTTTTCTAGTCCTAAATTCTTTATGTTGTGTTTACTATTTTGGTATATGATGCATGCATTTAAGGGGAGCTTCAGGTTGAGTTTTCATCTTGATAGCAATTTATTTTCACTTCTTGGATCATATTGTCATCAATCACCAAAAAGGGAAAGATTGAAAGTGCATCTTGATGCATCTAGGCCCCTAATTTATTTTAGTATTTTAATGACAATAGTGATCAAATGCTACTGACATGGTTACTAAGATCAATGCTGGAATTAAGAGTTAAAAGTGGCATTGCAGCTCTTTCGACCTTGAAGAAATTGAATTATTCGTTCTACTTATGCTCAAGTAGTGCTTATTGCATATATTTTAAATTTTCTTGAGTCTATGTATGCTATTCTATCAAGAGTGATGCGTTGATAGTTGATCCAATGCTAAGTGCTCAAATCAAAATCTTTCTTTGAGAGTTTTGGAATTTTTTCCTAAGTTGGTTTTGGTTTCCAAAAAAGCCAGATTGTCCGGGTACAGGCCAGACTGTCCAAATTTGCCTTCTGTTTGATTTTATTTATATGTCGGACTGTCCAGATTCTAGCTGGACAATCCAAAAACATGCTTCTGTTCGATTTATTTTTCAAGCCGGATTGTCCAGACTCTGACCGGACTATACAAAACATGCTTCTATTTCAATTATTTTTTCAAGCCGGATTGTCCGGACTCTGACCGGACTATCCAAAAATTGGTTTTTGTTGAAATTATTTTTGGAGCCGGAACATCCGGATTCTTGGCCGGACGATCTGAAAATTGTTCTCTATTCGATTTTTATTCTGTGGCCTGGATTGTTCGGATATTGGTTGGACTGTCAAGGAACACTCTTCTATTTGGACTCTTTTTGGCCCAGAATATCCGAACTTGTCCGGACCGTCCGAAACACTCGTTCTGTTTCTATTTTATTTGGTCCGGATCATCCGGTTAAGCCCAGAATATTCGGATGAATAGTGCACGATTTTTACCCTAACGAACAGATTTGATGTAGGGGTATAAATACCATTCTCCTCCATAACAAGGGGAACGTGATTTGCAAACCAAGATACCCTGCCATTTTTCACATCTTCTTCCTTGTGCTTTGATTCTTGCTTTTGGATCTTGAGAGAAGAAGAGTGATCTCTCCACACAATCTCTACGGATTCTCGTGTGATTAATCTCTTGAGAGTTGTGTGGGTGTGTGTTTGTTGTTCATTGCTTGTTGTTGAGCACACAGCATTGGATCACGTCATTGAGTCTATTACTGTTGGAGATCGAGGTCTCCTAGACGGCTAGGCGTCGATTCGCGAACACCCAAAGCGTTTGGGTGACCGGATACGTTTGTACAAAGCTTCGCCTCGGCTTCGAAGAGGTAACATAGTGAAAACCAAGGCTTACGGAGGTAAGTGCTTAGTGAGGATTAGGGTTGAAAGAGATCTGGCGCCTTGGGGTTTTTTCAACGAAGACGTAGGATCGGAGGATCTGAATTTCAGGAAAAAATCATTGTGTCCATTATTGTTCTTACTAGTTCTGTTTATTGTCGATCTATCTATCTGCTAGCAAGTTTAAGTATTATTGTTTTTATTGGATAGATTATTTTCTGCATTGGTTATCATTTTAGATCTATTGTGCCTGGACCATCTGGTTACACCCAGACAGTCTGGACCTTAGATAGTTTTTAATCTTGTCTGGCTCCCGGAGTATCTGACTATAGTCTTGATAGTCTGGGTACTAGAGGTTTGAATTAACCTATTTTATTAAGAAATTTTAGATTGCCTATTCACCCCCTCTAGGCAACTATCACATGTGCAAGTTTCTCAATGAAAGATCTTGGAGAGGCAGCATACATATTGGGCATAAAGATCTATAGAGATTGATCAAGAAGGCTAATTGGATTAAGTCAGAGCACGTACATTGACAAGGTATTGAAATGGTTCAATATGCAGGATTCCAAGAAAGGTTTCTTGTCAATGTCATATGGTATTACTCTCAGCAAGAGTCAGTATCCTTCGACACCTGATGAGCTAGAGAAGATGAGAGTGATCCCATATGCTTCCGCAATCGGGTCCATCATGTATGCCATGCTTTGTACACGCCCAGATATTTCCTATGCTCGAAGTGTTATGAGCAGATACCAATCAAACCCGAGTAAATGCCATTAGGTGATGGCAAAGAGTATCCTCAAGTACTTGAGAAGAATTAAGGATATGTTCCTAGTCTACGAAGGTGCGGAGGAGCTCGTTGTAAATGGTTACACCGACGCTGGCTTCCAATCCGACAAGGACGATTCGAGATCGCAATCTGGATTTATTTTTTGCCTCAATGGAGACGCAATGAGTTGGAAGAGTTCCAAGCAAGAAACGGTTGCAGATTCAACAACGGAGGTGAGTACATTGCAGCTTCTGAAGCTACAAAGGAGGCTGTTTGGATCAGAAAGTTAGTTTCTGAGTTAGGTGTTGTATCTAGTGCGTCCAGTCCAGTGGACCTCTATTGTGATAATAGTGGTGCTATTGCGGAAGCCAAGGAGCTTAGGTCGCACCAGAAGTCCAAGCACATGCTGCAACGCTATCATCTCATCCGAGAGAACATAGATAGAGGTGATGTAAAGATATGCAAGGTGCACACGGATTTGAACATTGCTGATCCGTTGATGAAACCTCTCTCGGAGCCCAAGCATGAGGCGCACTTAAGCTCTATGGGTATTAGATACTTGTGTGATAGAGTCTAGTGTATATGAGAGAAGGAGTCTTGTCTATGCTGATGTATTTCTGGATAATTGGTTATCTTGTTCCTTGAATAATTATCTTTTACATTGATCAGCAAGTGTGTGACTTGTTTGTGAAACTCTTTGTTTTATAATGATATTATTCTAAACGATCTCTAATCTGATATCATCATGTGGGACAGTGATGATTTATAGATTAGCACATCTGACTAATTGATGATCATGTTTCACGGATCATAGATATGAAGATATCAAATCAGTGATGTGGACACATATTAGAGAACATTGTGTTGGATAGACCCACCTTGAGATACTGCTAGGATTGTTATTCTTGATGTGCCATCAGTTGTCATCTCAAATGGTGTACCTGTAGAATCCTTTAACCTAAGATCATTATTGATTCTAGAATGTGTAGTAACACACTTAGGGACTTCTAAACGCTATTCCGTAACTAGGTAGTTATAAAGGTTGCTTTCGGGTATGTTATGAAACATGTCGTGGAATATGAGCGGTCAAGATGGAATTTACCCCTCCTTAATAACGGGAGAGACGTCTCTAGGCCCCTCGAGATAATTGGATTGAGAAAGTGTATGGCCATGCCACTATGATTAAAGAGTTAATCATGATTAATCCACTACTTGATTGAGTAAAGTGTCGAGCTATTACAAGGGTGGCACGAATCTCGCCTTGAGCTTGACTGATGTCGTGTGGTAAAGGGATTGGTACGTGAGTATATCAAGGTTCAGTTGATATGATCTTTGTATGCATTCGGGGGTCAGTATGTGCTGCTAAGTATCGCTATTGACCTGCGATCCAGAAAAAGTTTTCAGGTAGCGACTGTTTACATATGAACCTTTCAGGTCACACACTTAAGGGGATGTGATTTAAAGCTTACAAGAATTGACTCTTGTGCAAGTGGGAGATTGATGGAAATATGCCCAAGAGAATTCTGGGGGAATTAGAAGTTCTGGCTTGAGGCCAGAAGTTTCGGGTTCTAGAGCAACCGAAAGTTTCGGGCCAGCCCCAGTTTCGGTTTTTGGAGGAACCGAAAGTTCCGGTTGGACTAGAAGTTTTGGGCCTGCTTGAAAGGTGAATTCTAGACGAACTGGATGTTCCGAGTGAAACCGGAACTTCCGGATCAAAATAAATTCGATACAGAATGTTATTTTCGGAAGTTCCGGTTGGATCAAAAGTTTCGGGTCCGGAAGTTCTGGTTGGATCGGAAGTTTCGGACAGAAATAAATTCATATAAAAGGTTATTTTCGGAAGTTTCGGGTCTCAAACGGCACGTAGAATGGGCTCATCCCATCCCATCCCCTGAACCAAACACACGCTAAATTAACCCTAAACCCTAAACCCTAAATTAATTGTAAACCCTAAACCCTATATTAGTCCTAAACCATAAACCCTAAGTAAACCCTAATCCCATAACACGTAAACCCTAAATTAATTGACCCTAAACACATAACCCCTAAATTAACCCTAAACCCATAAACCCTAAATTTATTTCAATTTTAACACCGTTTTTCTTGAATTCTCTGTATACATCTCATCAATATGATTAGTAGTTTTTTATTATCATTATCATTAGTACACCAAAATTAATTAGAGCCTAGATACATCAAGATGCACTTTTAATCTCCCTCTTTTTGGTGATTGATGATAACATGATCAAAGAAAGTGTATACATTACATAAGAGATGAAATTTTGACAATTTAGCTCCTTCTAAATGCATGCAACAGTTCAACAATGACAAATATTGCATTTTTTGCATTTAGAACATCACATATCACATATCACAAAATATTACAATATGAGCAAAATGATTCACAAGTTATCACAATATGAGCAAACTGAACTTAATTATACATTAAATTTAAAACATCCATATTGTTTACATCCATGTCATATAAAAGAGATAATGCGTTAAAACATCATTACAAGCCAAATAGTCCATGACACGGATTATAACAGAGAATCAAAGGATAGATAGCTAAACTAAGACTATACGATTTCTTTAACATATTTCTACCCCTTTGATATTAAAGACACCAAAAAGAGAGACATAGCAGGATGGCTCACTCGGAATCGTCCTCGCTCTCCTGATCCCTGCACAACGTAAAATTTTCAAAAATATAAAAGTAATAAAAGCTGTGAATAAAATAAAAGGAAAAATAATTTTCAGAAAAAGAAAATTGAAAATGGAATTTTCTTTAAAGAAAAGAAAAGAAGTTTGAGTATTAAAATTTGAGGAAGAAAGTTTTGCAAATAAAATGTTGCTCAAAATTTTTGTAAAAGTCTCTAAAGGTGTAAAGAATTTTATAAGAATTTTTTCAGAATTTTTCTGAGTCAAAAATATTTTTTCTTAATTTTTGGAGCCTTTTTAAAAGAAAAAAGAAATGAAAAATCTATTTTTAAAAAAAAATAAAATCCGCCTCCCCCGCTCTTGGGCCGGTCTTTGGCCCGCCCGTTAGCCGCGCTTCCCTGCCTGCCCGTAGCCGTGCCCCTGTTGGCCTATCTTCGCCCGTAGGCCCAGCCGCACCGCGCACGCATCGCCAGCCAATGACAGGTGGGCCCCACCTGTCAGTCCCATCCCCAACCTCCCACTTGCCTTCTCCGCGCCATAGCACCGCCTGCCATTGTGCCAATCCGTCTCTGCCGTCGCCCTGGGCTGAATCCGGGCCTAAATTCTTGTTCCCCACCTCGCGCCGGTCATTTCCCCCAAGGATCTGAGCCTGGCCCATGCTCACAACCGCCCCCGCCACGCTGCTCGGCCACCACCGCCTTGTCATCATATCCGCACTGGACTCCACCGGTCGACCTTATAAAAAGCACTTCCATGCCTCTGGCTCTCATTTAGACCCCTCCGCTGTCGCCCTAGCGTCGCCGATCGCCGTAGCGCAATGCGCCGTTGCTCCGCCGCCTCTAGCCACCGCTCGCCGTCGCTCCGATGACCGCCAGCCATCGCCGTCGCCACAATCATGCTCGTCGGTGTCCACTGATCCTCGGCCACCCCACTGCCATCACCGTTGACCCCCGGAAGGCCGTCACCGCCGTCGACCTGAACCTCGCCACAGCTCTTCTCCGCCGTCGGCCTATTTCCGTCACCGCCGCTCGCCGTCGACTGCTCTGGGGAGTTCCCATCACGTCCTGATTCTGTTTCTGCCCTCATCGCCAGTCATCGCGCCATAGTTCACCGCCAACCATTAGTCCCCGAGCCACCGCCGCTCGCCGTCGTCGCCCCGGCGTGGCACCGACGTGGCTGTCGCGTCAGTGCCACCTCGGCCCGCTGCCGCCGTGTGCGTGCCACATGGCAGCCACGTGTCCCCACCCGCGTGCGTGCGCAATCCCGCCTGCTGACACAATAAATCTGGTTTTCCTTTAGAAAAATAATTCAGTATTGCATCATAATTCCTTTTTATTTTCTGAAATTCAACAGAACTATGTTTAAACTTCAAAAATTCATATCTAATTCATCCAAACTACAAATTTAACCATTCAAATTGTAGAATTTTTCTAAAAATAAGATCTACCCATTAAAAATATGTTCACACACAGAATGTATGCGCATGTATACTATTTTAATTTATTATTATTTGCTTGTATTACTGTTTAGTCTTCAAAGCGCTGGAAGAGCCTATTTTCATCGAGGAGCCACCTATTTTCATCCCTATCTAGTAAGGCAAGTTATTCAAGTTCCCATTTGATCATATTGAACCCATGTTTTAAATCTATTATTCATTCAAAAGTGCATTTTATTTTAGAATGTCATTGGGATTGGGATATAAACCCTGCTTGTATTGCCCCCTATTGATTATTTACCTGTTCCTTGTCTACCTAGAGATTAATTAACCTGACCAGTATGAATTTTTATTATAATTTATCTGGATGCCTAGGATTGTTTAGCCCTACTTGGAAACTAGTATCATATTTTATCATGTTGTTTAATGCTACTTTTATATTAATGTTGGCTTATATGATTACTAGTGGTCAATGAACTGGTTAATGGATTATATGCTACTAAAATATGACTAAGGTGGGTTGTGAGTATAAGGTCCGTGGTTTTGCTAGTTGTACTCATGACACTTTAAAGACCGGTTCATGGGGCACTTTTGCACTGTAAACTCGCGCTACCACAATCTAGCAAGGGAAATAGTATGACCTGAAGCCTAGAGGTCCTGGATGAAGCATCGAGATGGCCGATAGTTCTACACTAGGTAAGTCTTTGCTATTCGGATTGGAGCGCCAGGGATATATCGAGTAGATGGGTCCTAGGGTGTGAAGCTTAGAGGATCTAGGTGGATAGTCATATCATAGCTCTTTTTTAAGGTACCGTGGTGGTATTGAGACGCATGGTGACATGTTGTAGGGCTGTGTCTTATGGGTAAAGTTGCGCGCCTCTGATCAAAGTAAAACTATTCGAATAGCCATGCCCACAGTTACGAGCGATAAAATGCAAGGTCACTCGTGATTAGTCCTATGATTACTTAATTAACCTGTTTTACTTTCTGTTCAACCTAGATAGCTCTGGTTAGAGAGGTTGGTTGGTTCTTTTGGGCCTGATGACTTTGGGTAAGAGTTATTCAATGATTGGATTAATATTGTTTTAAGGTTCCAACTTAATTAGAATTACCTTTTAAATTCTACCTCTCTTTAATTCTCTGTATATGCAAATAAACCCTATTATGCCGTCCTTTGTATCTCCTGTGCATTATAACTTTTCACTTGGATGGCTTGCTGAGTATTCAAAATACTTACCCTTGCATTCCCCCACCACCAGAAGAGGAGTTCGTCAGCGAAGATGAAGGTGGCGCCTTTTGAGCTGATGCCCAGTCAAGTCTGCCTGTGGAGTAGAGTCACCGCTGCATCAATAAAGTTATTAGGAGTTATTTATATTTGATATTATTATTTTGAGATACTAATGCCACCTCTGTAATAAGTACTTTATTTACTTCATCATGAACAATAATGCTTTCAATGTCCAATAAATTATCTATTGTATGCCTCGGCTAATTCCTGGATGAGGGACTTTCCGCATAATAAATCATAAGAAAATGGTTAGAATTTCTAGGCGTGACAATCCCCTTCCTCATCCTCGAAAGAAGATGATTGATGAGGCTGCGGTTGGGATCCTGAGCCCTTTGCCCTGAAAAAGTACGAGTAGGGGTCGTCGGTGCAGTCGGCTCCTAAGGTGGGGTCGAAGACCTCCCTAGGAACAGGCAAGGGCTCCATGGAAGGATGCCCTGACTGCTAGAGAAGCAAATTGATTGTCTCGTGCTTCTGTTTGTCGTCCTCTCTACGTTGCTGTTCGGCCACAAGAAGAAGACGGGCTAGACTAGCGCTCGCCCCTACGGGTAGGAGGAGCGCACCTGGAGCCACTAGGGCCTAAAGCTGCTAGAGGAGGAGCTGCTGGCTGACTAGAAGCTGACGTCTTGGGCACCTAGGGAGTGAAGTCTCTATGCTCCACTTCATGGACCATCCAGAGTTGGGTGATCCTGTCGATCACTAGATGTATGTACGAGGCGTACACACAGCTCCTCCCCGGTGAGACCGAACTGATGTAGAAGTGCGTCACGGTTGCAGAGCACGGTGCGACTCGAAGAGGTTTGAGAACCACTAGAAAGTATTTCAGCTCCTACTGAACCACAACTCTTCTAGCAGTGATGTCAAAGCTCACTAGGAGTTAGATGAATATGGATCTTGTTCCACAATGTGTCGTTAGAGGGAAAGCGATCATTTTTCATATTATGACACATCTTTTATTTGATAGAAGATTAACATAGCATAGTGTTGAACCTTGCATTGTTGTTGCAGATCATGGCACCTACTACAAAGAACACTTCTGTTTTTAATCTGTGATCTATCCTTGAGAGGAAGAAATTATCTGGAACAAATTTTATTGACTGGTACAGAAACTTGAGAATTGTTCTCAAACAGGAGAAAAATGATTATATTCTAGAGGAACCCCACCCTGATGAACCAACGGATAATACACCAATTGCTAAAAGGCGGGCTTATGATAAGCACGCCAGTGATTCGGTTGATGTCAGCTGTCTCATGCTTGCCAGCATGTCTTCTGAGCTTCAGAAGCAATATGAGGACAGGGATACCTACGATATGATCGTGGGGCTAAAGGGCATGTTTGAGAACCAAGCATGGACTGAGAGGTATAATGTCACAAAGACCTTGTTTTGCGTGCAGGTTGGCGGAAGGCAGTCTAGTGAGTCCTTATGTGATCAAGATGATTGGTTACATTGAGAACCTGGAGAAGCTTGGCTCTAAACTTGATAAAGATTTGGCCATAGATGTGATTCTTCAGTCGCTCCCTGCGAGCTTCCAGCCGTTCATCATGAATTATCAGACAGTCGAGGAAAGCCTTAAGAAAAATCCTAGTCATGTGATGATGGTTCAAAAGGAAAGTAAGAAGAGAAAGCGTAAGGGAAGGCTAAAGCTCCAGATGCGATCTCGAGCTCTAAGTCTAATTCGGCTGAAAAGTGCAAGTCGGGCCCTACTAACTCTGACACTTGCCACCACTGTCATAAGCCTGGCCATTGGCGGAGGAATTGCAAGTTGTATTTAGAAGAACAAAAGAAAAAGAAGGGAAGTACGACTTCCGCTTTAGGTATAAATGTTATTGAAATTTATCTTGCTACTCGTCCAAGTGATTCATGGGTATTTTACATCGGATCAATGATTCACACTTACAAATCATTGCAGGGGCTGAAAAGGACTAGAAAGTGCGCAAGAGGTGAATTGGATGTTCGTGTCGGCAATGATACAAAAGTTGTTATGTTGGCCGTCGGCGTTTATTCTTTGTCGCTACCCTCAGGATTAGTTTTGGAGTTAAATAATTGTTATTTTATTCCTTCCTTAGACAGAAACATTATCTCTTCGTCATGTTTAGAGGAAGACGGTTTTGATTTCGTAATAAAAAACAAGTGTTGTTCGATATTTTTGATGGTATGCTTTATGGTGTTTGTCCATTGTTGAATGGCTTGTATGTTCTGAATCTCGAGGATACACATGTCTATAACATTAATACGAAGAAACCTCGACTCAATGATTTGAATACTACCTATATATAGCATTGTCGTTTGGGTCATATAAATGAGAAGCGCATGCAGAAGCTCCATAAAGATGGGCTTTTGGAGTCATTTGATTTTGAATCGTTTGACACATGTGAGTCTTGTTTACTTGGCAAGATGACTAAGACGTCTTTCACTGGTCAAAGTGAGAGGGCAAACGAGCTATTGGCCATTATACATACTGATGTATGTGGACCAATGAGTTCTACAGCCAGAGGTGGTTTTCAGTACTTTATAACTTTTACCGAGGACTTTAGTAGATATGGTTACATCTACTTAATGAGGCATAAGTCGAAATCCTTTGAAAAATTCAAGGAGTTCCAGAATGAGGTACAAAATCATACAGGCAAGACAATCAAATTTCAACGATCGGATCGTGGAGGTGAATATTTGAGCCATGAGTTTAACGATCATCTGAAGCAGTGTGGAATTGTTCCACAGCTGACTCCACCCGGTACACCTCAGTGAAATGGGGTGTCTGAGTGGAGGAACTGAACTTTGTTGGACATGGTCCGGTCAATGATGAGACAAACTGATCTTCCATTGTCTTTCTGGGGATTCGCTTTAGAAACTTCTGCTTCCACACTAAACAGAGTTCCATCTAAATCTGTAGAGAGGACACCATATGAGATATGTACTGGGAAGCGTCCCGGGTTGTCTTTTTTAAAGATCTAGAGTTATGAGGCCTATATAAAGCATTTGACGTCTGATAAGCTCACTCTCAAATATGATAAATGCTTCCTTGTGGGGTATCCTAGGGAAACCAAAGGATATTACTTCTATAATCGGGAAGAGGGCAAAGTGTTTATCGCCCAGAATGGTGTTTTTTTTAGAAAGAGTTTCTCTCGAAAGGGGTTAGTGGGAGCACTGTGTGACTCGAAGAGGTTCGAGAACCGCTAGAAAGTATTTCAGCTCCTACTGAACCACAACTCGACATGCAAGATGTTGCAGAGCCTATTGTCGAGACACCAGCCCCACGTCGATCGGAGAGGTTGAGTCGTGCGCCCGAGCGGTTTGCGTTTTTAACTACTAGGCAGCGCGACATATTATTATTGGACAATGATGAACCTAAGACCTATTCAGAAGCAGTGATGGAACCAGACTTTGAAAAATGGCTTAGAGTCATAAGATCCGAGTTAGAATCCATGCGAGAGAATCAAGTTTGGAACTTGGTCGATCCACCTGATGGTGTAAAAACTATCGAGTGTAAATGGATTTTTAAGAAAAAGATAGACGTTGATGGAAATGTTCACATCCATAAAGCACGATTGGTGGCGAAAGGTTTCAGGCAGATTCAAGGTGTTGATTATGATGAAACGTTTTCGCCCGTTGCTATGCTAAAGTCTATCCAGATCATCCTAGCAATTGCCGCATTTTATGACTATAAGATATAGCAAATGGATGTCAAGACGGCTTTCCTTAATAGAAACCTAAGTGATGATGTGTACATGATACAGCCTGAAGGTCTTGATGACCCAGAAAATGCTGAAAAATTTTGCAAGCTACAAAGATTCATTTATGGGCTGAAGCAGGCTTCTCGGAGTTAGAACCTTCGTTTTGATGAGATTGTCAAAGGGTTTGGCTTTATCAAGAACAAAGAAGAGCCTTATGTTTACAAGAAGGCTAGTAGGAGCTCACTTGTATTTCTGGTCTTATATGTAGATGATATATTGTTGATCGGAAATGATATTCCTATGCTAGATGTTGTCAAGTCTTCGTTGAGGAAAAATTTCTCAATGAAAGATCTTGGAGAGGCAGCATATATTTTGGGCATAAAGATCTATAGAGATAGGTCGAGAAGGTTAATTGGATTAAGCCAAAGTATGTACATTGACAAGATATTGAAACGGTTCAATATGCATAATTCCAAGAAAGGCTTTCTGCCAATGTCACATGATATTTCTCTCAGCAAGAGTCAGTGTCCTTCGACACCTGATGAGCTGGAGAAGATCAGTGCGATCCCATATGCCTCCGCAATCGGATCCATCATGTATGTCATGCTTTGTACACGCCCAGATGTTTCTTATGCTCTAAGTGTTACGAGCAGATATCAGTCAAAACCAGGTGAAAGTCACTGGGCGGTAGTAAAAAGTATCCTTAAGTACTTGAGAAGAATTAAGGATATGTTCCTGGTCTATGGAGGTGAGGAGGAGCTCGTTGTAAATGGTTACACCGATGCTAGCTTCCAAACTAACAAGGACGATTCGCGATCGTAGTCTAAATTTGTGTTCTGCCTCAATGGAGGCGCAGTGAATTGGAAGAGTTCCAAGCAAGAAACGGTTGTAGATTCAACAATAGAGGCAGAGTATATTGCAGCTTCGGAAGTTGCGAAGGAGGCAGTTTGGATCAGAAAGTTTGTTTCTGAGCTAGGTGTTGTCCCTAGTGCGTCCAGTCTAGTGGACCTCTATTGTGATAATAGTGGTGCCATTGCGCAAGCCAAGGAGCCTAGATCGTACCAGAAGTCCAAGCACATACTGCGGTGCTATCACCTGATCCGTGAGATTATAGATAGAGGTGATGTGAAGATATGCAAGGTGCTCATGGATTTAAATATAGCCGATCCGTTGATGAAGCCTCTCTCATAGCCCAGGCATAAAGCGCACTTGAGCTCTATGGGTATTAGATACTTGCGTGAGTGAGTCTAGTGTATGTGAGAGAAAGTGTCTTGTCTATGCTGATGTACACTTGGATAATTGGTTATCTTGTTCCTTGAATAAATATTTTTTACATTGATTAGCAAGTTAATGACTTGTTTGTGAGACTCTTTGTGTTATGATGTTGTTCTAAATGATCGCTAATCTCATATCGTCATGTGGGACAGTGATAATTTATAGATTAGCACATCTGTCTGATTGATGATCATGTTTCACAGATCATAGACATAGAGATGTCAAATTAGTCATGTGGACTCATGTTGGTGAACATGGAGTTGGATAGACCCACCTTGAGATACTGCTGGGATTGTTATTTTATATGTGCCATCAGTT
>KE372696.1:370039-381627 GCA_000418225.1 Zizania latifolia | reverse complement strand
GTGTCACGAAACATGTCGTGGGATGTGAGCGGTCAAGATGGAATTTACCCCTCCTAAATAACGAGAGAGACGTCTCTAGGCCCCTCGAGGTAGTCGAATTGGAAAGTGCATGGCCATGCCACTATGATCAAAGAGTTGATCGTGATTGAATCCACTACTTGATCGAGTGAAGTGTCGAGCTATCAACAAGAGTGGCACGAATCTCGCCTTGAGCTTGACTAATGTTGTATGTTAAAAGGATTGGTACGTGAGTATATCAAGGTTCAGAAAGTATGATTTTGAATTTGTATGCTTTCGGGGGTCAATATGTGCTGCTAGGTATGGCTATTGATCGACGATCCGGAAAGGGTTTTTGGGTAGCGGCCGTTTGCATATGAACCTATCGGGTCGCACGCTTAAGGGGATTGGATTTTAAAGCTTGCAAGATTTGGCACTTGTGCAAGTGGGAGATTGATGGAATTATGTCCAAGAGAATTCCGGGGGAACCGGAAGTTCTGGCCTACGGCCGAAAGTTCTGGGTTCTAGAGCATCTGGAAGTTCCGGTCAGACCAGAAGTTCTAGGGTAGTCCCAGTTTCGGTTTCTGGAGGAACCGGAAGTTCCGGTTGGACCGAAAGTTTCGGGCCTGCCTGGACGAACCGGAAGTTCTAGTTAGACCAGAAGTTTCGGGTCAAAATAAATTTGATATAGAAGGTTATTTTCGGAAGTTCTGGTTAGAACCAGAAGTTTCGGTCCAGGCGAACAGATTAGATCTGTTGGGCTTTAATACAGATTAAAGGCCTGTGACAGGGCACTATATAAAGAGAGGAGGGGCTAGCTCGAAAAGTTGTTGTTGCCGCTGCTGTTGTTGCTCCTGGTTGAGAACCCTAGCCACCACCTCTCTTCTCTCCTCGATCACAACCATTGTGATCGATCTCCTGGATCTCGTGAGTGGTGCTAGCACGCCGGCGCGAGGTAATCCTGTTCCCGAACGTGTGGATACCGTGGAGGCACTACTCCAATAGTGTTATTCGTCTTCTTCCCCTAGAGATCGCCAGATCATAGGATTGCCTCGTATTCATCGCTGGATCGCCGATGAACGAACGGAGTCGAGAGAAACAGATCAAGGACACGCTTCATCGACTCTACTTTCGCTGCCCGAGCGCGTCTCGTGGTTCAAGGTAACGATCCATGATCCTATTACACGCATGGTTCCTGGGCTAACGGGGTAAATTTGTGAAATTAAGCGCTAGCGTAGCCTTCCCATAACCCAACAATTTCACCCACCGGCGACCTCTTTAGGAGCATCACACTTTGATAGTAATCTTGCTGAAACCACTGTGAAAGCGGTAGTCAGATGCATCCCTCTCATAAATCCTTGGATCTTGAATCCTTTCCTTTCCTGCCAACGAGGTGTGATGGAGATAGTCCACCTGGGTTCTTGGATCGGTCCTAGGGACTCATCGAGCTTGCATCATTTTCTTCCTCTTTAGGGTTAGAACCTCATCACTGGATGACCCAGTGGCGATGCTCTTTTCCTTCCTCTGGCTGCTTGTGTCCACCCTTTGATGAGGGGTGGATTGGATCCCGCTTGGAGGTAGCCGGATCTTAGGGTGAGGGCCTCTTGTTGCAGTCCTTTTGATACGCTTCCTTCTGGATGGAAGCGACCCACCCGCCTCTTGTGGAGGTGGAGGGGAGTCGCTCCCATCATCAGAGTCATTTGCTCGCTTCTTGGGATCATGACGCGCCTTCTTATGCCTATCGTCACTCATGATGGAAGCTGCAACGAGGAAAGAATTGATTTTAGAACTAAAATTTAGAATGCAGCCTAACCTAGAACTTCCGGTTGGAGCCAAAACTTCCGGGACCCGGAACTTCCGAATGGATTCGGAACTTCCAGGCTCCACAAAATCAAAATCATACGATCTCGAAAATATAGCTAGGGCACACCTAAACAAGTACATTAGGAGCATATCAAATAGTTAGAAATAAATTTCAACCGCTAACTAGAGAGAAATCGCCAAACTAGGGTTTCAACCATATACCTCAAAGATGGAGGAAATCGGCAAAACAAATGATGGATCGACAATCCCGCAAGGGTCCTTGACTCCCCCTTAAGTGCACACGCAATTCCCACGGTTGGAGTTGAAGAATGGCCAGAGGAACCGCGAGTAGGAGTTGGGGGAACCGAGTGGAGAAAAGGGGGTGAAGTGAGAGAGGGTGGCGCAGCCTAGGCTTATTTATAAATTTAGCCCTGAACTTCCAGATGGACCAGAACTTCTAGACATTCTGAGCAAACCAGAACTTCTGGATGGACCAGAACTTCCGATTGCACCAGAAACTGTAAAACAAGCCCCAGGTCTGGAACTTCCGGGTTTAGCCGAAACTTCTAGGCCCTTCAGAACTCACTACTAACTTGGAATTCAAGGATAACATATGCCATGAACTTTTTAACTTAGTAATAATATTTCACCACAAGCATGTTAAAGCATGTATGACCATAAATACAACATAGAAAGACATATATAATCATAGATTCATCATGGCATAGCTCATAGGCAAAAATTCATCATGGAATTGCATTTTAATCATAAGTAAAACATGACATTGTTTCATATTCATGCGAGTGAAGTTTTTGCATGTTTGTTTATAATGTGTCTCAATACATAAGAAGGGAGGCAATTAATTTACCTTCTCATTTTCAACATGGACGCTTCACTATGCTAGTTCTTTAAACAATGTTTCGAGAATCAAGGATATTTAGCTCATTTCTTAACTCACAAAACCGTTGCTCATCTAGAGGCTTGGTAAATATATCGGTGAGTTGTTTTTCAGTTCTCACATAGTTTAGGCTAATATCTCTCTTGATCTCGTGATCTCTCAAGAAATGATGGTGAATGTCAATATGTTTGGTTCTTGAGTGTTGGATGGGGTTGTTGGCTATTTTTATGGCGCTCTCATTGTCACACAATAATGAGATTTTGGTGACGTTGTGTCCAAAGTCTTTCAAGGTTTATTTCATCCAAAGGAGTTGAGCATAACAACTATCGGCTACTACATATTCGGCTTTAGCGGTGGATAAAGCAATAGAGTTTTGTTTCTTGAAAGACCATGAAACAAGAGATCTTCCAAGAAATTGGCAAGTTCCGATGGTGCTTTTCCTATCCACTTTGCAATCGGTATAATCAGAGTCCAAATAGCCAATTAAATCAATGGTTAAGCCTTTCGGATACCAAAGTCCTAGGTTTGGAGTGTGAACCAAATATCTCAAGATTTTCTTAACAACAACCAAATGAATGTCTTTTGGTGCAGCTTAAAATCTTGCATGCAGGCAAACACTAAACATTATATCTGACCTAGATGCACATAAATAAAATAAGAAACCTATCATGGAGCGGTATATCTTTTGGTCGACATCGGTTCCTTCTTGATTTAAGTCAAGATGGCAATTGGTTTGCATGGGGGTCTTAATGGGCTTGGCACTTTTCATGTCAAACTTCTTTAGCATATCCTTGATGTACTTCGTTTGACAAATAAAGGAGCCTTCTCTGAGTTGCTTGGTTTGGAATCTCAAAAAGAACTTCAACTCACCCATCATCGACATCTCAAACCTCTTAGTCATAATCCTACTAAACTCTTCACAAAAGTCTTTATTAATAGAACCAAATATAATATCAACGATATATATTTGGCAAACAAAAAAATCACTATTAAAGCGCTTAATGAAGAGAGTAGGATCGGCTTTGCCTATTTCAAAGCATTTTTTTATGAGAAAATCCATAAGGCATTCATACCATGCTCTAGGAGCTTGCTTAAGCCCATAGAGCGTCTTTTGAAGCTTGAACACGTGGTTGGGGTGCTTGGGATCTTCAAAGCTAGGTGGTTGCTCCACATACACCTATTTAGAAATTGGTCTATTCAGGAAGACACTTTTCATGTTGATTTGATATAGCTTGAAATCATGGTGAGTTACATAGGCTAATAAAATTCGAATTGATTCTAGCCTAGCAACGGGAGAATAAGTTTCACCAAAGTCTAAACCTTCGATTTGCGCAAAGCCTTGAGCAACCAACCTAGCTTTATTCCTTGTGACCATGTCATGCTCGTCTTGCTTATTGCGGAAGACCCATTTAGTGCTGATCATGTTTTGCTTCGATCTTTTCACTAACTTGTAAACTTTATTTCTCTTAAAGTTGTTGAGCTCTTCTTGCATGGCCATCACCCAATCTGTATCCTCAAGAGCTTCTTATATCCTTAGAGGTTCCAAAGAAAACACAAAAGAGTAACATTCACAAAAATTTGTAACATGTGAACGAGTAGTTACCCCTCTTTGTATGTCTCCAAGGATATTGTCAACGGGGTGATCTCTTTGAATGCTTTGGTAGATTCTTAGGTGTTGTGCGGGTTGTTGAACCTCTTCATGGATTTATTAGTCTCTATCCAACACCTCTTGCTCTTGAGTCTCTTGGGTTTGACTTTCTTCAACTTGAGGTTCTTGTTGATCCGTAGGTGCTTGTTCTCTTGGCCTTATGTCTTCAATTTGCATATTCTTGATTGCTTCACATGTAAGTTCTTCTTTACCTATAATACTTGGATCAACTTGCTATACTTGAGAGCCATTAATTTTATCAAATGTCACATCCCTAGTGACTTCAATAATATCCGAGGTTTTATTGAATATACGGTAGGCATACACATTTGACTCATAACTGACTAAGAACCCTTCATCTACCTTAGAGGCAAACTTAGAACTTCTTGGCCACTTACACAAGATAAAACATTTACTCCCAAAAACTCTAAAGTATGAAACATTAGGTTTATTACTGGTCAGGAGTTCGTATGCCGTCTTCTTGAGGATCTTGTGGAGGTAGAGATGGTTGATTGCATGGCATGCAGTATTGATTGCTTAGGCCCAAAAAATGTCTGAAGTCTTGTACTCATCAAGCATTATCCTTGCCGTCTCTGCCAATGTATGATTCTTCCGTTCCATCACTCTATTTTGAGGTGGATCATATGGAGCGGAGAACTCATGCTTGATGCCTTCTCCATCAAGAAAGTCTTTAATTTGAGTGTTTTTGAATTCACTCCCATTGTCACTTCTTACTTTCTTGATATTGACTTTATATTTATTTTGGGCTCTTCTTGAAAAACTTTTGAATACTCCTTGTGTTTCGCTTTTGTCATGCAAAAAGAATATCCAAGTGAAACAAGAATAATCATCGGCAAATACAAAACCGTATTTGTTACCGTTGATACTCAAGTAGGCCACGGATCCGAATAGATCCATGTGTAGGAGCTCAAGTGGCCGTCTCGTTGTCATGATGTTCTTTGCGGTGTGTGGCGTTCTAACTTGCTTTTCGGCTTGACATACGCTACATAACCTATCTTTCTCAAATAGAACATTTGTTAGTCCTAGGATGTGGTCCCCTTTAAGAAGTTTTGATAAGTTTCTCATACCAACATAAGCTAGTTAGCGATGCCATAACCAACCCATACTAGACTTGACCACAAGGCAAGTTTTAAGTTCAACCTTATCTAGTGCAAAGTCAACTAGATAGAGTTTTTCCTTCAACCTACCCGTGAATGCCACGTAATTGTCACTTATTCTCAAAACGGTCACACCCTCATTAGAAAAGAGACAATTATACCACATCTCACACAATTATGAAATAAAAAGCAAATTATAACTCAAGGACTCAACTAAAAGGACATTTGAAATTGAGAAATTATTTGTGATAGCAATTTTACCTACTCCCATTACCTCTCCTTTTCCATTGTCGCCAAACACAATAGTTTCGTGTTGATTTTGGTTTGGCTCAAAGAAGATGAACATGCTTTTCTCTCTGGTCATATGATGGGTGCATCCACTATCCATCACCCAATTTAACCTACTGGAGGAATATTCCTACAAGAGCATTAGGTCTTTGTTTTAGGTATCCAAACCGTCTTGGATCCTTCAACGTTAGTCACAAGCACTTTAGAAATTCATAAACGTCTTAATGATTTTTCATTTTTATTTCCTACAAATTGAGCAACCACTTTACCATGGTGGTTCCTCCTAATCAAATATGAGGCATAGAAAGTGGCTTGTGAGGCATAAGGCTTTTTCTGTATCGTCTTTGGAGCTTGGCCTTCCCTCACAAACTCAATTACTTCTTTACTCTTGTTCTTTCTTCTAGGAGTGAGCTTGGTTTCATTTGGATGATAGCTTAGCCCACGCTTCTCGACATTGCTTTGAGCATTTAGGGTTTTGTATAGGGCGTTCTTTGACTTGTAGGCTTTCATGCACCCAAAACTTACCAAGGTGCCAAGCCTCTCATTTTCTTTCCAAATGACCTCTATTTTCTTCAAGTTAGTCTCATAAGCAACGATATCAATATTATAATATTTTGAATAACCATTACTTGTGAAAGCAATAGAAGGAGTAGAATTGGGTTGGGACATTAGAGACTCAATCCTCTCTTCAAGTCTCTTATTGGATACATCTAGAATCATAAGCTCGCTCTTGAGAGTTTTGAGGGTTTCTTCTAAGTCTTTATTAGCTTCCTTGACTAAACTATTAAGATTAGTCAATTTATCTACACTCTTCTTTTCCTTAGCAAGAAGCCACTCAAGATCAAGATTTTTTTTCTTTTTCAAGAACTAGCAACTTTTTTTGTTTCTCTAAAGTTACTTCTTGCGACTCTATTGTTTCTATAAGTTGTTTAAACTTAGTTTTAGCTTATTCACTCATGGTTTTAAGCATTATTTCATTAGCTTTAGATTCATCATCACTAGCATCACTATTATCTTTATCTAGAGCTTTAGGCATAAGTAGTACCTTCTTATTTTTAGCCATAAAACACTTGGGGGAGACAATGTCGTCGTCGCTTGACTCTCTAAAGAGTGAAGGTCTTGGAGGTGTTGGGTTGGTGATGGCGACGGTGGCAACTCCTTTCTTGCAAGAATCGGACTCCGATTCTGACTCAAACTCGGAATTGGAATCCCGTTCTTCACTAATATAAGCATGGCCACTTCTCATTCCCTTATTGTACTTGTGCCTTTCTTTGCTATCTTCATCTTTATTCTTCTTGGGGCAATCGGCTATAAAGTGGCCAAGATCGCCACACTCATAGCAACCCTTCATAGATTGCCTCTTCTTAGACTTGGCATGCCTTTTTTTGTACTTGTCGAATCCGCCATTTCTCATGAATTTGTTGAACTTCTTGATGAATAGGACAACATCTTCATCATCGCTCTCACCGCTTGATTCTTCCTTCTTCTTGGCCTTTAGTGCCACATCCTTGCCCATGTTGCTATAGAGCTTGGCAAGGTCTTTGACTTCTTTAGCTTCTTCCTCCATATGCTCATGTGCTATGATTCTTTCTAGCACATCATTTGAGTGATCTTCTTGAAGTCCTTGCGCTCTTGAATCAAGGTTACCAAGGTGGGGTTCCTTGGTGCTATTCAACGGGGCAATCTTTTGACCACCACATGATTGGTTATCTCTTCACTTCTAAGGCCTTTAATCTTGTTGACCAAGACCATGAGGTGGTCATACATTTCATAAGAAGTCTCGTCGTCTTCCATGACAAATTTTCTAAACTTCCCTTCGAGAAGCTCTATCTTGGACTCCCTCACGGTTGATGTACCTTTATGGGCAACTTGCAAAGTTTTTCATATTTTTTTGGTTTTTTCAATGCCATCAACCTTATTGAACTCTTCGGAACTCAATGCGGCAAGTATAACACTAGCCACTTGAGCATTACGATGTATGTCTTGCTCTTCTTGAGTAGCCAAGTCTTTTGCTTCCAAAAAAGTCTCTTCCATATCTAAACATGTGCATACAATTTTTCATATATTTAGATACATAAAAATAAGATGCAATTTTATTTCATGTCTCCATGCTGCATAGTGTGTACCATCAAAGTAAGATACACGATCGGTTGGCACTGAGATATAATTATTATCAGGATTGAGCTTAGAATAATCAAAAGGATATCTGACTGCTTTTAATGTATTTTCGCTATTCTTGTCGGAAGCGATCAAGAGTGTCCTCGATCCGGATCCGCCCACATCCCTCGGTGGAGATTTGTTCGACATCGTTTATCTTCAAGCGGTTAGGCCTTTGAGAAGAGTAGAGCTCTGATACTAATTGAAAGTTGCCTAGAGGGGGTGAATAGGCGATCTGAAAATTTCTTGCGGAAAAATATTAGTTCTAAAATTCCAGGCCCAGAAGTTCCGAGTGGAGCCAGAAGTTCGAGGGCACCGGAAGTTTGGCAGAACTTTTAGGGTCCGAAAGTTTTGGGTTGATCCGGAAGTTCCGGACAGACCAGAAAATCACCAAACAGATATAAAATTTAATCTAGCTAACAATGTAAATGAATACAAGTATAAGCAAGGTTGTTCCGACCTCTTGCGTGCCGACTGGATCCATATGCCCCCGGCCTCTGGTGCACCCGGATCCGACGCCTCTAGCCTCCGTGCGCTGTGCTCTGCTGCTGCCATGTGCTGTGCTCTACCACTGCCATGCGCTGCGATGGCTGTTTCTAGCGAAAAAATGGGACAGCTTGGTCCGCATGATTTTGAGGGATGGGGATGTCCCAAATTCACAAAATGTTCCTCGAATATTCACTAGTGGGATATCCTCACCCCACCTCCTTTCTAAACTAAACGGCACCAAGAATGGGCTCATCCCATCCCGTCCCATCCCGTCCCCCGAACCAAACACACGCTAAATTAACCCTAAACCCTAAACCCTAAACTAATTGTAAACCCCAAACCCTATATTAGTCCTAAACCATAAACCCTAAGTAAACCTTAAACCCATAACACCTAAACCCTAAATTAATTGACCCTAAACACATAACCCCTAAATTAATGCTAAACCCATAAACCCTAAACCCTTAAACCCTAAAATAACCCTAACCCTAAACCTTAAACTAACCCTAAACCAATAGAGCCTAAATTAATCGCAAACCCTAAATCATAAATTAATCCTAAACCATAAACCCTAAACCCATAACCCCTAAACTAACCCTAAATCCTTAAGCCCTAAACTAACCTGCCGGGGATATGACCCCAGGATACTTCCCGAGAGCATTTATGATGATCGGACGGAACATGAGGTCAGGAAGACGAAGCATTAAAGACGACTTAGAAGGGGTCGGACCAGCGTGCATCCCAGAAGCGATCAGCCAAAGGGAGGAGTCCAGAGTCCGGCACTCGGGAGGACACCCCGACTGCTAGGACTCGGGAGGCTAGTTCAACGGTCGGTCCGTACCATCAATGACTATAAACTCCAGGACATAACAGTCAAATTAATATAGCGAATAATGTTGTACTTATTAGCCCATGATCCCTAGTGATTTAAACCGCTGTAAAGGGGATTAATGGGGCTGTTAAGGCCTAAATGGTAACCCCTCGATCCCTGCAGTATATAAAGGGGTCGGGGTACCTCTTACAGGCCATGTTTTCTCAAAGACGCACACATACGCTTAAGACCTTTTCAGGTTCTTTTGCTCATACTAAAAAAACACAGAACTAGGGTTATTATCCTTCGAGAGGCCCGAACCTGTCTAAAACTTCCTGCTCGTATTCTTAGAGGCAATCATAGAATTCCGAACACAGAGATCCCCTTACACCTAACCAAAACACCTCTGTGGGTAACCCCATCGAGGACTATTGTACTTACGCAGCGACAGTTGGCGCGCTAGGTAGGGGTCCTCTGTGAATTTTCATTCGGATTCAATGGCTGTTATTTGCAAGGTCAACACCAAGGTTTCCGTTGGCTCTGTCATCACCTTTGGGAGCCTCACTTTGTTGGCGACTCTATGTGCCAACTCGTCCTCTCCAACGCCTCCGTCGCCCAGGCGAGGACGTCGCGCACACCTACTATGTGCCCAGCCGCTCAGAGCGCGGCTTGCCACTACAACAAGGTGGCTCCAGCACCCAAGCGTGTAGCTCCACCGACGCCGCGCCGACCCGTCTCCATCGACTCCCCCGCCGATTTCATCATCTTCTCCAGCTCGAGTGGGCGTACGGTTCAGCGACGCCAATTCACCGATTTTACCCATGATGTTACAAGCTACGTACTTTTCTCTTGGGTCAATAATAAAAATGCTTCTTCTCCAATTTTTTCTCCAGTATTTTGTCATACCCGACCCCGAATGCTTGCCCTTTCTATCACTTTACCCCAGAGCCTATAACCCGCTCTAGCTCTAGAGATTGATTGGACGATGCTCTGACCAGTCACCCCGAGTTGGTATTTGTTTCGCTCTATGGGGAGGTATCGTTGATACATTTGTTGCACGCTCAGGGGCTTGCCAAACTCGTCTGATATTCCCCACATGCTTATTGCCCGACCTCTTTTATTTATCTTTTCCGACTACTTGTGAAGCTGATCGTTCAATATGTGTGTACATGGCCAAGTTTCCCTACGCTGCAAACTAAGGCTATACCAAGAACTCAGAAAATAGATAAGGACGATCAGACAGAGCACAATTAAACCCTAATTGATATTGCATTTAAAATTGAAAGTATCATATTTATATTACATTCTTTTTTCTACATACGTATACTACTCGGCAAGATTTTCAGAAAATGCTTCCAAGTCTTGGACGAGCACGCCGACTGTCTCCTCGACTTCTGAGTAGTATCTCTCCACGTCAGACTCTTCAACACTCGACGGCCACCCATCTCGGATATGTTCCAACCAAGTGTATGGGTACAGCGCTCGGACAACCCCGAGTGCATGTGTCATTGCCGACTGCATCCACTCCTGAGCTATACTTCGGAGGTGCGTGGGCGCTCCATGAAGCTACTCAAAAAATTCTCCCTTCGACCAGTCAGTGCTAGATGGCACGTTGTCAATCATCTTAACAAGTGCCTCTACACCAGCCCGGTAATTGTCGAAGTCCGCCTGAACACTGCTTAGGTGAGCCTCCAAATCAGCAAATTGGGCGTTTACACGCCGGTGCAGTTCTGCAAACACAACATGAGTTTAAAAATACAAACTTCAGCATGAAGACTAAAACAAGCACCAGTCGGCCGTACTTTTGTACTCACCGACTACTTCGTTGGTTTTCTTCTTCACCACAACGACGGCAGTCTCGGCTTCAGCAGCCTTCTTTTTGGTGGAGGCGGCCTCGGCTTCAGCCTTCGCCACACTCTCCTTGGCCTCGCTAGCCTCGGCGAGAGCTAACTCCGACAACTTCACTGACTGCTCCACCAGAGCAGTCGTCATCTCTAGCTGTGCCTCCATGGTTTGGCAATCTATTTACCAAGTTAATTAGACAGATCACATCAACATTACACTAAAAGCACAAAGAGGTTACAAGATAATTACCAAAAGCTTGTATATCTAGCTGGGTGCGGAGGATCTCGACTTCATTCTCGGCCACCCTCCGAGAGGTCTCGAACTCGGCCAGCTGTGCCTTCAATTGTTGGACTCGAGCATTTAGAGCCACTAAGTCCATGCTATCGACGGAGCACGATATATCCATGCACCCGATCAGACGATTCAGCACGCGCTGTACCAAAAACAAAGTTAGTTACAAGCACTAAACAACACCAAGAAGATAGGGTCTGGACAACTTATGCAGGTAGCACGACTGAGTCGGCTCAGTGCATC
>KE372696.1:345741-369672 GCA_000418225.1 Zizania latifolia | reverse complement strand
TAGCCATGCCGGAGTCGCCGATCGCCGCTGCGCCGATGTAGCCGACCATCGCCCCCACGCCAGCATCGCCAACCGCCGACTGGCCGATGTCACCATCCACCCTGGAGTCACCAGCCACCGCCGCGCTGGCATCGCCGACCATCGGGCACCAGCGCCAACGTCCTAACAAAATACACCAATTAAAACAACAGCTGGACAATTTTGTATCACTATTTTTAGGACAATAATAATTACTAGGCCGACTTCTGGAAGGCACTCATTTTGACCCGTCGATGTGGGTCGGACATGCTCCCCGGTGGAGGTGCGGGTCGAGGAGACGGTGATGGCGATGACAACGAGGATGTCACCACCATCGTAGCATCGACGGGGCCTCCCTCGGATGTCTTCGAGTCGGCGCCAGCCTCTCCCTGAAACAACGATGGCACCTTGGGCTTTCCCTTGGATGTCACCGTCGTGCGTGGCTTCTTCGCTGCAGGAGGATAGATCCCCTTGTCCTTCCTCTTCGTCTCGATAGGGCCAACAACCTGATCGATATCCTTCTGCCCGACCGCCTAGGGCTGCTCCAGCAATGGTGCCAAGGAGCAGAACGCTTCCCTCCCTGCATTTCTACACAGTCAAGCCTAGCACCCGACAGGTGATATTGCAAACAAGAATCAACCAACAAATACAAATAAAGCTGACTGTAAAAGCCTTATCGCCGGTCGGGGATTGGTGAGTTTGAATGTCCTCGGGGCATCTTCGTTGCCGATCACCGTCTTGGCAGCAAAGAGGTCCCGAACCCGCTCTGTAGCCTCCTCCGTGGTCAGCGCCTCTGAGGACTCGCGGGAAGGGTCGCCCCGACCCTCATATTCATACCCAGACGCGTCCGGCTCTTGCAGGGCTAAATGCGGCGGATCATAAAATTGAGGGCCACGACGACCCCCGTCAGCTTTTGCTATTGAAGCCTAGCGATATCTCGGACGAGTTCATCCACTGGACCCTGGTCGGCTGAGCAGCAACGATCTGAATAGGTCTATGCTGCAGTAGGAAGACGATCGGTCTCCGGAGAGAGGGTTCGCTCATGGTTCTCGATATAAAACCACTGAGCATGCCAGCCCTTGTTTGAGGTCGAAAGGGGGACAGGGATGTACTCGGCAGCCTTCTCGTCATGGAGTTGGAGTCCGGCCTCCCCGACCACCTTCTTGCCGTAAGATTTAAGGTAAAAGAAATGGCGAAAGAGGTCAAAATGAGGTTCGATGCCAAGATAGGTCTCGCAAAGATTGATGAATATGGAGATTTGAAGAATGGAGTTCGGATTGAGGTTCACAAGAGAAATATCGTAATGGTAAAGAAGACCACGAAGAAAAGGATGAGCCGACAAGCCGAGCCTACGGTGGAAAAAAGATTCAAATACCACTAACTCATTGGTGTTAGGAGTCAGAAATCTCTCACCGGACGCCAGAGCGATAAGGCCTTCGTCGGGAGGACACCGACCTTCTCTTGGAGACAGATGAACAACGATTGCAACATTCAAATTATGGAGGCAGAGATAGACACACAAATTGCAACATTCAAGTTATATAGACACAATGAACATAAGGCCAACACATGTGATTTTGTGTATGTGGACTCGAGTAATGGAAACTGATTTGAAGGCACAAGCATGTTGTACACACCTAGCTTTATCCGGTGGAGGGTTATATCAAGTGAAATGTCCTCGCAGATCAGCAACTAAGAGAGGGTTATGTTGAATTCTGATCGTGCAAAACAAAGTTTGTGACCAATTTTCATAGAAACTTGTTCATGACAACTTCAAAAATAATCTTCAAATCACACACTATATTGAATTGTATTTATCCAATGCACATGAAACATATGTTCTAAATTTGATTTCCTAGATGAAATTTTGCACGGCACAATTAATCTTGAAGTCCATACATTGTGCAATTTAAATATCCTTTTGAAGCAAACTTTGTTTTATTTAAAAAATTAATAACAACCAAAATTTTGCCCGCCTAAAACAAAAATTACACACTGAAATTTTTTTATGGAAAATAATTACACAATGTGGACTCCCCACACTTGCCTGCCTAATATTGCATTCCGAAACAGAAATTACCGACACGAAATGTCTACTTTGCCCTCCTTTCAAACCAATCTGCTCTGTGTAGCGAAGGGCATTTTCGGTACTAGCATCAAATTTCGCTAGGTACAAAACATCTTCTCGCCTCCTCCGCCTCCAAACCTTTGCTGCGCTCCTCCTCCTCCTCCTCACCAAATTTTTGGTATTGAGCTACAAAATCCGCTTATACAACAGGTAAGGAAGTCTCAAGTTATACTTATTCGTTATAGCACAAATCATGGCTGAAGTCAGTAATACTATGCAAGCAACCCTCTGCCAACATTCCCTCTATCATTGGCAGGGAGCCGACTACTTCAGCACAACCAACAGTGGGGGAGAAAGCAAGTTTTAGTGCATGCCCGAGTCCCTAAGCCTGACCGACTGCTGACGAGTGGTCAATTGCTGAAGAGGACTTAAGTGCCACGCAGGAGGTGAGTGCCCATATGGGGCCAAAACAGCCCTAGCTAAAGCTACACCTCAACCCACCGATAGTGTGGGCCTATCGATGGGGGGAAGGAGGATGATGCAAAAGTAGTAGAAGATGACCCATGAATACCTCCACTTCCTCCTCCTGTTTATATCTCACCCCTTCAAGCCACTTGATTCAACGATGAAGGTGAGCTAGAGGGGTTTGACGAGGCGAAGGATAAGGAGAAGCTCGAAGACCTCTATTCAAGCGACATCAAATCCCTAAAAAATAAAAGTATTGTCAGTATTTTACCGAGCAGTCCACCAACGGGAGTACATTCGATGATGATTTGTGTGATAGGATAGCGCTATATTCGAGGCTAGATGGTTGACTCAAGAAGTAGAACCAGGAGATTTTATATAGGTTTGGGTCACCCAGAGGATAATAGCCCTACGTCATGTGCTTTTGATTGTAGATTGGATGTATATATATAGATCTGTCTGGACCACAAAATATGGCGGAGATATGATGGAGATACGCCATACCAAGGCTAAACATTGTATCTGACAAATCGACCGAAACATCTTAGTTAGGGGCGCTAAGTGCCACACAAGGTAGGGTTGAGTGCGTCGAGTGCCGAGGAGGGTGGAGCCGAATGAGCCGACCGTCATCAAGGCGACGCCAAATACCATAGAGGGGGAGCTGAGTGCGTCGAGTGCCACTAAGACAGCTAAAAGTTGCCTAGAGGGGGGGTGAATAAGCGATCTGAATTTTTTTTGCGAAAAACTATTAGTTCTAAAATTCCTAGGCTCGGAAGTTCCGAGTGGAACTGGAAGTTCCGGGGCACCGGAAGTTTGGCAGGACTTCTGGGGTCCAGAAGTTTCGGGCAGACCAGAAAATCACCAAATAGATATGAAATTTAATCTAGCTAACAATGCAAATGAATACAAGTATGAGGAAGGTTGTTAGCTACAATTTTTACACATGAATATGTTTAGCAAGCTAGCTAGCAAGTAGATCAAGTAATCTGAATATGTAAGCTAGCAAGAACGCGAAGAACACGATGAACACAATGAAATTATTTCCCAGAGTTCTGATCCACCGATCCTACGTCTCCATTGAGGGCCCCAAAAGGCTGGATCTCTTTCAACTATTTTTCTCACTAAGCTTTAACCGAAGTTAAGCATAGATTTCTACTAGTTACTTTATCAAAGCCAAGATAGAGCTTGTACAAATTTTACCAGGCACACCATAGACACTTTGAGTGCTCGTGGATTGATGCCTAGCCGTCTAGGAGGTAGCACCTCTAAGAGTAACAAATCCGTTGAAAGATTTATAGGCTCAAATCTTTGTTCTCAAGATTTTTTAAGAAAATCAATGAACTCAACCATACAAAATCTTCTTAAGAGATGAAGCAAGAAAATTGCTAGATGATTTGTGTTGCATTCTCAAGTGAGATCTCAAAGATTTGCTCAAGATCTAGCTTTGGAAGAATGAGGGAGTGTTTTAGAATATTTGCTCAGGAGTTCTAGCAGTCAAAATGAGTGAGGGGGTATTTATACCCCTCACTCAAAAAGTGACCGTTTGAAGATATTTTATAACTGTTCATCCGGAAGTTCCGGATCAATCCGGATGTTCTGGATCAGTCTTGAAGTTCTGGACTGAAGAATAAATCCAAACAGAACGACTTTTTCGAAAGTTCTGGACTCAGCCAGAAATTCCAGGCCAGAAATTAAATCGATACAGAACGACTTTTTCGGAAGTTCCAGGCAGAGCCAGAAGTTTCGAGCCAGAAAATAAATTGATACAAAATGACTTTTTCGAAAGTTCCGGGTAGAGCCGAAAGTTCTAGGCCAGTAAAAACTCAGAAACAGAACCATGTTTTTATTTCAATTGTAACGTCTTTTTCCTGAATTCTCTGTATACATCTCATCAATACGATTATTATCTTTTGATCATCATTGTTATCAATATACCAAAATTATTTAGGGGCCTAGATGCATCAAGATGCACTTTCAACAACGCCGAGTGCCACAGAGGTGGTGCCGAGTGTCGTCGAGGCAGTGCTGAGTGTTGCAAAGGTGGCGCCGAGTGTTGCTAAGGCAGCGCTAAGTGCTACGAAGGTGGCGTCGAGTGCCATCAAGGAGATACCGAGAGCCACCGAGGCAGCACTAAGTTCACGGCCACCGCCACCGTAGCAAAGGATGGTTTGACGAGGATGGGGCAAGTCATGTTGGATGCCCCGCCGCCATCTTTGTCATTGTCCATTCCGTCGGAGCAGGAGACTCACTCGATGCTCGCCATCTTCATGGCCCAGAGCAGATCGAACCGAATCATGTTGGCTTGCAGCCAAACAAACTCCGCCGAGGAAGGGGGCAGGCAGGTGGTGAGTGACGCCAGAGATGGTGTGTAGACAAGAGCAAAACAGGAATTTCAAGAAAGTCTAAATGCAAAATGGTAAAACAATAAATAAATCTATCAATTTTGTGGCAAATTAGCAAGTTCAACGAACTTTGTGATATTTGGAGACATGCCACTCAACTTAGCAACAGAGAGCAATTTTCCAATAAAAAATCACTTTGCTCAGCTAAAAACATTAGGGGAAACATTTTGGTAGAAATGATTACAAAGTTTTGTAGGAAACTTATACCTGTTGTTTGCCCTGATATCAGATTAGCCATCTACAAATTCCATGTTCTTATCAAAATTCAGAACATAGAGGAAAAAAAGAGCAGAATTCACAATCTAAAATATAAACCATGATCACCATGAATATATAAAAGAAAAAAAAAGTAACTATGGTCACCATGCATATATAAAAGAAAAAATATGACCATACCCGTGTTGCATTGTGCCATTGTTCACCCGCCGCCGCCGCCACCACCACCACCCACGGGCGAGAACCCGCCCCGGCCCCACACCCTCGCCGCGACGGGTCAAACTCCACCATCCCTCACCTATCACCCCCATCCGCCCCAACCTCTCTTCCCCTCCGCTCCTCTCCCATCGTCTCGTCGCCTCTGCTTTCCGCGGCCGAGACGCCTCGCCTCCTATCCGTCTCCGTCTCCGCCACCGAAAAAGGCGGCTTTTTTTTCGTTTCTCCTCCGGTCTCCGCCTCCGAGCCCCCCTCCTCCTTCCGGCGTCGCGCAGATCGACTCCGTTGCGTGGGCGGTAACCAAAGGCCCTGCGGCGGGAGGGGCCGTCCCTTCTTATTCCGTCGGCGGGGGGACGTCGCATGGGCCGGTCGCCAGCGATATATCACTATCAGCTCATCGACCGGCGGAAAGGTACCGGCTTTTCGCTGGCTCTCCCTCTCCAGATCTGGCGACGGCTCGCTGGGCTCTGGGTGGCCTAGATCTCATGCAGCGTCGGAATTTCTTTGGTTGATTTTCTCCCTCGTTTCCGGTTGCGGCCGTGCGGTGGTAGAAAAAAGGGCGTAATTTTGTTGACACCTCGTCACCGGCTGGGGAGCCGAGGAGGGCGTGCTGTAGCGTGTGCTGGACGGAGAGGAAAGCAGGGTATTTCTCATATTTCCGTTGCTCTTTTTCCTCTTTCGCTTGTGCAACCCCTTTTTTTGTTAGAGCTTGAGTTGCCGAGACTTTTGAGGGCATTTTTTCCACCTGAAAACAGTCATAAGCTTCTCTTATGGTTCCTTTCTTTTGTTCTCCCTTGGGGATTTAATGGAGTCTGTTAAGTTTCCTCAAGAGAAACAGTGTGTCAGTATGTAAGAATTAAGATTGAAGCAGGTGACATTGAGCCTCTAGAATTGTTGAATTCGTGGAGGTGCAATCTAATGATGTGTCAGAAACTTGCTTCTTTTGCGACGGCAGCTATATGTATAATAAAAGGAACTCCGTTTTTGTGGAAACTGGGAGCAAAATATTGTAAATTGTCTTCTTTTCCGGGTCTTCTGTAAATGTGGAAGTGTCTATTACAAGTAACAGTCACATTGATGGTAGTATCTCTCTCTGGTAGTGATAAAAAAAGAGAGAAAGAACTTTATGAATCAGAACGGTATGATAGTAAATAGCTTGTAATTTTCACCTTTAAGAACTCGAGTAACTGAATTCTTGTCCACTTGTCCAGTCTTATATATCCTATGTGTTGTCTTGAATCCTTGTATGATTTTGGTTTGTATGTATGCGTCTGTTTTAACTTATGGATCTGTTATGATATAATTCAATTGGATCAGTCCAAATATAAATATTGCCCCAATAATAAGGACTGGCTGTTTTCATGATAATTGGTTTATTTGTCTTTGGCATTTTGTGATAAGCATGAATGGAAGTTAGCATGTTGTCTTGCTGATTAGCAAATACTAGTTTCTTATTACCGCTGTGGCAGTGATAATTTCTGTTTAATTACATCTGTAGAAAATACTTTTAATAAAGGCTTATGGTGCCATGGTGGTACCTCAAGTGCTTAGCCACATCCATTCTAATCCTAATTGTTGATATCTTTGCAGGGCTTGGATAAATCTTTATTGGAAATTTTCTCTTATACATGTAACATCACATGTAATTTCTATTAAAAAATGAGTTCACTCAATAAAGTTGTTTCTAATGGAGATACAAGGTCAATGTTAACAAATAAAGTCACAGCATTGAATCCCAATGCTGCAGAATTCGTACCTTCATTTATTAGACCATCTTTTGAAAGTAGCGGTAGCGCTGTTTCAGATGTAAGTAAGTCAGATCTTAGGGGTTCTGGGAAAACTATCCTAGATAGGTCCGAGTCATCAAAGTCAAATAACTCGGATGATGAGGCACATCAGTTTTGGCGTAAGCAGCTTCCTGATGACATTATTCCAGACTTCACTTTTGAGAAAACTGAACAAGAACCTGAAGAATTGTCTCTTGCTGGATTATCCTTGAATGCACCCCCTTTCTATGGGACAACAGCCAGCCGCTTTTCGAGAGAACATGATTTATCTTCTCAAGCTAACAAGAGCCTGGAACTGGGTCATACCAGTTTACTTTATGAAGATAATTCACAGGCATCGTTTTCAACTATGGGTTCAAGCAACTGGGAGCAAAATTTTGTTGGGGATCTCCATTTTGCAAATGGAAATCAGGACCTTCATTATGATTTTGAAAGTGCTGCAGGCTTTTCTGACAGTTTCGCTAGTGAGTATGCTGCGGCAACAGATGGTCTTCTTGACCCCCTAGAATATTTAGCATCTCAGTTTCCTGGATTTTCAGCAGAGAGCCTTGCAGAGCTCTACTATGCAAATGGATGTGACTTCAACCATACTATTGAAATCCTCACCCAGCTAGAGGTAATCCCTTCTATCTTTTACACTGGCACACAAGTTCACACTACTTCATATTTACCAGAATATTGTTCAAAATTGCTAGTCATATTACACTTTTTGTTGAGCTCAAAGCTCATTAGGAATGCAGCAATGACTGGTTGGGCATGCCACTGTCATGCTGACCATTCTTATCTTCTATGAGCACTGGCATATTTAACATTTTCTTACATTCGCTGTATACCATTCAAATGCACCACTTGTTTGTTGGATAGTAGCATTGGCATTTTGATACAATGGTACCATTTCATGTTTTTCAGATTCAAGTTGATGCTACCTCCAATCAAACTCTGACCCCCAGGTCACCAAACTTTAGCACAGTGGACTTCCCAGCACTGCCAACAGTTGAAGATCAAAATGTCATTTCCAAGGGCAATGCAGATATTCTAAGCATCTTCAATGGACGCAGCTTGCCCTCTGTATCTGGTGGTACTGGTGATTTTGTTTCAGCTGTTCGCAAACTTGCATCACAAAATTCTGGCCATATGAAGTTTAAGAAAGGTCCTGAATATGGTAATGGTGTTTCAACTGCTGTACCCAGACAGTACAATTCTACTAAAACATCTTCTGGAAGCAAATTTCAAACTGTTAGCAGTGGACGAGCAGCTCCATGGCTTGAAACTGGAGATGCAGTAGGTAATACTGTAAAACTCATATCAATATTCTAAGTGCTCTGTGCTAATTTTCTGGCTTCCCTCCTGTATGTTTGATGATTCTACAACCATGTCTTTCAGAATTAGTAAGGTTAACATTCACACCTTATTTTACATATTACTCACTCGAAGTATGTCTAAAACCAGCTAGATTGTAGAAATATATATGGTAGTAAATTATACTTGGAAACTTGGTGTATACAATTCAAGGTATAGGTGGCAAGTTTTTTATTTGAAGTGATTTGAAGTTTCTGGGAATTACCATAAAATCAAAGGTAGAGGGATGTTCTGCTTCTTTATGTTCCTTTTGGCTCAGCTCCAATTTTAGACTGACCATTTTATGTTTGTACATAAACCAACAGCAAATATGTACTCAGAATCAAGGGAAGAAGCTCGTGATTTTGCCCGCATCCGAAATGCATGTTTCGAGCAGGTAAGCATCCCCAATTGTGGCCTCATGTGCATCTCTCTCTCTCTCTCTCTATATATATATATATATATATATATATATATATATATATATATATATATGTGTGTGTGTGTGTGTATGT
The DNA here is from genome assembly GCA_000418225.1 of Zizania latifolia. Taxonomy (NCBI): domain Eukaryota; kingdom Viridiplantae; phylum Streptophyta; class Magnoliopsida; order Poales; family Poaceae; genus Zizania; species Zizania latifolia. The sequence continues at coordinate 360,647 of KE372696.1, read as the reverse complement.
ATGTATGTATGTATGTAGCATGCATGCATGACCTATATTCATGTGTCATCATTTTCTAGATCTTTTGTTTGTGAGTGAATTGAATGGATTGCATAATATGTTAACCTATTTTTTAGGTTTGACATCTTGTTAGTTGCTGAAGTATTTATGCAAAGATCTATACTTGACAGGCTAGGCAGGCTTACATGATTGGCAACAAAGCTCTGGCCAAGGAATTGAGTATGAAGGGACAGACATACAACGCACAAATGAAAGCATCTCATGAGAAAGCTAGGGAAGCTATTTATCGACAGAGGTTGCATAACTGGTTCCTTGTTCTTTCTGCGCTGGAAGGATGGATTCTTTTCATGCCAGTTTACAATTTACCCAGCTGACTGATAGATGCACCTTTCTGTTCCTGGCATATCACTAGCACACTTGATTTATTCTGACTTCTGTTATGTTGTTCAGGAATCCAGGTTCTCAACGAGGGAGCGACCGTCTGATTGATCTACATGGCCTCCACGTGAATGAAGCAATCCATATTCTTAAGGTTGAGCTTGGTGCTTTGAGGAGCACCGCTAGGGCTACAGGTGAGAGGATGCAAGTCATGGTATGCGTCGGAACAGGCCACCACACCAAGGGTTCTCGCACCGCAAGGCTGCCCATTGCCGTCGAGCAGTTCCTTCTTGAGGAAGGCCTCCACTACACGCAGGCTCAACCTGGTATGCTCCGTGTTGTGGTGTACTAACATCTCTTAGGTCAGCACCATCAAGAAAAAGAACCAAAAGAAAAAAAGGAGAGAGATGTCGGAAACCCCCCCAAAAAAACTGGCCGCTGTTGGACCACTGTAATTTTCTCGTAGTTGTATATTAAAAGAGGCAGCAGGAGAATAGCCTGACAACAGAATACAGTGTAAAATTATACATAGCTTCATTCAATTCACATTCCATTCCCATGCATTTGTTCTTGCCTTTTCATGACGTTTTTCGTTGAGGCACTCCAAAGTGGATTGGGACGCATGCGATTTCCTCGCCATGTGTTAACTCAAGTGCCTGATGCTCAACATTGCTACTAGAACCAGATGGATGATCCCGGTTGATTGTTCTGCTACTCATCTGCCGGCTAGGCCATGTTTGGAGCTTGTCAAATGTTCCTGATACACTTACTTTGAATCTTTCTGGAATGATCTGTTTCCTGCAGAATAAGCTCCCTATTCTTCAAAGGAAATGTATTGAAATTATACATCACACACATGGATGTACTTTCAACAGATTTAGTGACATGAGGAATTTACCGCCGTTCCCTTCCTTGAACGTGTCTTTCAATAGATATTAGTGATGTGAGTTTACCATGGACGCAGTATATAAGAACAAACCAAAAATATATGATCTACCTAATTTGATAAAAATTCAATAATAATGAGCTAGGCTAGCTGCCCTATTTTGTGTTTTAGCTTTTTTAACCAGGTTTTTGGTTGGGAAATAAAAGCTTAACCAAATAGGTCCAGTCTAGTGATAAACAAGTTTTTCTATAAACTTTTTCCTGTAAAAACTGAAGAAGTTGTGAAAGTTTCTTTCATCTTAACTTTTACACATTTTCAGTCTAAACTTTACAAAAATTATCAACAATGCCATTAAAAGTTTTTTAACTTTTATATCTTCTCGGTCTAAACTTTACAAAAATTATCCACAATGCCATTAAAAATTTAAAAAATTGCTTTCACTCTGATTTTTATAACTTTTTAGTTTTTTCACAGCTCACCGTGTTTTTTTTACGGCTCACAGCTCATAGTAGTTTTTTTTAGAATATAGAGTTAAACCGAATACACTCTACGTCTGTCTCCCGTAGCGGTATGGATACATGTGCGTTTTCCATTTTCATTCAATGTAGTCGGAAAACGAAAGGAAAAGAAAAGAGAGAAATTATGTCAGGCTGCAGATGTACAATGTGCTCTTCGTCACATCTGAAATTGCACCTGAGATGGAGGGAGTACGTATTTTCAAGACATTTTTCATTCAGTTTTTTCGATAGAAGTGAGGGAGACGGAGGTCAGGTACTCAGGTGCGCACGGAAATATCTTGTAGCTAGATTATCGTGTCCAGGGGAGCTCCCACCTCCATGCGCGACTGGTCCGCCTCCTCAACCCGATGCCTCTCATGGCCGTCGCCTCCCAACCTTTACTCTCTTCCTCTTCCACGCGGCACATCCGCCGCGCCACCATCGTCACGGCCGCAGCGTCCTCCGCCCCGGATGACTTCGACTACCCCCTCGCCGACCCTTCAGTCCGCTGGCCGCACCTCCGCTTCCCCCACCTCCCCGCGCCACGCTTCCCCACCGCCACCGCCGCGCCTCCCGCGCCCGTGAAGAGGCCCTCGGAGGGAGAGGAGCCCGCGGGGGCGGTGCCCTTTGCCGCCGTCGAGCCGCTGGACGCGCGGGCGCACCGCGGGAGGGTAAAGAAGCTCAGCAAGCTCGCGCTCCGGCGGGCCCGGGACTGGCGCGCGCGCGTCGCGGGCCTCGCTGACCGCGTCCTGGCCCTTCCCCCCGGCGCGCTCGTTGCAGACGTGCTCGACGACGCGCGCCTCGCGCCGGACGAGCTCGCCTTCGTCGTGCGCGCCGTGGGCGCCGCGTCCTGGCGCCGCGCTCTCGACGCCTTCGAGTGGGTCGTGGCGAGCAGCGCTCGTGCCCCGGGCCCCCGGGTTGTTGCCGTCGTTTTAGGCGTCCTCGGACGCGCCCGCCAGGACGCGCTCGCGGAGGAGGTCTTCCTCCGGTTCGCTCGCGAGGGTGCCACCGTGCAGGTGTTCAACGCCATGATGGGCGTCTACGCCCGTTCCGGCCGTTTCGACGACGTACGTCAGCTGCTTGACGTAATGCGTGACCAGGGCATCGAGCCTGACCTCGTTAGCTTCAACACCCTTATCAATGCCAGGGCTAAGTCTGGGTGTTTGGCCGCCGGTGTCGCTCTCGATCTCCTACGGGAAGTCCGGCAAGCTGGGCTGAGACCGGATGCTATCACTTACAACACCCTCATCAGTGCTTGCTCACAAGGTTCTAATTTGGACGATGCAATGGCGATGTTTGAGGAGATGATAGCTTCAGAGTGTCGGCCAGATTTGTGGACCTACAACGCCATGGTCTCTGTGCATGGCCGATGTGGGAAGACACAGGAGGCTGAGCAGATGTTTAGGGAGCTGGTAGAGAAGGGTTTTCAGCCGGATGCAGTTACTTACAACTCTCTCCTTTTTGCTTTCGCAAAGGAAGGCGATGTTGAGAGGGTAGAGCGTGTATGTGAAGAATTGGTTAAGGCTGGGTTCAAGAAGGATGGGATAACTTACAATACCATGATTCATATGTATGGAAAGATGGGCAGGCTTGACTTGGCGCTTGGCCTGTATGATGAGATGAGGGCTATAGGCTGTACCCCAGATGCTGTCACCTATACTGTTTTGATTGATTCTTTAGGGAAGATGGACATGATTTCTGACGCAGGGAAGGTGCTGGAGGAGATGGCTGATGCAGGATTGAAGCCAACTTTGGTAACTTTTAGTGCTTTGATATGTGCATATGCCAAAAGTGGGAGGCGGGAAGATGCGGAGCGGACATTTGATCGTATGATCGCGTCTGGTGTCAAACCTGATCGTTTAGCCTATTTGGTTATGCTGGACATTTTTGCAAGGTCTGGTGAGACAAGAAAGCTGATGGTTCTGTATTGGACAATGATGAAGGATGGTTATAGGCCAGATGGTAGCTTGTATCAGGTCTTGCTTGCTGCACTTGCAAAGGAGGATGAATGTGATGAGATTGAAGAAGTTATCCAAGACATGGAAGTGGTTTGTGAAATGAACCTTCTACTAATATCTAGAATACTTATCAAGGCAGAATGCATTTCTCAGGGTGCTATTATGTTAAAGAGGGCATGCCTCCAAGGATATGAGCCTGACAGTAAGAGCCTACTGTCCATTTTAGATGCATATGAAAAAATGGGGAAGCACGAAGAAGGCCTATCTTTGCTTGAATGCATCCAGGAGCATGTCCCCAGCTCCCATGACTTAATATCTGAATGTTCGATCATGCTTCTGTGCAAAAACCAGAAGATTGTTGATGCCATTCAAGAGTACAGTAGAACACAGATACTAAAACGTGGATCTTTTGGTCGAGACTGTGATTTGTATGAGTACTTGATTGCTTACCTTGAGGATGCTGAGTTATTTCCTGAAGCTTGTCAAGTGTTTTGTGATATGCAGTTTCTTTGCATAGTTCCTTCTCAAAAGTTATACCAGAGTATGATTTACACATACTGTAGATTGGGCTTCCCAGAAACAGCCTATCAATTGTTGGATGATGCGGTACAATATGGTATTTCGTTAAATATTCTTTCATCCAGAGTAGCGATAATTGAAGCATACGGTAAGTTAAAACTCTGGCAGCAAGCAGAAAATTTTGTGAAGGAACTGAAGCAGGAGTCAGGTGTCGATAGAAGGATTTGGAATGCTTTAATACATGCATATGCTGAGAGTGGCCTTTATGAGCATGCAAGAGCAGTCTTTGACATTATGGTTAAAAAGGGTCCTGTGCCAACTGTTGATTCAGTCAATGGAATGATGAGAGCATTGATTGTTGATGGCAGGCTGGATGAGTTGTATGTGGTTGTTCAGGAGCTTCAAGATTTAGATTTCAAGATCAGCAAAAGCACAGTACTCCTTATGCTTGAAGCTTTTGCAAAAGCTGGAAATGTATTCGAGGTAATGAAAATATATAATGGGATGAAGGCAGCAGGATTCTTGCCAAATATGCATCTCTACAGAATTATGATCTCCTTGCTCTGTGATAATAAACGATTCAGGGATGTTGAATTGATGGTTGCGGAGATGGAGGGGGCAGGATTTAAGCCAGATCTTGTTATACTGAATATTCTTCTTTCGATGCATACTGGGACAGGAAACTTTGACAGGACAATAGAAGTATACCGTGGTATTCTGGAAGCTGGCTTAGAGCCTGATGAGGATACATATAATACACTTATAGTCATGTACAGTAGAAACTTGAGGCCTGAAGAAGGTTTTACTCTCTTGAATGAAATGGGTAAACGGAGTTTGACACCCAAGTTAGAATCCTACAAAAATTTGCTTGCTGCATGTGGAAAAGCGAAACTCTGGGAGCAAGCTGACCTGCTTTTTGAAGAAATGAGATTGAAGGGATATCGATTAAATAGATCTATATATCACATGATGATGAAAATATACAGGAATGCATGCAATTATTCCAAAGCTGAGCACCTAGTAGCAGCAATGAAAGAGGATGGCATTGAACCAACAATTGCTACTATGCATATCCTCATGACTTCTTATGGAACTGCTGGGCACCCAGACGAAGCTGAGAAAGTTCTGAACAGCTTGAAATCTTCCAGTTTGGAAGTCAGCACTTTACCATACAGTACTGTTTTCGATGCTTACTTGAGAAATCGCGACTACAATCTTGGAATCACAAAGCTGTTAGATATGAAAAGAGATGGTGTACAACCAGATCACCAAGTTTGGACATGTTTCATCAGGGCTGCTAGTTTGTGCGAGAAGACTGATGACGCCCTTCTTCTTCTAAAATCTTTACATGATTGTGAATTTGACCTTCCCATTAGGTTGATACTGTACTTGACTATATTAATAAAATTTCGTGTTTTTGTCCTCATCAATGGTCAAATCTTACATCTTTTGCAGGCTCCTTACTGAGAGGACTTCTTCTCTGTTCACTGAGGTTGACAGCTTTCTAGAAGAACTTGGGGCGTTAGAAGATTCTGCTTCTTTGAACTTTGTAAATGCACTAGAAGACTTGTTGTGGGCATTTGAACGCCGAGCAACTGCTTCATGGATTTTCCAATTGGCTGTAAACAAAAGCATATACCGTCATAATGTCTTTCGGTATTTACAACAATCTCTAACTCCAAAGATTTTCATTTGAGGCTCTCCTCTATTTTTTGGACTCAGCTTGCCATATGCATTTACAATTTTATTTGACCAGAATAGGTAAATGACACACTGACAGAGTGACAGTTTTGGTTCATGCTTGCACATGTGCACACAAAGAACCTGATAAATTACAGATAGCTATTTTGTAAACAACATTGCAAAAAAAAATTCTAGAAAATTTAGCCACAATATAATGACGTTTATATTTTCATATGAACATGAAAGAACTAACTTAATGTCATGTGGCGAATTGGCCCAAGAGAGCCCTGGTGCCAGGCCCAGGAAGAGCCCATGTGACAGATTAATGTTAGATTAATAGAGTCCTAGCAGATTAATGGCAGATTAATAGAGTCCTAGAGTTGTAATTGAGTCAGTTAGCTATTTGGTTTAGATTTAATCAGTTTAGATTATAGATTAGAGATAAGAGGTTAGGTCTATATATATAGGGCTGTATTCAGATCTATTAGCAAAGAGAAGTAATAAAGTTATTCCAGTTCCTCCTATCTAATTCCCAGTCCCGTGCTTTCTTCACCCTTACCCCCGGCGCCCTCTCTCCTGTGCCTTTCTTCTCTCCGCCGTGTCACAGCCACCATGGCGTCTGCGGCTTTGGCCGCATGTGCAGCACCAATACAAGCTGCGGCCACTTCCTGGCCGTGACAATTTGGTATCAGAGCTACCTCCTGTGCCTGTGGATATGACGTCTGGCGGCGATGGAGATGCCCTTGCTGCAATTACTGCTCAATTATCAGTGATGATGCAGAAGATGGAAGCAATTAATTGAGGCAGCAAACGCAACAGATTAATATGGATCGCCTGGAGGCAGAGAGGGTTTCGGCCTACACGATGGCAGCAAGGGAATCCTCGGGCGACCGCACTCATCAGGCGATAGTTTACAAAATCATGGCCGAGTACCACGTTACCACAAGTGGGATTTTTCGGCCTATGATGGAAAGGAAGATCCCCTCACATGGCTCAGTCGCTACGAGCAATTCTTTTGTGGCCAGTGCGCTCTTGAAGAAGAGAAGGTTTGACTCGCAGCGTTTTATCTGACAGGGCCAGCTCAGCAATGGTACACTCGTGTTGAACGTGAGTATGGTACTCTCCCGTGGAGGTGTTTTGCTGAGACGGTGGAGTTACGCTTTGGACCCCCACTCCGGCATAATAAGTTCGGTGAATTGGCAGCATTTCGCAGGACCGGATCTGTCACCGACTAAGCATTTCCTTGCACTCAGCCGTGCAGGTAAACTTACTGAGGTCTAGCAGATTGAACTTTTCATGCAGGGATTGCAAGGCACAATGCAGATTGATGTCGAACTTCAGGCGCCTGCTTCATTAGAAACAGCCATGAGCCTTGCTCATGCTTATGAATTGCGTGCCCAGCTGGAGGAATAATCAAGATTAGATGCCAAACCACAACAGCAGTGAGCCTCTGTCGTCTGAACAGTGACCCCGCAACCCTCGTCCAGCACGCCACCAGTAGCAGAGGCGGTACCTGCACGTGCAGCCCCCGCTATTAGGATGGGTCAATTTCAGCGTAGCACCCTGTCTTTGGAGGAGATGCAAGCACATCGAGAGGCAGGGTTATGCTACAACCGTGATGAAAAATTCAGCCCAACTCACATATGCAAGCGGCTATTCTAGTTGCTTCATCCACTGGCGATGATGAAGTAGATGATCCAGATGGTTTAGATACCATGGACAACATTGGGATTTCTCTCTACGCAATTGCCAGAGTATGACCCCGTGACTCTGAGATCATGCAATTGGCGGTATGTATCAATGGGGCTGACCTTGTCACTCTTATAGACATGGGCTCTACGCATAATTTTCTTTCAGAGACGGCTGCTACTACTGCGGGACTCCATCTCCATCCTTGTTTTGGTACTCGAGTCTGCATGGCCAACGGTGACAGCGTTACATCCAGCGGGATCGCCAATAATGTCAAAGTGGCTGTCGGTGGCGACATCTTTCCCATTGATTGCTTCGTCATGCCACTAGACACCTGTGATGTGGTTCTTAGGAGTGCAATGGCTACGCACTTTGGGACCAATCTTGTGGGACTTCAACAAGCGCATCTCCTTCCATTGCAACGGTGAGTCGATCATCTGGATTGGCATTGACGCAGCAGCCCCAAAGGAGCCTCACGCACACGCCTACACCGGATTTTCAGATTTTCAGCTTGAGGACGAGCTGATTCTCAAGGAAGGGAGAGATGTCATGTGGTGAATTGGCCTAAGAGGGCCCTGGCGCCAGGCCCAGGAAGAAGCCCATGCAGCAGATTAATGGCAGATTAATAGAGTCCTAGCAGATTAATAGAGTCCTAGAGTTGTAATTGAGTCGGTTAGCTATTCGGTTTAGATTTAATCAGTTTAGATTACAGATTAGAGATAAGATGTCAGGTCTATATATATGGGGTTGTATTCAGATCTATTAGCGAAGAGAAGTAATAAAGTTATTCCAGTTTCCCCCTATCTAATTCCTAGTCCCGTGCTTTCTTCACCCTTGCCCCCAGCGCCCTCTCTCCTGCGCCTTTCTTCTCTCTGCCGTGTCGCAGCCGCCACGGTGTCTGCGGCTTTGGCCACGTGTGCAGCACCAATACAAGCTACGGCCACTTCCTGGCCATGACACTTAAAATACCTACAAAACAAACAGTTTGCTCATCATAACATGTTTGGTCCTCAGATGTCCCTGACTGACAACTAGGCTAGCAATATGTGAGTAGGTATTATCTCAAATAACCGGTCTGCTATAATATGTGAATAGGCATTATCTCCATGGTTTGGTCCTATTTTTTGCTTCGTTTTTATTTGTTTCAGAAATTGTTTTAGATACTAAGCGTAATCTTGTTTTTCAGTAGACTTTCTGTTTCTTCACATGCTTTGTTATGAGTTTAAATTGCTTACATAATCTGGATAGCTAGGTTTAATTGCCTTGTGATTATGAGCATGGTAAAACTCTGAAGTGCAAACAATTTGTTCCCTCTGTATCAATGAATCATTTTCTTGGTGAATGGCTCAGAGTGGAAGAAAAAGACTGGGGAGCTGACCTCCGGAAGTTGTCTGCTGGGGCTGCTCTGATAGCTCTAACATTGTGGCTTGATCAGATGCAAGTAGGTCCTAAAAAATATACTATTATTGATGTCCTTGCATCAGTTGATTGGAAGACACCAAACCAATGTTCAAAAACGTGTTTTAAATGGACAATAGTACTAGTTATAACTTATGTATTGTTGTGTTACTGTTATCATGATGGTACATTACAGTGATTGTGCCCACTGATAAATCAAATGAAATATAAAATAAAAAGAATGAACTGACTACAATTAAGTGAAAATTTATGTGGAATGTGTCTATTACATTTCTGCCTTTGGTTGACATTGTATACAATTTTCATGGAGATGACTGTGATAGGTTTTATAACAATAACATGACGAACTGTTTCTTTGTTCTAGCCTGGCAGCTTCAGACACATTAAATTTTGGTCCACATGGTGAGTATAAATATTGATGAATCCACCAATTGGCAACAACCTGAATATTTCCCTAAAACTTGAATGGTTGTATTGCAGAGAATTTAACATTTATCAAGATTTCCTTAGTTCTAATATATTAATATAGAAAATATTTTGTTTGATGGACTTTGGTTTTGCTGATTCCTTAACTCTTCCATTTCTTTATTAACATGCCATCTGAAACACTCTGCTTGTAATGTAGGATGCTTCACTGCAGGGTGCACCAGAATCCCCCAAATCTATTGTACTGGTCACTGGGGAGGGGGAATATAACATGGTATCATTGCGTAAGACTATCAGAGCTTACCTTTTGGAAATGGGATCCCCTTTCTTGCCATGTAAAAGTCGGTCAGGTCGCTTTGTGGTGAAGGCCTACTCTCTTAAGATGTGGCTGAAAGATTCTCCTTTCTGCATGGACCTTCAGTTGAAAGATGTTCCAACTCTTCCTAAAATGAACTCAATGAAGCTTACTGAAGGATATTTCATGAGAGCCGGTCTTGTATCTGTATTTAAAGATATACATGAACGACTTGGAGAAGTATGGCCAAAGAAGTTCTCCAGACTAGCTCTGTTGTCAGAAGAAAGCAGGGACAAAGTTATTAAAGCTGATATACAAGGAAGGAAAGAAAAACTGGAGAAAATAAAAAGGCAGGGTCTTGCCATGGCAAAAAGATCTAAAAAGGGACCACGGAGGGCAAAATTTGTAAAAGAACAGAGCACACAGGGTGTTTTGAAGTAGTATTTGTCACCGTCACATTTGGTTATGTGGTGTTTTGGCTTTTACATTAATGAGAAGCAATGGTGACATTGCTGTGGTGTTCATTGGTCACAGTAGGTACAGTGATCGAAGTTTGTTCTTTATAGAACAAAAGATTGGATGTGTTTTCACTGAGGTTAGTTGATCACAGTTGATTTGCCAGCTCATATGGGCAAAATGATTGTTCTATCATGTCTTCTGCAATTTCTAATTTATAACTCTGACTTTATATAAACTTTTGTGTTTTTATGATCTCTTTGTACAGACAAATGGAGATAGCATATGCCACTCAGTATGACATTGTGATGAGACGCCATAAAGTAAAGTAAGCTTTTCAAGTTTCAACCAATAAAGATAGTTACATCAATTTCGAAATTTGAGTTGTATTTGATGCATTGATTTAAACCTGTAGAAAAAAGACTGCTTTGTACTTGACACAGATTTTCCATTTTGATAGTTTGGTAATGCAGGATGATCCGATATATTATTGCCCAGATTGTGTGTGCATTTTAACTGCCTGATGGGGGAGGGAAGCCAGCTTAATATAAACCTGTTGCAATTTAAATTATACTTGCTTATCTGACATCTGTTGCACACATGCACTGATCTTGTCAGGAACGTGAGATACATGGTCACATCACATGAACAAGCTGGAAACAATTCTCAGGTGAGGCTTTATCCTCATAGGAGTTTTAGTTGGTTGAGACCTAACTTTTGCTTGGTTCTTTTTTGTTCACATACCTGATTCTTTATTTTTGCAAAATATTTTATTACTATGTATGGTGTTATTAACTATGGTGATTTCATTGCTTCATGCCTCTGTGGTAAGAAATACAGTGCTTAGTGAAGATGAAGATGTTGCTTTGGTCAGTGACCTGATAAAGTAGAATATTTGTGATCTGTAATTCTCGTACGTGTATCTGATTCTTTGCATTAGTTTCTAGTTGACCATATGAACTGTACTGTTCTGTTACTTGTTAGGACCCTGTCATAATCTAAGCGACTTCCATTTCCAACAAAATCAGAAACCATCATGTCTACAGTTACTATCAAAACAGTATTGAGTATTAGCTGCGTATTTCTTCTGAAAGTCTGAAACTAGAACTATTTACACTATAACCTGGGTTAAGTGGCTAGATTGATGCAGTTTGCATTAGACCTTTTTATCCATTGTGTATATTGCCATGTTCAAGATAAAAAGGTACTGAATTTTAGTATGATGAGGTTACAGGGTTGTTATGCAGCAGTTGCGAATCCATGTATAGTTTACTCAATTAGGATATAGGCCTTAAAAGGTACATTGTGTTAAAACCTTTTCTGGTGGATATTCTACAAGTATTAAATGGACAAAGGCATCACTAAATGGGTAAACGAAATGCATCCCTCTCCGAGTTTGGTGGTTCTTTCACTCGTCACCTTCTTATAAGTTAGAACAATATTTGACCTGCAATGCTACCACTTAGAATGTGCTTGGTTGGGACTTTTCAACTAGGTTCTCGATTAAAAAATCTAAAAGTTGAATGAAACAGTTTAACTTAGCAATCCAGATTCATGAAAAGTACTAGATTCTTGTAGATTCTTGAAGTACAAAATTAAAGTTGTCCGGACTTAGATTTTACAGATTCTCAAATTAATTCAAAGTTATGTTGTAATTACCCAACATGTCATACATAAATGACATTGATTTATTTATTTTTCTTAGCTCACAATAATTTTTACACATCTTATATCTGTTTTTTTATAATTTACAGGTGAACCAAACAACGCTTAGAATTGTTCTGTAGCGGAAAACTTAGCCTAAATTTCTGTGAGCTGCAGCCTATAGCAGAATTTCTGATGCTCTGGTTGGTGTTTTCGTGTCCAACCTGAAGATATCTACATCCTGAATCTCTTATGAGCGATGCCCATGCAAAAGAAGCTCTCAGAGGGAAGCATGTCCCGGAGGCCTTCCGGCCGACGATCCACCGTCGCCGTCATCCATCAGGCGAAATGTTTTGCATTCCATTCTCTGCCGGATATCTCTCCACTGCTTGCGAGTCCAACCGCTGGCGAGAGGAGCCCTCTCCAGTGGTGGAGCCAGACCGAGAATATAGGAGGGCTAAGTTTAAAGGGTTTCACGAGAATGATTCTAAGAAGCAATAAGCCAGTACAAAATAAACAAAATTCTATTTTTGTAGTCTTAAGTTTACTGATACAACAAATTTACAAATCAACATTCAACAATACTATATGCTATATGGCATATGTCACATAATTTTTTCCCATTGAATCTGTCAAACCTGGTTTTGGTCGTGGACTCTAATGTTGCCAACGTATATATGTGTAATCCCACTTATTCCCTCTTTTTCTATGAAAGCTCTCTAGTTCTTAGGTCAGCTGGCTTTTCACGGTTGCCATCTCCCCGAAGTCCTGAATCATGGTGATGTGGATATGATTGAATAAGTTTAGGCTGGACATCTCAGTAAAAGTCTAGGCCCAGAGTGAAATCTCTGGTAAAAAAAGAGCTGATATTGATCCTTTTTTTGCATGTTAAGGTACAGATATAAGTAGTTTTACAACTGCCAATGAAAATTAGACAAATATATAAGCAGAGTTAAGCGGCTAAACATTTGAAATCTGCATCTAAAACAGGCGCTGATGAAGTCTGAACGGCTGAAGAGTGAAAATTAGCGCTAGGCAGTAGGGGGGCGCGCGCCCCCCCAGCCCCCCCGCTGGCTCCGCCACTGGCCCTCTCCATGGCTAGAATACAGCCGCCGGCGCGTGACTCCGGCGACCAATCCTCGTCTCTGTCGCTGCCGCTGCTGCTACCGCTACAAGCATCCTGAGGTTTGAAGTGACCCTCACTTCCCACCCATGGAAAAAGCTGCTCGTCTTCTTCGCCTGCCGAGGCCCGCACCTCCTCGCCTACAGGCTGTTCGACGCAACGGACGACTGGTGAGCCCTTCCCAACATAGCTAGGGATAGTTAAGTAGGCCAGGGCCCAGGCTATCCTGAAAATGGCCTAGGATTACATGGAAATTGCATATGTGCCCATAGTTAGCAATTGTTTATAGATTTGTCCTATACTTGAGTGGCCTTGGTATTTTGCTCCATACTTAATATGTCTCTTATTATTTCAACCTATTACTCATTTAGATGCTATTTTAATTACATTTTTTATTTTTTACACATGAAATGACAAATCTACCATTCACTCCCTTTTCCTCTCTTTTTCCTCACCTTTCTGCCGAGAGCTTCATGGTTCGGCGCCGACGTTAACTTGTATGCATATAGGGTCGCGACATGGAGATGAGCACAAAAAAACTAACCCCAACAGAAACAAGGAATGTCAACGAGAAAGATCACGAGGAAAAACTTAGCCTTGAGATGGATCTAGTTTAGAAAACCGTAGAAAATCAGACATGCTTTACATGACAAAGCACAAAGCTTGCAAAAAACAATACATAGAAACGATAAACAATTTAGAACTGTTGGAATTTATGGGCTTAGCCATGTACTAATTTTAGAAATACTAAATAAATCTCAAAGACACATATCATGCAAAAGGATGGTAGAAACATTTAATCCCATATTATTAGTATAAGTAAAGGATAATCAACTTATATAGTAGGGTTATCTCCGTACCACTAAGCTATGTGCATATGGAGAGAGAAAGGGAGCTTCACGCATACACTCGCTCTCCTCGCCGGGCTCGAGCACTGGCCAGGGCGAAGGGCATGTGGCACCTGCGTGAATGGTCCGCCGAAATTCGGCTCCTTGCCTTGCGGGAACACGGTCTCTATTTTGTCGTTTTGATTTTTTGGAAAATTAGCAAGTTCGGGATATGAACCAAATCGGTTGAGATCGCGATAGCGGCACGAGATCTTGTGGGCTCCCATATATATACCCGACTTGCCGCATCCAAAAAATTAGATCGTAACAGATCAATCTGCACTAGGGTTTTGCCTCTCCACTCTGCGTGCACCGGTGAACGGGAGAGCAAATCTCCGAAACCCTTCGCTCTTGTGATCCTGTATCGGGAGAGGACGAATAAGGTTTTCAGGAAACACTCCGCGTGACTGCTGAGGAGCCATGGTGAATACCATGGGGATGATGAGTGATTGTCAACGAAAGAGAGAAGATGATGAAGAGAAGTCCTTCGAAGGGAGGCATGTGACTTGCCGTGGGGTTGCCCATGTGACTCAGGTACACAGACGAACGATCGTCGGGCTGAGGGAGTCGCGAGATCGTGGCGGTCTAATCCGGGTACATGGAGCAAAGGCGGCAAGCAAAGATGACTTGCCGTGGCGTTGGTCGGTGCGACTCAGGTACACGAACGGGCGATAGCTGGGCTGAAGGAGTCGCGGGGTCGGGTCGGTCCAATCCGGGTGCACGGCGCAAGGGCGGCAAGCGCTTTGACGGTTTTGGCGCAAAACTGTCATCCACACAACGGAAAGTGCTAACGGCGTTAATTCTAGCGGTGTCGTGAGAGTCACGTAAAGTCTGACATCGAATAAATATCTGGAGTCAGTTTTTACGCTTTTGCCCTGTGGGCCTCGAGTCTGTATCGAAAAACCCTAGGGGTATTTTTGGTTTTTCCTTGGTCCATTTGGGCTATTTAAAGGGCTGTAATCCACCCTTGTCATTTGAGGATTTTGAGTTAATTTGAAAATTCACTTTTGCTTTGAGGTGCTTCTCCTTCCTCCCACCTCTTTCCC